>CM043017.1:90276432-90306010 GCA_023690525.1 Holotrichia oblita | reverse complement strand
TAGTATAGAAACAACATTTCAGGCGGCAATTTTAAAATGATTTTAGGTGACATCAGGATGACATTTTACACAGATTGACGTGCAGCTTTATTATCTCACGTGTCAGGTGTTATCATTGCGTTCATATCTGATGATACCATTATTTGATTATATTATTTGAGTTTTCTGTTGTAATCAGTTCTAATTAGTAAGTAGGTAAGTGTTATAAATATGGTATTTGTGTGTTTTGTGCCAAATTAGAAAATTAGTTGATATGGATCCGATTAAAGTCTATAAAAATTACCGAATATGCGATGTCCATTTCAGTAATTTTTTTTATACACTGATTGTATTTCTATGTAATTTTCATACATACTAACAATAAGTGCAAGAAACTGCTTCAACTAGCAGCCACCACAGATAAGCAAGACACATTGAGTGCATAAAAGTGCAATACGCCGAAAACATTGTTACGACGAATTTATTTTAAAATTACAGCCTGAAATGTTGTTTCTATACTACACCTGCGGTGGCGCTGTTATGGATCGGTATGTAGTATATTAGATTCCCATCTAATTATACTCTCTTATCTATGTATACATCTCTGCTTCCAAGGTTGCGTACCTATCAGGTAATAGAAAATATTGTTAAGAATGTAATAGTACGATGTGTATGGCCTTCGCGTACTACCTATAGAAGGCCTATAGATACCATAAACTTGTTGCAATTATAAATCTCTACAATATAATCGATGGTTTTAGCCGTTTTTGCTCCTTGATGGGAATCAGAGGAATAATTTTGCCCAAACGTTGTACTTGAAGTAAATCCATTGGCTAAACTTCCGAATGTCGACCACTGAATTGGCAATTTATAAGCAATTTAACGGAAAGTACAGCTTTTACTGAGTCCAAAACAGACCCCCGTTTCTTGCGAAGATCAGTCTAAGATACCTAAAAATCGTTCTAAAAAGTGTTATTCCTAGGTTATGTTTCGCTAGTGTTTTGACATTTCTGCGAGGACTCGAGTTTTCGCTTTCGTAGTGTGCGGTTGTGATTTAAATCCGTTCCTATTGAGAAGTGATTTAATAGTGGTAGCCCTGTGGTAAAGTTTAAATCCTTTTTGTTTTAATTATTTAATTTTCTTTCTTTTTCTTATTTTTATTTTATTAATTCTGTTCCTTTTTTTGTATATATTTTTGGATGGATCCCCCGTCGGAGGGGTCTGACCCCTCCGATGATAATGCCTCGAAGATGGTCGAAAATCCATCTTATCATAAATTATATTTTTCTGAATCTGTTCCGTTAATTAATTGTTTGGAAACTAATATTAAATCTCCTTCGGATTTGTCTTTATTATCTAAAATAGATGTTCCGATTTCTTTATTGCCTGAGTTGCAAAAAGCGATCGACCTCGGTTTTTACTTTGACTCAAAAAAGATTCTAGCGATTTGTCCAATGCGATTCCTTTGAGTAGTAAAACTGCGATTATCACGAAGAAATTTATAGAAATTATTAAGAAGAAGGCCACTCAAATTTTTTCGGAAATGTCATCTAGTTTATATGAAATTTCGGATTGCCCTCCTTTTGTGGTATATATAGAGTCTCTTGATAAGAATGTGGGTAAATTGAAAGATATGGTAATCGGCAAATTATTTGTAACCAATAAAATTGAAGGGGTAAAACGTATAGAAAAAAGAGGTCGGAATAAGCTCGGTATTGAATTTTCCTCGTTGAAATTTGTTAATAAATTTCTTTCTTCTGATTTTGGTAAAAATAATGGTTTTAAGGCTTATATTCCCAGTTTTCTTATTTCTTGTAAGGGTATTGTTCGGAATATTGACCCAGAATTAGATGTTGAAACTATTTTTAAGAATATTCAGGCATGTGACGGTAGGAAAATTTTGGGGGTAAAACGGATCCAGAGGAAAACTTCAACTGAGGATGGTAAACCAAATTTAGTGAATTCTTCTTCTATTATCGTGACTTTTAGAGGGAAGAATCTTCCTAATTACATAAGTCTTTTCTACAATTTTAGAGAACCAGAGACTTATATTCTTCCTGTTATTCAATGTATGAATTGTTGTCGTTATGGTCATATCAAATCACAGTGTAAGTCAAAGTTAAGGTGTGCTGCTTGTGCACTTAATCATGAGACGGGAAGTTGTCCAAATGGTTCTAAGCCGGTCTGTGTTTTTTGTAAGAGTAATCATCTAGCAACGGAGGAAGGGGTTAAATTTAAAGATAGAAGTTGTCCTGAATTTATTTTTCAGAGAGATGTTAAATTGGCTATGGCTCGTTATGGATATTCCTTTTTGAGGCTTCGAAAGTGTGCCGTCGTAATTATGTAGCTCAGGATTCTCAGATTCAGTATACTCAGCAAAATTTCCCGTCTCTTAGAAGTGAGTTGGGGTCACCGGTTAACCGGGCTGGTTCCCCTATACTTAGCTCTTCCTTCTCTAAAGTAGCGCAGCAAAAGAAAAACTTTAATTTTACTAAGATTGTGAATGTTCCTAGGCCACAGATTGTCAAAAGGAAAAATCCTTATGAGGAGGATTATCTCATTAATAAAAATGGTCGCGGTCCGGATCTTTCGGTTAATAAGGAGCTGAGCGGCTCTAGGGACCCTAGTTCTTCATCAGCATTGGAAAATTTTTCGATTCCTGATTTAATCAATAATAATCCTCTTATTAGTTCTTTAAAATCGGCATTTCAGTCCGATAGGACGGGTTTTGTAAATTTCCTACGGGTAGTAATTCCTTCTCCTTTTCATAATAACTTGTCATGGCTAGATACGATACAGGAAGTGGAAGCGATGATACATTAAATCTTTTATTTTGGAACATTCGTAGTTATTCGAAAAACAAGGCCAGTCTTTTTGGTTATATTAAGGATCAATCTTGCAAGCCCGATGTGATTATTTTAGCAGAAACATGGCTTCGGGAGGGTAGTTTCATTACCTCTCCAGGTTACACAGCGGTTCATAATTGCCTTGATACTGGGTATGGTGGTCTATCTTTTTTAATTCGTAAGGGATGTAATTATTCTGGTTTTATTCCACAATGTATTCTACCTGAGAAAGCTCAATTTCTTATAGTTAAAATTGGTAATCTGTCAATAGTGGGTGGATATATCTCGCCTGACACCAATTTATCATTGAGCAATGGGGGAGTGTTTTATCATATGTTCAACCCCTTTCATTCTTGTAGGGGATTTTAATGCTCATCACCCTTCTTGGGGTTGCTTTGATACAAATAGCAGGGGAAGGATTTTATTTGATCTTATTGAAGAGATTGGTCTGGTTAATTTAAATGATGGAGCGTCCACGCTTCTTCTTTCGCCTCTTTCGAATCCTAGTGTAATTGATTTAGTGTTTTGTTCAGAAGATATTGCGCATAATCTGTCCTCGATCACGTTGGATGATACGCTGGGAAGTGATCATTTTCCGGTTAGGGTAACTGGTAATTTGGGTGTATTTTCGTGTTGTCCCGATAGGACTGTTTTTGATCGTTTTGTGTTTAAGAATGCTGATTGGAAGTCCTTTTCGTCGAATATCGCTAATAAGTTTCAGATAGCTCCTCCTTCGTCCTATGAAGATTTCTATGATATAATCATGTATGCGGCAGAAGTTTCTATTCCTAAAAGAAAACCGGTAAAGGGTAAACATTCAGCGTGTCCTTGGTGGGATGATGAATGCTCTCGGATTGTGAAGCTTCGGAGACAGCTTATCAGACAATTTAAACGCTCTGGGGAAATGGATGCTTATTTGATAGCCAAACGTTATATTGCTCGTTCTAAAATGGTTCTTAATAAAAAAAAGAGGTTACATTTTAGGAATTTTTGTGTTTCGCTCAATGCAAATTCGGACATCTCTTTGGTTTGGAAATCGGTTAGATCTTATTCTCGGGCTTGTTCTAATGTGGACAGATCCTCTGGTATCTTTATGTCTGAATGGCATGATGTTTTTCTTTCGTCTCTTGCTCCTCCTTATGTTCCTTCTTTGAGGGAATTAGCTCCTCCTTTAGGAGGATATTCTAATAATTTAGGTAGACATTTTACTTTGGATGAGCTTCAAGAGGTCATTCATGGGAATAAAAGTTCATCTCCTGGTTTAGATTCTGTTTCTTATTCTATGATCGCGCAGTTTCCTGTGGAAGCTTTGAATTATCTCTTAACAATATTTAATAATATCCTTGACGGGGGTGCGTTCCTTTGTCCTGGAAGGAAGTTTTGGTTTGTCCTGTTTTGAAGACGGGGAAGAATCCATCCTGCTTGAAGAATTTTCGTCCGATTTCTCTCTTGTCGTGTGTTAGGAAAATTTTTTGAGAAAATGCTTAAATTGAGAATTGAATGGTGGTTTGAGCATCATTGCTTATTGGATAAGTCTCAGTTTGATTTCGAAAGGGAAGATCAACAATTGATAATTTGACTGTACTATCTTCTCATATTTTGTCAGCTTTTGCCAGGGGTGAGATGTTGGTGGCGTCCTTCTTAGATATTGAATCTGCTTACGACAATGTTATCATTTCTGTTTTAATTGATAAACTGCTTTGCTATAAGTTGCCGCATGCGATTATTCACTGTGTACATCAGTTAGTTTCTCAAAAAACGTTGACATTGAGAAATTCTCAATCCTCTAGAGTATCTTTTAAGGGCTTGCCTCAAGGCAGCATTTTGAGTCCTTTGCTGTATAATATTTATATGATAGGGTTGGAGAATTATTTATCACCGAATATTTGTTGCCTGCAATACGCGGATGATGTTGTTATTTATACGGCTGGTTCGGACTCTGAGGTTTTAAGGAGTCAGATGATGGATGGGTTGCGAAAAATTGGCAGTTGGTTGGATGGTTGTGGGTTGACATTGTCAACGCAAAAGTCTTCCTCGGTTTGGTTCTCCAGAAAGCGAAGGGATTTCTCTTTGGCTTCTTTCCGCTTTCGTGATTCATTGATTTCTGTTAAAAGCTCGGCATGTTATTTGGGTCTATGGTTGGACACGAAGTTAAATTGGAAAGTTCATATTTGTCATCTCATTAACAATTGTTACAAAACTATCAATATAATTAAGTCGTTATGTGGGAAAAGTGGGGTGCTGATCCGCCAACGATGCGTATTTTGTATTTTTTCTCTGGTTAGGTCGAGAATGGAATATGGGTGTTCGATTTTCGGTAGCTGTTCGAATGGCTTGCAGCAGAAGTTGGACAGGGTACAGTATCAATGTTTGAGGATTGTGTTGGGGGCTATGAGGTCTACGCCTACCAATGCCCTCCAGTTGGAGGCGGGTGATCCTCCTCTGTTTCTTCGATTTCGGTTTTTAACCATGAAGTATTTGTTGAAAACTTTAGCGATTACTAATAATCCGGTTGTTTTGGCTCTAGACGCCTTATCCTCTGACCTTATCAGACGTCGTTATAGATCTCGTGTGCCCCTGATTGTGTCTTGTTTTAGAGATGCGGTTAAGTTTAAGGATGTCTTGGATTCTGCTATTGTTCCTGATATTTTTAGGGTGGATTTTTATACTAGGTTTTTTAAACCCTGTATTCTTCTGACTGAGAGGGTTCTTCCTAACGATTCGGTCTTGGGAGATTTTGCAGATTCTTTATTTAAGGATTATCTCAATGAGAAATGGTCTGGCTTCAATTATTTTTTTACAGACGGTTCTAAGCACTCGAATCCTGCCTCTGCGTCAGTGGGGGTTTTTTCTCCTTCGGTGAATTTCACTTTTTCCGGGTCAATTTGTGAGTGGGCTTCTGTATTTACGGCTGAGCTTGTTGCTATTTATATTGCTATTTTGTATATTAGATCTTCAAAAAATGAGAATAATATTGTATTTTCGGATTGCAAAAGTGCCCTTATGGCATTAGAGAGGGGTAGTCTTGACTCAAATTGTCGTCTGATTTTTGTGATTAGGGAGCTTTTAGAGGATGCTCACTCACGTGGTATTAATATTATTTTATGTTGGATCCCTGGTCATTCTGGTATCTCTTATAATGAAAGGGCGGACGCTTTAGCTAAAGTCGGTAGGTTTAGGCCGGAGGTTTGGTCTGAGGTTTCCTTTAAAGACATAGTTCCTTCCCTGAGGGAGGAATTGAGAGGTTCGTGGAGTGATTTTTGGCATTCTTCTTCTGTAACCCGTGGTAGATTTTATAGATTAGTTCAGGAAGATGTGCCACCTAGGCCCTGGTTTGTTGGTGCTTCTTTTTTGTCCAGGCCGTTTGTCGCTACTATTTGTAGACTGCGTTTTGGTCATTGTCTTGTTCCTTATCATCTTCATCGAATCAATATTTTGGAGTCTCCTGATTGTGACTGTGGGGAATTGGGTGATATTAATCATCTTTTTTTTAATTGTGAAATTAGGCGTCGGCAGAGTATGGATTTGGTTTCTGATCTTATCAGGTTAGGTATTTTTCCGCCTTTTTCTATTTGGTTTTTATTAGGTTTAGGTTCAATTAAGGTTTATGGTTGTTTATTCCGTTTTCTTTCTAACATTAAGGTTCCATTATAGTGATTCAGTTTTCCTTTATTTTATCCTTTCTATCAATTCTTATCCTTTGTGGTGATGGTTCTCTTATTCCGAGGCTCCTTTTCGGGTGTGTAATGAGTCGCTGGAGCCCCGGCTCGAGAAGAGTTTTTGTTTTCCTTTAATTTTCGCGCCACAGGGCTATTCCAGTTTTGTTTGGTTTTCTTTACTCGGGTATGGTGAAACTAAAAAGCTTGTCGGCTTGTACGCCATCTATTGCGATTGAAGAAGAAGAAGAAGAAGACATTTCTGCGAGGATTTTCACAATAGCGAAACATAACCTAGAAATAACACTTTTTAGAACGATTTTTAGGTATCTTAGACTAATCTCCGCAAGAAAAGGGGGGCCGTTTTGGACCCAGTAAAACCTGTACTTTCCGTTAAATTGCCTATAAATTGTCAATTCAGTAGTCGACATACGGAAGTCTTACAAATACATTATATTCTTACATTAAAACAATGTTGTTTTGCGTCAAAACAATTTTCTTAGAAAATAATATTCTTGTGATAACACAATATAGTTTTGCGGATATACAAATACAGGATTGTTTTGAACTGAAACAGTCTGTTTTAACTCAAGATAATATTTCTCTGCGTGTACATATCTAATAGCGTTTTCCACTGGGGGAACTCGTGTTGCACCGACACTGCCCTAGAGTAGCGTCATATGACGTAACCACTGATTCTGACCTCGCTCAGAGCTAGTGCAAAACGTGTAATATAGGTATGTCGATAAAACTGGCGTTAATGCTTCAATGCTTTGTTGGGATGAACTGCTCATCGCAAAAAAATGAAAATCTATAAAAGTAAATAGTAATACGTATGAAGTAAAAGTAGATGAAGAATTACACCAGAAAGTTGTTTAATTATTATTCACTTCTGAAAATGATCTTTTAGTGGACAAGATATTTCGTATAAAATACGCAAACCGTATTTCATGAATGATGATTTATGAACACTTCGTATTATTATCTGTATCTGAGGATAACATATAAAGTAGTATGTTTCAAAATGTAACAGTAATTTGTACAATATTTTCGGCCATAACGATTACCCGATGAAATACTGATTATATACATTTTATATATTACACCCACTTGCCCACTGTATGCTTATTGAAAGTAGATACAATAAACTGAATAATTTGTAATAACTTCAGATTGCACTATAAGTGGCCCCGTCAATTTTGAGAGGTCCAGTTTTTCGCACTCAAGGTCAAATGTAGTGACGCTCACATGTCGTCACTTATTCTACGTAAGCAGCACGAAATTTACCAGTGGAACACGTAACATTTTTGCTTGCAGCGAGTGCTAAGACCAGTGGAACAGCCAACACCGAGTTAGTGCACTTTTAGTGCGCTCTAAATGTCCGAGTGGAAAACGCTATAATACTACCAATGCATAATTTTATATTTCACCTTGGTTAAAATTTACCGAAAGCATCAAAGGAGGGAAAATACAACATTCTGTATTGTCTTTCTCTCAATGTACTAAAGCAAATGTGCGCAGACACGGGCAGACGGGTATGATATTCGCGGTAAATACAAACTTTTTTTATTAGGAACAAAATAAATAACGCCAAATTAAATTTTATTTATTGTTTTATATTTAAATAGCATACATTGGATATACGTATGTGTGTCTGGCATACAAT
Organism: Holotrichia oblita; assembly: GCA_023690525.1. Classification (NCBI taxonomy): domain Eukaryota; kingdom Metazoa; phylum Arthropoda; class Insecta; order Coleoptera; family Scarabaeidae; genus Holotrichia; species Holotrichia oblita. Next base: position 90,297,863 of record CM043017.1, on the reverse strand, counting down.
GACGAACACATATGTATGTAAAATAATCTACTCTCAACGTACTTGTCTTTGATATCTTGAGTGATGGTGGATGGCACAGCCCTACTTTTTAAAGATAGACGATTTCTTAGCTTCCGTATGTCGACCACTGAATTGGCAATTTATATGCAGTTTAACGGAAAGTACAGGTTTTACGGAGTCCAAAACGGCCCCCCTTTTCTTGCGGAGATTAGTCTAAGACACCTAAAAATCGTTCTAAAAAGTGTTATTTCTAGGTTATGTTTCACTATTGTTTCGACACTGCGAGGATTTTCAGTTGATACCAGGGGGTTATTCTCGAAACAGTGGAAAAATAGCACTCCCAGGGAGTAACTTTCACCGCTCACTCCTCGATACGAAAAAGTGAGAAAGTCAGCTCCAGAATAGGAATTATTGAAATTGTAGGAATTTTTTGACAATTCTCTTGAAATTTGTCAAAAAATTCCTGCAATTGTCAAAAAATTCCTACAATTTCAATAGTTCCTATTCTGGAGTTGACTTTCTCACTTTTTCGTAGGAAAATATTCCCCAAATATTCGCTGGTATTTTCTCCAACAAATTAGTAGGAGAAATTGCTAGAGAAATTGAATCGGCTTCGCTCGTTCTCATTTCGGTGGTCCAGAATAACCCCCTGGGGGAAACAGTGGAAAAATAGCAGGGGAGTAACTTTCACTGCTCACTCCTCGATACTAAAAATGTTGTATTCTCGAACTAACAGGGAATAGTTCCGACTTTCATTCCCTACCTTTACTCCGCAGGAATTGTAGCGCATTGTTGTCAAGTCTTAAGTTAGGAAGAGACCAATAAAAACTCAGGATGTGTTATTGATTTTATAACAGCTGTTCTGTGACGGCTATTTGAATTTAAGATACAAATACGGTTTCTTTAAATTGATTCTTCAAGGCATTTTCAAAAACAAAAATTATGGCAGACAAAAAATCTAAACACGTTACTGCTACGCAAAAGCAACGACTAATAGAATATATAACCAAACATCCCGAAATGAACAGCTCGAAATTGTCGCCATCATTTACCCGTAATAATTGTTGCAAGGTGTGGCTGGAGTTACACTTCTTACTGTGGCTTTATTCATACGAAAATATCGTTTGAACAAATTATCGCTTAGCTGCTCAAATGCATTTACTCTGGGTAGAAACTGCCTTGGCGGGGCTGCAGCAAGATCTTCAGCTTGAACTTCATCTTGAAATATTTGGTCGGCTAGTAATATTTCCTCAGCATCCATCGTATCGCAGTGGTTGTAATTAGTACAATGTACATATATTTTATAATATTCGGGAATAATACCTATTATATTTTTAACGCGCTTCTAATATCGCAAACTATACTAACATGACATAGGTAACTAATAACTATATGCCACAGATCCCCGCAAACCACCGAAATGAGAACGAGCGAAGCCGATTCAATTTCTCTAGCAATTTCTCCTACTAATTTGTTGGAGAAAATACCAGCGAATATTTGGGGAATATTTTCCTACGAAAAAGTGAGAAAGTCAGCTCCAGAATAGGAACTATTGAAATTGTAGGAATTTTTTGACAATTCTCTTGAAATTTCCATTCCCTCAGATTCGAGAATAACCCCCCAGTCAGAATTACGAAATATCGGGCGGCAATTTTAAAAAACTTTGTTCAGGAATATAAAAATAACAATCACTTTTTATTTTGCAGTATCTTTTAATACAATTAATAAGTATATTTCAGTGACTAAAAAACATTTCTTCTTTTGTGTTTTATTAAATTTACACAGTGAAATTTGATGTTAAGGCATAAAATTTATTTTAAACTAATTATTTACGTGCCATACACAATAATTAAATGTGTAAGTTAATATTAAGAACAAAATTATGAATATTTAGATACTATTTTGGCTAAATTTGAAGATATTTTTAATATTAGATTTAACATTTTTGTCAAACCTCTCTAAATGATATTAATTGCAATTAAAACTAAACTAATTCTTTATAGATACGTTCCTATTTTATATAATGCATTTGCACTGAATTTAATAAAATACAAGAGGAGATATGTTTTTTCGTTGCTGAAATCTTTCAGTATTAAAAGATACTATAAAATATAAATTTCATTCCCGACCGACGTTTTAAATTGCCACTCGATATTTCGTAATTCTGACTGGATCAACTGAAAATCCTCGCAGAAATGTCAAAACACTAGTGAAACATAACCTAGAAATAGCACTTTTTAGATTGATTTTTAGGTATCCTCCGCAAAAAAGGGGGTCGCTTTGAACTCAGTAAAACATGTACTTTCCGTTAAACTGCATATAAATTGTCAATTCAGTAGTCGACATACGGAAGTTCAGCCAAGGTACCTATTTTATAAAAAATAAATACACACGTCTTCACATATTTATTCTAAAACTGTCACAAATCATGGTGAAATCATACCATTTTTGTAAACAAGAAATCTGGAAACTAAGGTGACGCGTGCGCATTGTGGCCTTGGTACACTCGAAGATAGAGATATGCAGCTGCATATAGTGCTATCACGGTTTGATTTCGGATATTGTGAAGATCAAGTACCCATATAATGTGTATAATACAATTCTTCGGTGTAGCGGGTGTAAGGTATTTCGAACGCTACCTCACACTGCTTAACATCCTGCAGCATATTTCCTGCATAAACGTAACAGTGTATATCAAACTTATCTTATTTTGCTATATATTTTTTAATGAAATGCACAAACATTTTGATTTCTTTGTAACTTTTGTTTTATGTAGACGTATATAAATTTTTAAAAAATGAACAAATTTTCTATTTCATCCATAATACATTTAAAAGTTTGTTGTATTTGATATTTATTTCTTACTGCATGTATAATTTATGCAGATCGAAATAAATTTATTTTTAGTATAGGTAAACTTTCAAATACATACATACACAACCTTGCATAAAATTATGTAAACAATTTTTAATTTAATTTTTTTGTGTTTTCTCATAAGATTTTATTTGTTTGCACTAAATAGAAAACGTACAATTTGATAACTTGCAAACATTGAAACACCTATGTATTCGGAAAATCCTTATAAACATGTTTTCGACAGCGATTTCTAAAATATTTTCTTTGTCTTACTTCTTAAATTTATCAAATTAGGCAACCTAATACGCACAATCAATTATCGACATCTTACAGACAAGTGCCAAAGTTAATTTGACAAATATTAATCAATTATGTTGTTGTAGCTACTGACATAGCTTTTGCAAAAACTAATGCTTTATTTACAATTTTCGCAATTTGGCATTCATCTACAATTTTTTCCTTATATTCTAAATGCAAAATTATTTCAATTCATTGCTATTTACTCGTTGTTTGAAATAAATTTTGACGTTATTTTTACAAATAAAATAGCTTAGTCCGTCCAGAGGCATCATATCTTCATGTTTAATGCAAAATATACAATTAATTTTTTCTAAATCGGCCAAAAGCTACAAAAGTTTAATTCGGTTACCGACTGAGCACTCTACTATATTTTAACCGCACCTTAAGGTGGCGTACTTGGCCCTCTATTTCAATAACTTGAACTTGATGAGCAAATGTTGCATTTTTATCGAATATATTCAAAATTAGATGGCGCAAGGCATACGAATCTCTAGAAAAGTAAACAGTAATGAAATACTTTTAGGATCATATTTATAGTCCGTGCTTGAGGTTGTGTCGATGCTTGAGCACGCGATTTTGACGTAAATGCCATTACAAATCTGTCAAAATCGCGTGCTCAAGCATCGACACAACCTCAAGCACGGACTATAAATATGACCCTTATTAAACATGCGTAACATTTTGGCTGAAATAGCATAGGAAAAGTGAAGATTAGAATATTGGTTGTAATACAAAATATATTATAATATAAATATAAAATTCTCGGAAATATAAAATATAACATTATATAGAAGAAAGGTATCCAGGGATTCTTGGAACGAGTTTTACTGGTTGCATATTATGTAGTTCAGAACTGAATGTATTGAGCATATTTCAATATATTTATGTAATCTTTTCGGTATAAATGCGATAGCCTAAAGCAATAACACCCTAATATTCTATTTAGAAAACATATTTGTGCGTAACATGCATTGTTTGTTACAGGTAGAATCTTTTACCTCTGCACTAATTGTCTGGCGACTAGCTTGATGTAATAAAGTAATACTGTTTTTCATCGTCTTTGTTAGTTTTGGATTATTTTTTCGTTGTACAGTAAAACTTCGATTAACCGTCAGTGGTCGGGACCAGAAGCTGACGGATATGAGAAAAAGACGGATAATAGAAACAAAATTTTATGTATGTACTTATATTTCTTTCTTTCAACCACAACTACATATAATATTTTTACTTAAATATATGTATGTACATACATACGTATACGTATTTTAATGTAATGTACATATTTCTTAAATAACATTACATATACATATGTATTAACGAATTACATTTGCATAAATGCGTGTTTAATCAAAACGGCGCCTGCGCCCTAGAAACAAGTTTCCTAAAAATTAATTCGCACGGCAGCAAGTATAGTGACGGTTAACAGAAGGTGACGATGAATCGAGTGCCGGTTGATCGAAGTTTTACTGTATATAGATATTTTACTGAATAAGGGAGAATATTTTTGTATATTTGTTTCTGTATATAATTGTACATAGTTCTAGTGGTAAAGTGTCCTTGAAGAGGAACCATAATTATTATTTTCAGGTAAATACTCATTTGGAAGATTGTGATATCACGTCTCAACAGTCGCAAATTGCATGTAATAATTATCACTTATTGAAAAATATTATAGATTCGAGGCCAACTAAATATCAGGAAAAGGAAGCTGTACTACGTTGTGGTTTTCATTGATGAAACCCAACCACTTTTTATAGAAGAAGTATATATGGATGAACAACTTTGTAGAAACTTAGTGGTTCCAAAATTAAGGCAATTTTTCCTTGGGTGTTTTTTGCCTGAGAGGATTCAACAGCTTATGTAGTGAAAGCTGCACACACGCAGCTGTAGTAGATTACTAGGATTACTAGGATACAAGTTACGCTTATGAAGTATATTCTATAATGGATATGACTACATGTTATATAGATAATAATTATTAAAATTTCCGTTATAACCATCACAGTGTATGTATGTGAAATACTAAATGTAAATATAATAAAGGACAGTAAATTTTATTGTATAAAAGGCAAGAGAGATATTTGGGTTTTATTTGTCTTTCTTTCTCTACACCCACACCAAGTAATGATTCATCAATATGTATTTACTTATGCAGGTGTAGTTGTAAGAATATGTCTCTAGTATTGAAATCAATTTATTACTTGAATAAAAATAATTTAATAAGACCTTTCTATAAAAAAGTATATTTGTGCATACAATCAAGTTTTGCAATTTTTGTAATACTAAACTGACTAAATCCAATAATCGTGATGCGCACTATTTTGAAAGCAATATATAACAATAATCCTGTATACTGTTCAAGTTATGTTATAAAGAAGTATGTATGATGTTCTATGACTATCTTTCACAGTTATGGACAAAGAAACGAGCCGTATGTACGACTCTAAAATTTTTCTTCTTCATTTACATTTTTTAATAAAACATTAAACATTTAATTTAATGTTTTTATTTATAAACATTTAATTTAATGTTTTTCTCAATATCAAAGCAGTCATTTCTGGTGTTAAACTGATTGCCTATACATAGTTATATAATAGTTATCTAATGCTAGTGACATCTAATATAAAACTGGCAAACTGTTTGGACAGATATGGGGCTGTTGTTGATACTCAGCCCCTAAACTTACTTCCTGAAAAAAATACTGCATATTTTGAAATTATTTCAATATAGATCGTATCAGTATATTTTTCTACATATTCTAAAGGTAATATGATCAAAATTTTATATTTTTTCTCATCTTTCTGGCAATCAAAGAACGTTGTACATTGGTTATGCGCGTGCGCAACATATGGCTGCGTACAATGCATCGAGTTTGTTGAAATGTTTTTAACATATATATATATATGTAAATACGTATATAAACATAAATAGTATATAACGGTTACTTTAAAAAGCGTGCGTTATTGCAAATATGATATTTTTCAACGAAGATGAGGGCGATGTTTTGCTTGGGAAAGATTTGGACATAATTGATTCCCCAAAAGAATCTATCATATACATTCATAACCTCAAATACACTGTCAACAGTGAATTGTATCGATGGATCGTTGAAACGACCGCAGAGAATGTGTATCGGATACATGTATCCAACACATCTACCCTATATTTTTTAACATTTTTGAACGCGATCAGAGGTCAGAACCATTTTACAATCTAAAAAATGAGCGACAGTATTTTTGATCGCCAGTTTACCTCGTTACTCATGTTTACATTTGTTTAATTGTTGCACGCTTGCGTACGCAGAGTTTCCATGATCTGCAGTGGGACTCTGTAACAATTGATATCGCTTCGCTTTGCTTTGATATGTGAAATCGGTACTCTGTAACTCTACTCGGGCTTCTTCGCCAGCCGATTGTGTTTCCGAAGTTTAAAATCATAGCGACAGATGTAAACTAGAGTATCGATACGATACGCTATCGCTTTGACATTAGACTTATAGCAGAGCCAAACACGTATCCGTATCCGTCAAAACTGACCGGAACGCATGCGTACTTGCAATATTTTTTTCTTTGCGTACGTATGTCGAAATACGTTATACGTAAAATTACGGCCTCTCACGTAGACAGTAAACGTACGTATTCAGTCGAACGAAATGTGCGAAGAAAGTCGATATAGCCCGATTAAAACAAATTTGTAAAATAGAAATGACAACAAATGACTCAAAATTGAAACGACTATGTAAACCAGCTCTACTACCTATAGTTATTCCGCATTATATAAAATATGAAGTATAAAAGCATAATTAATATCTTCATTGTAATTATCGTTTAACGTCTCTATCATAAGAATTTCTTCTATTATAAAATTATTGATATTGTCCTAACTACCTATCATTTTTCCCTTCATACAATACAACTAAAACAACCGTCTTGATAAGGTTATTTGCAGCACGGCAAATATCATCAAACTATCTATTATACGTGTCATGCTGCTATAACTGTGTTTCTCAAGCTTTTCTTACAACATACGTATCTGTCGTTTCAACGTTTACGTTATACATTTACGGATAAGTGTTTGGCTCTGCTATAAGTCTCTATTGAGATTCAAGTTACAGAGTCCCACAAATGAAGTATGTATGAAGTAGAATAACAAGGTCGAAATCTGGATCGAAATACATTTCCCAAATACTTATTACGCTGGCATGCAATTTTACTCGGATCTTTTGATCAAATCTGCTACAAACTACAATTTATCGTTCAATGGCAACACTGTATGATGTCAGTACCCATTCCACGAATTATTACCGAATATGATTCATAATTGTGCATGATTGTTTGTTTTGTACTGTATTAAAGTCAGGTGAAGTATCGGGGGTCCGTAAATGCTTGAAGCTGACAGCTACTGTCAAATTTTCGTTCAGTTTGTAACGATCGCAAGAATTAACATTAGCGTCACACGTGATAGTTTCTTTCAGGATAATTATTTTTTAATTCCTGATTTATTTCCACTTGTAGGTCAATAAAACAATAAATAATTAAATACCAATTTATTCCATAACATATACTAATATGTTTTCGTTAAATAACTTCTTCAGTGGAAGAAACTGACATTTAATATGTATCAAATTACTAATAATATAAATAATTTCTACCACTGAAGAAGTGACCTACAAGTGGAAATAAATCAGGAATTAAAAGATAAGTACATAAGGAAACGTTTATTGCTAATTAAAATTAGTTAAGAACATAATTATAAAAAATTATAACTACTATAAAACCATTGCAATGACAAAAATACGAACCCAACGAAAATACAGACGTGCGACTATGGCCAGAGAGAAATAAACCAACTGACATTTTCAGGTTGAAAAACTTTAAAGCACGCATACCTACGTTTTGACAGACGTCAGCTGCAAACATTTACGGACGCGGTCGCGGTTATATGGATCAAGATATGAATACAACATAGTTATATTTAACAGCGTAATTAAGTAATTGATTCCTTCAACATCCTACTTTTCTTTGGATAAAATGGATATAAATATATAGAATTGAGGATTGTTAACAAACTTACCTATCTCTTACTTTAGTTTTGTAATAATGGCGTCCAATGTAAGGGCGTTTACACAGAAATTGTCGAAGTAATTATTAAAATCTCTTTAATCATAATTACTGTAATAAACAATTTTTAGGCAGCATGCTGCAGATGTTCGCAGGAATGTCTCATGTCATACATCAAAGAGTGGTCTCATTTCACCATCCATTTCTGTAAATATTTTTAATTTAGTATTTGTATGTCTTCGGAAAGATAACATTGTTATTTTAGAGCTGGGTTTATGACATTATTGAGCCATTAGATTATGAAGATTTTCTGGCACAATATCAAGTCCTTATTGACCGTGACCCATTACGGTCAATTTTAGATGTACCATTAGGTGATGTAGATATTAAAGTAATAGAACGTCCAATCCGAACTCTAGTACCAATTATACCTGAGGAAGATCTGTAACTATATGAAACACAGAAAGACAATACATTCTAAGAATCATTTTACAGAGAGAAACTTTTACCACATGTACAAGCCTGTGTTGAATGTTATACATCAGACTGGAAGGTTGTTAAGTTTCAAAACAGGCATTTAAGCAGTAGTGCTGGGCCAAGAATAAATATTCCAAAGCCATTAAATCCAAGTCCCAAGCAGGAATTTGAAATTGATTTGCAAGCTACTACATCGGAATGTAATAGTGAACTGGGTAAATGATTTAGTTTAGTGTAAAAGTAAGATTAAGTTAAAATAGGATTGCATTAAGGCAACCTTCAATAAGATTTGTACTAGTAACTGTTTATGTGTAAGGCACAATAAATAAACACAGACAGTAGAAACTTCCTAACAGCTTTAATATCATTATTAACACGCTCGCTGCCCAGCCTTTTTCCATACTTTTAGTGTTATAGAACAAGACTAATTTTGAGTTACTTATCGCCCAGAAAGCCGATCTATTGTATTTATATTGTTTTCTCTTAAGATTTTTCAAAAATTTTGTTTTTCTTTGGTGTATCATAATTTATACACCCGGCTTGTGGCTACAGTTTTATACTGTAGGGCAGGTGTATCAATGATGATGCACCTGATTTTGTTTAACTCCTTTCTTGTTTCAGGTGAAAATCAGTTCAAGTTAGCATAGTTTATGAGACAGTATTTTAGAGAGTATGTGTTGTATAGAGACAGTGTTGTATAGAGACAGTGTTGTATAGAAACAGTGTTGTATAGAGACAGTGTCGTATATAGAGTGTTGCATAGAGAAAGATTTTGTGGCCACGTATTATGGCGCGAAAATTCTTTACTGAAGCTGAAATTGCCAAAATGCACGAAACGGGCGATTATAGCGAGCTCCCTAATGTGAGCGATGAAAATATGGATGAACCAGAAGTCGAAGAACCTTTTGTGCCTTCGGATGACTCTTCTATGCCAACAACAGATTGATCTAATTCTTCAGATTCCTCTGACGAACCAGACCCATCAACCGCTAGGAAAGCTAGAAAACGGAAATCTACGTTCCAAACAGAAGACATTGCTATTCCGTCAACTTCATCTGAAGATACCGCGATGGTAGTTCAATAAGTGCGTACAAGTGTTACTCCTAAAGCGAACAGGAAAGCTAAACAATCCAACCCAACAAATATAGTACCATATAGTAGTATAGTGATTACACTGGTGGTGGAGGGGTGGACTCCGAAATGAGTGGTATACTGGCAATGGTAGAGCTTATAGAGTATTTTTCACTATTTGTAACCTCCGAAATTATAAACATTAGGGAGAAAATTATCAAATCTTTACTAACAGATACTTTGCCTCCCTCAGAATCTGTACAAGCGCGATCTTTGCATCATCTGATAACACAACCTGAAAAAAAGAGAGGTCGTTCCATGAGGTGTTAGCAAAAATATGGAAAGCACGGTCAAATCACTGACGGAACAAAAGTTATAACATCTCAAGTTTTTACCATTTGTGATAGAAACCCTTTCATTTGTCGACCATGTTTCAATGCAATACATTAGTAAATAACACTGAAATATTTTTGGCATCATTTTCTAATGTTTTTATAAAAGGATATTTGTACATTGATTTCATTTATATTTAGAATTTTTACAATTATATGTTTACTTCAATATATAGTTCTGATTTACACTAGGGTTACGTTTTGTTTTTCTTCGCCCTTCTTGCCAACAAGTCTCAAATATTCTATATATTGTGGTATATTACCGGGCCAGCCCAAACAGATGCACATACAAGATCTCATATGGGTGTATAGTTTTTGATACACCGGCGTTGAAAACATTGTGTTGCTAGGTGTATCATAAATGATCCACCTGGCGTTTCTGGCAAGGATTTCGGTGTCTCAAAAAAGATATACATCTGGCGTTGAGAGTGTTAAGTTGTTAATAGAAACGTGTTGTGATGTTAGGTCGCATAAGACAGTGTTTATGTAATCTAACGTACAAATGCAAACTGCCTTATTGCAAAACAAATAGCTGGATATAAATTTATGAATAGATTATATTATTGGATCTTATGTCATAGTTGCGTTAAGTCGTAACTTTGTTGAACATTATAAATGAATCTTAAAAATATGAGTGAGAATAGCAATTGTGGCAGCTTATTTCAAGAATATGGGCACCAGTTGGGAAGAAATATCAAATTAATTATCAGCACACCATAGCAAGTTTTCATAATAATGTATGTAATTGTAGCTAAAATCTTAATTTTGAACTCCTTTTAAGATTTCCATTTCAAACAACGTTTCTTTAAAAGTAGACATACTAATTTCTATAAAATTTATTTAAAATTATTATACTGGAAGATATTGAGGATTCATAAATCTAAATCTATAGTTTGATCCAACTCAAAGCATAGATCTTGTCACCTTAAGTCAATATATTAATAAACGTTTCAGATATAGCTTCACTGTCCAGTAGCGGCCGACAAAGTGTAGTTTCCGTTGCATCGACTGCATCTTCATGCGGTGATACTCTAACACCAAGGAACTCCTGGGCATCTTTAGATTTACGACATTCTGCTGGAGATCCGTTAATTGCTGAAATATTGGAACATAGTACACCAGAAATCCTCGATCAATTGAATGAAAGTCGCCGACAAGTGGAACGACAGGATACCCTTTTTAGCTTGTATCCTATAAATGAGGATGTAACCGAATGCGTTGAACGAAGGCAACCAACTACTCCTCCATTAGAACATATTGGACATAGAATTCAAATTAAATGCTCTCAATTAACGTAAGCTATATAAGTTTAGTACATTTATCCATCTATTTATATCAATGACTAAGAGAGAAACTACTGTAATTTCTCGTTTTATAGGCAGTGTGTCTCCTCTTGGTCATGTTTGGGAGTTATAGAATTTCGTAAATGTTTACTTCTAAATATGTAGCTTTTAATTCCATATGTTATTTACTAGGTTTGATTTAGAAGTAGAGCCTTTGTTTGCATCGATGGCCCTGTACGACGCCAAAGAGCGAAAAAAGTATCGGAGACATTTTATTTTGATCTAAATCCAGAATCTCTTAAGCGAATGCTTGGAGGATATGTACCTTACAGTGATTTAAGCACCTTAGCAAGAGGTTGTGTTTTTGATATAACATATCCGTCATCTGATTTGTTTCTCGTGATTCGACTTGAAAAAGTATTGCAAGGTGATATCAATGAATGTATTGAACCATACTTAAAAGATGATAAGGTAAGGTAGTCTTGTAACAAGTAAGAAGTTTGCTAATAAAACATTAACACTCAAAAATTCATTGCTTAATTATAACTCTTACCGCAAAGCCACTGTTAAAATTACTAATTTTCTTTGTTATATATATATATATATATACAACCTTGGCCAAATGTGTTAGACACCCTCATAAAACCCCATTGTTATAAGTATTATTACACTTCTAAGAAAATGAGCATCGAATTTATATTTAATTTACATCTTTACTGCTTACTTTGGGACAATAGGTAAGCAGGCAGCAATGTTTCGATTTTAAATATTAGTGTATTGTCGACGCGATTGGAGAGAGGTATGTGTTAGGAGTTTTTTACCAGGATATTTTGTGTTGGATACTTTCATTTTTATGGATTGAACTTAATTTAGTGAAACAATGCCAAAATTTTGCGAATTAACCAAAATAGAACGTGGGCAAACAGTCCTACTTAAGACAAAGTAAGACTTTAATCGCTATAGCGAGAATAATGAAGTATTGGCGATGTGCGGTTCGTACCACCCTGCAACGATATGAATAGTGGATCGTCAACAAATCGACCAAAAAGCGGCCGGAAACACCTTTCGAACGTATGAAAGTAAAGGGTGTCTAACACATTTGGCCAAGGTTGTATATATATTTTACTATAGTATCTAATATTATGTATGAGTTATTATGTTAATTTTAGAATAAGGAAAAATTAAAATTAAATGCTGTTTCGGTTTGCGAAAGACTTGGTAAATATAGGCAAGCTTTTGCATGGACAGCTGTTTATCTTATGAATGTTATAAATGGTGGTAATTCACTGGATAGGGATAGTGATAAAGATTCAACTGGATCAAATTCAAATACTAACAGCCTTGGTAATTATATTTTTTATTTTATTAAGGTGTATTAGAGTATTTGTTGTTTATTTCATTTATAGATCGAAAGTCATCGAGTAGTGGTTTGGAGCAATTACGCAAGCGTGCTTCTGATATGGGAAGTCTAACAAGACGGGGTTCCCTCGAAAGACGGATAGAAAAAGGACGATCTTGGTCACCACACCATCTTGCAAATAGTTTGGATAATTTTAGACCAATTACGTTAACCATGTCGTCGTTCTTTAAACAGGAAAGTGAGAAATTAAGAGATGAAGATATTTATAAATGTTTATTAGAATTAAAAAGGCCAAACCTAATTTTAAAGAAATTAAAATGTATTCCGGCTACTGTTAAATTGGAAATTGCTCCAGCACCTGCAGAAGTTAAGAATTGTTTGACTCCAGAATTGGTGAAGATTCATCCATATCCAGATGACAAAAGTCGACCAACTAAAGAATTACTAGAATTTCCAGTTAGAGAACTCCTAACACCGAATTATGTTTATCGCAATTTAATGTATGTTAGTCCTAAGGAATTGAATTTTTCAAATCGTACTGGTTCAGCAAGAAATTTGGCAGTGAAGGTTCAATTGATGGCTGGTGAACGCGAACAAAATGCACTGCAATGTATATATGGAAGATCTAGTTGTCCTGAGATGGCAAATGAAGCCTATACCGCTGTTACATATCACAATAAATGCCCTCTATACTATGATGAAATTAAAATCAAGCTTCCTGCTGCGTTAGGTGATAATCATCATCTGCTTTTTACATTTTATCATATTTCCTGCCAACGTAAAATGGAGCAAGTGACTGTAGATACACCGGTTGGATATACAGTAAGTGCATTTTAAAGATTATATTGTTTCAAGTATTGATGTTTGTTGGATATTGTTAGGCATATAATTAATTTATAACGTAGTTATGATGAATTTGTTAACGACTATTTACAAGACCGCACAATGTTAGTATTCTTGCAGTTATCTGATGGTTCACAATAAAACTGTCGGTATTATAATAGTAGGTATTTAATTAATTTGCCGTTTCATTAACCTATAAGTGGAAATAATTCAGGAATTGGAAATTATACAATAAAAATAACTTAATAATATTTAAATTAAGATTTTCTACCATCAGTAAATATATTTGATTCAATATATGACTAATTTGTACATTTTCATGTTTTCAATTAAAACATTTGATCATTTTTAGTGGTTGCCACTGCTACGTGATGGCCGCCTTATAACCGGAGAATTTTGCCTTCCTGTTATGTTGGATCCACCTCCTGAAAACTACAGTTACATTCCTCCTGATGTTTGTTTACCAAATACTAGGTGGATTGATAATCATAAAGGTCTATTCACTGTTGTGATAGATACTTATTCTTCGGTACATACGCATGATGCTGCAATAGAAAGATTCTTCTTAGCTTACGATCGCGTACATGATAATGCTCCTACTAGGTCGGGTGAAAAGGGACCAGAAACTGAATTACGGTATGGTAGCATTACGCTATCAGTGAATTGGAATAATTATGTATTTTCAGATCTGCTTTGTCTGGATTAGCAGGTGCTCGTCCAGAAAATGTTGTGAGAAACTTACCGGTTGTATTAAATAGTATTATACAATTACTAGTGCAGCCGCCAAAAGTTGGTGGGCACGTGTTAAATCTTGGAAATAGTGCTTTTGAAGCTATGTGTACTTTGCTGGATAGTATTGCGGTAAGTAAGCGTTATTTCCTTTTAAACATTAATTTACAGTACAATTTAAAATTGCTATGTGCCTAGTGGCATAATAATCAGGATTATTTTGGTAACTAACTGTAAGTAAAGTATTAGCTATAGTAATGACGCTACTTCAATAAAACTACTGTAATAACCTCGATCATTTCGTAAAATTATCTATTATCTAATATTTAATTAATTTAAGTAAAAGACAACAGAAATGTATAAATAACAATACTAAATAGCAAATCAAACTTGAACAACTTCTTAATAAGTGGATATCCTATAATCGTCCTATCAATAATTGTGTTGAGGCAGAAGTAAAAAAAAATGAAAAAATGTTCAGGGGTAATGCCATTTAAAGTATTTTTGATGTATTAACGATTAGGACTATGGAGACCTGGATTTTTCAGAAATTAGATTTCCGTCTACCTAATTATAGTATTCCAAATAATCAAATTTGTAGGATCTGAACAATATCGATTTCAGAGCCGCACTTCGGATACAATCTACTATTGTATACAGCGAGTTCTACCCCGTATTCGGTATTGAATGATAGCACTAGTTTTAACAAATTTAGTAGTTATATATCTAGTTTCCGTTTCATTCTGCTTTGTACCAGAATCCCTTTTGCAAAAATAATTCTGAAACGATTCTACAATACAATTCAGAGAACATGATACAACCGAGATCAGATACCCGGTTCTGAAACTGAAACCGAAATCAAATACCTGGTTTTGAATGAAAGCATTGCTAATGGTCATATTATGTATAGTATGTATAATTCATCTAACGCAGTCGATATCGCAATTGCAAGATCATGAAATAGTCTATTTTTAGCATCTTTAATAACAAAAAAATCGAACGGCATCAAATTCGGCGACCGAGATAGGTTACAAAATTATGTTGAAATGGGGTAATTGTGGAGTAAGGAATTATGCAATATCCATCTATCAGGAATATGTTCCTTTAAATAATTTCTTAGTTGGCGTGTTATTACTAGATTCTAGAACATCGATTTTGTGGAAAGTATACCCTCTGTGTATCAATTTCGCTTAATTTTGAATAACCCCTGGTAAGATATGAATTATAGATAATTAGAAACATTACTCGACATTTAATCGGATGCAATAAATGAAAAAGGGCTCTGCTACATACATGGATATTTAACAAGCCACCTCGTACATTTAACTTTTGTAAGTATTGGATATGTGATGATTGTGGTTGTAAAATTGATATCTTCTTGTTTTTTAATCTAACAAAAATTTACTACGTAGAGCATACTATACTCGGGAGCATTTTTACGAAAAATATTGAACAGTATAAATCATACCCACAGTATTACGTTATGAAAGTATAACGTATGACACGCAACATACAGGATACACTTGTGATCAAGCAGATCTAATAATTTAATAATATTTTTTCTTGTATGCATCTTGTTCAATGTTTGAGCTATTTTTTTATGTTGAGTAAAGTTTATTATATCCCAAAAAAATCATTTCAGCGCAATGTTTGTTATGGGTGCAAATTGTTTTTATCAAAGTGAATATGGTCTAAACTAATGCATTTAATTGCCATTCATTTTTTAATAATCTTTTGAAAAGCGGACATTTGTATACTTATGTTAAACGGCTGTACATAAAGGGAATATGAAATTACTATTTAAAAACATACATACCGATTGATTTCAGAGATAGGATAAATAACGGCGGGAAGGGGCAAGAGGTCCGAAAATTTGCTAAGAAGTGGGGACGCGAATGAGTCTATCACAGCGCTGTAGACTAGACAAGACTACACTGTGATAGAGAGACTTGTATGCGTCCCCATTTCTTAGCGAATTTCCGTACCTCTTGCCCCTTCCCGCTGTTATTTATCCTATCTCTGAAATCAACCCCTATATTGTATGAATATAATGTATTAAAAATTACTATTTTAACGTCTTATACATTTATCCACCCTTTTTTTTCTCCGACATGCTTGCTTATGATTATTAAGAGGAAATTTTAATATAGTGTCGCAATTTAATCTTTGTACATTTCCAGGGCATCCGTGAATTGCAAAAGGATCAACATGGTAGAGATGCGCTTTTGGCAACGTATATACAATACCAATGTAACTTACCGCATCCATATAGCAACAACGGTCAAATCCACGATTCGAGTGCATCCATGACTAGATCTCTTTCTAATCCCGACATGGAAGTTGCGCAGTTTAGTCCGAGAGGTTTAGATAGAGCTTCTAGTATGAGAACATCAAATACAGATCAGATCGGTTCAAACGTAAATACGCTATTTAAAACAGTACATCAGCAGATGGCGTTGCATTGGGTAGTTTCAAGCGGACGATCAAAGGAGTTATCCATGCAAAATGCGTGGTTCCTCTTCGAATTAATTGTGAAAAGTATGATCGAGCATTTGGCATACACAAGGAATCTCGATACTCCCCGTAGAAACCGATTTGCAGAACAATTTTTAGATGATATTACTATGCTCGTTCAAACGGTAACCACGGAAATTATCTCGCTTTCCATGGCAGATGTACGATTAGCGCATAAATTGAATGATGCACTGGGATTTTTTATCTTTGATCTGTTTTCCATCGCTGATCGTGGTTATGTTATGCAGTTAATACGAGCATATACGAAGCAAATGCAAGCTAAAATATCATCTATTCAGGATCCAACAGTTTTGGTTGAGCTAAAATTGGTGTTTGTAAGGATTATTTGCAGCCATGAACACTACGTAGCATTTAATTTACCATTTGCAACGCCGTTTATGTTTTCTGGTGGAAATGTATCTCCAAGTCCAAGCGTTACCAGCTCAACAAGTCAAAATTCATTTTTATCAGGTCCTCCTGCTAGTCAAGAAAGAGCTAGTACATTTGCAGAACTTACATCTGAATATAGACAACACCATTATTTAACTGGTTTGGTCCTGACGGATTTGGCTACAGTTTTATTAGAAATTCCGTAAGATTTAAGTTAAATATTTTAAGATAGAAAATTATTGCGTGCATATTTTAGCATTCCTTCATTACACAATCAAGCTGTAGAAATTGTTAGGTATTTACTCTATTGGCACGATAGTGATCCAAGATATATGTCTATAGAAGCCAAAAAACGTGTAGCTGCTTTGTACCTCCCTTTGTTGAATATAGCAATGGATGTATTGCCTCTATTGTATAGCTTCGGTCCGGAAAAAAGTGATCGCTATATAACTGAAAATTCTGGTCCTACTAATATTGAAGAAGCCGTTGCATTGGTTATTGCCGGAACTATGAGTTCAGCAAGTTGTGATGGGATTTCAAACTGTAAAGTATGATGATTAATAAATTGGTTACAAGCTTACGAGTGTAAACGTTGTACTAAGATCAAACTGCGAAAAAGAAAACTTACATACATGTTTGTACTCACATATACCGTTTGGACGCACACCTATTATTTGATAGTAGTCGATATTAAAAGTTGTGTTATTTTGAAAAAAAAGAAACAATTAAATTGAATTTGCAAAAAAGTAAAATCTTTTATTTTGTCAGATTGTAGTAATGTAGATTTAAAAAAAGGAACGGTATCTCCATTAGATAAAATAGTCATCATTTTGGTAAATGTCCTTCATCACATTCGTTTTTCGAAATCACTATATAGAATTGTTTCATACTTGCATGTTGTTGCATATCAGAGATATACAAATTTATAAAATGATTATTGCACTCTAATGTAGTCATATAATGAACGCTAAATACTATATTTTGTACCTTTATAGGCAAGAAAGGCTCCTTTAACTATGGATGTAACACGCAATCTTTTGATTTGCGTTCTCTGGGTGCTAAAGAATGTAGATCAAGAATGTTTATCACAGTGGCTGAGTGAATTGACTACAACCAGACTTGCGACTCTTCTACAATTATTAGATGCTTGCACAAGTTGTTTTGAATATAAGCCTCGCCGAAGAACACCGCAGCCTTGCGGTTATGCTCATGCGCAAGTAACTCAAGATGTTAAATCTCGTTTGGAGGATATAATTTTAGGTCAGGGTTCAGCTCGTGAAATGATGCAGAAGAGAAAAGTGGAAGTCAACAATCTGGGAGTTCAGAAAAAGTTCGATGGCGCAAAGAACAAATGACATATCGTCCTGGTTCTGACAATTTAGAAAGAGCAAAGGATGAAATGTTGATCGACGTCCATTTGGAAGGTCACCTAGCTACAGAAGCATCATTTATCATTCTTGATACTTTGGAACGATGCGTGACAACTATCGCCCAATGGGATTCACCTCAAAAATTTAATTGGGTTAGCACTTACTGTACTTTACATGCTCTCGGAAGAAATCAGTACAACTGTGTTACCACATATGTTTGCATCGCAAAGAAGTCTTGTCTATAAAGTAAGTATAAATGTACAGTATAAGTTATATAACTACATAGGAAAAACCAAAACAAAAGATCCCCCACAACAAATCATCTGCAAAGGCCATGCAAAAGCTGTCTAGTGTGTACCTAGAACAATCCCAACAGTGGATGCACAAAAGCATCTACGGACACCACTACAGTTTGGAATGACAAACCCCAAATGTGACTACACTATCTAAGCATGCTCATAAATACAATCATAAATTTGATTTGAACGTAAAAATTGTGGCTTTAGAAACGAATTATTATAAGAGAGTTTTTAAGGAAATTATT
Source organism: Holotrichia oblita (assembly GCA_023690525.1). Lineage (NCBI taxonomy): Eukaryota > Metazoa > Arthropoda > Insecta > Coleoptera > Scarabaeidae > Holotrichia > Holotrichia oblita. The sequence continues at coordinate 90,278,674 of CM043017.1, read as the reverse complement.
CATATGAACTTTAACTACTTCATTATCATAAACAACGTGTGTATAAATTGTCGCAAAACCTATACGCAAACCTATTTCTTCACTCGTTTCTGAATGGAAAATCTAAATGGTAAAATGTTGTAGCATGCGTCTTGAGGAACGACTCGAAAATAACATATATTTGGCAATATATATAATTATTATAGTTCTAATATTGTAGTTGCATACTACCGTATAAAATTGACAAATGGGAATTACAAATGACAAATTCAATAACACAATTGATACATAGGAAAAGTAATAAAAACATCTTACTAAAGCAGAATTTGAAGTTTTGATTTTTCGAACGCATCTCTAATAAATTTGTGACACTATTACCTACGCATATGTTCAGTTTGATATCTGTCCGTTTATAAACACAGTTCTGAAAGTGTTGCGTAAACTTCGTCTTAACGAAACCTCAAACAAAAAAGTCTAAAGAATTAAGATCGGGAGATCTTGCAGACTATAAAATACGACCACCGCGACCAATCTATCTGTTAGAGAAGTGTTCATCCAACCAACTTGTTCTAATGCATTTAAGTACCTATCCGTTGGCATAAAGTCGATTTGTACTTTTTTTTTGTTTTTAGTTCCACACTGCTCTATTTGATGACGAAAGCGATCACTGCGCCAATCTTTGTCTACTTCTACTAAAACATTGTGGTTCACATATTGCATCAGTTAGATCACAAGCGGCGGCTTCTTTGTATTTGTTGATGAGGCAAACATTCCAAATTGGCACAAGTATTTGTGACTAATACAATATACAGAGTACAGATTATTGCTTCAAATTGCTCCACAGTAATCCACAAAATACTTTAAGATCATAATTATTATAGAATAATAAGACTTAACTCATGCATTGATTTTTTACTATGTTCTGTTTTGAGAAAATGCTCTTATAATATTCAAATGCGTAAAAATTATTATTATTATATTATAAATTATAAGGATATAATTCTGATGCATATTGTATCATAATAACTAGGTATGTTGCTCTACTGATAGACTAAATTCAGTATACCTGCTCGGTAAAATGTTGTTATGATTAATTCACCGTATAAATTTTCAAAAATTATTTCAAACATTTTTTTACTTTTAATCAGGCATCATTAAAACGTATTCCTAATCTAGATGACGCTCACGTTATTATAGAAATTATATTCAACTTACTTTTTCAAATGGAACATGTATATATTTACATCGTTGAAATCCTCGAAGATTTTAAAGTGCATTTTATAGTTTTCATGAACCTCTCAGTTTTTTGGAAAGCGAGAGGTTTTTAAGTTATTTGCAAATAACCATCTCAGTAACCACATTGCCACAAGCCTGCGGATCATTTATTTACAATTTGGAAAAAATCTACCAAAACAATTAACAAAGGAAAAATTTAAAGTAATTTCTTATATCTCTTTATCACCAATTCAAACAATATTAGCAAAGTCAATTGCTCGTATTCTAACAATTGATTCATTTTGACTAAAAAATAAGTACTTTAATTTCACAGAATGTATTATTTTTGCACTTAAGATGATACCTACTCAATAAAACCAGATTTTAGTTTTATTTTAGTTTTCAAAGTTTAAGTCGACTGTATGCAATATTTTGAAAACAATTGCTTAACTTAGGCTTACATTTTACTAATAAGTTCCTGAGCTTTTTACTACAATATCTCTTCAAAAAGTTGTGTTTCTGGCACATCTTTTAGCTAAAAAATATCAAAGAAGAACAACTATATCAGATGCAAGACAGAGATATATGTAGTTGCGTTCACAAAGGCACTGTGAAATCTCAGAACTTTCAAAATGCAAAATATAATGTTCCATTCGAAACAAGCAAGTTAAATATAAATTTCCATAATAATAACATGAGCGACATCATATACATGAAAAAATTCATATACGTGAATTAAAAAAATACGGGAGTAGAAATTAATAGAAATAATGAAAATGGAGTTGTTAAAATTTATATTTCTTGTGTAACTAATTGAAATATCTGAACTCTTCTCATTTTGTTAGTATCGAATATAATCTACATACTTATAGCCCCAACATTGTTTCTACTTGTAGTCATATATATGTACAGCTATTAATTATTTACGTTATAATTGTGTGTTAATAAGATGAGTAAATTAAATGTCACGTTTACACGATGAATGAGTACTGATATTATTATTTTTAGAATTTTGCACGAGTGAAGATGCAGGTAACCATGTCTCTTA
>CM043017.1:89852761-90275932 GCA_023690525.1 Holotrichia oblita | reverse complement strand
CAACACTGTCTCACATCGTCCCTTCAAAGTAGCATTCTCTCCTACCACGACACGTATTGACCGATCATTTTTCCCATGGAGGACGAGCTCTTCGTTATTGACTTTTAGAATTCCTTGCTTCAGATTCAACTGGAAACCATAGGAATTCATAATGTCCATGCCCAAAATGATTTCTTCTTGGACGTCAGCCACTAGGACGCGATGTTGGATTGAAATTGGTCCTATAGTGAGCTTAACATCTACTTCACCTGCTACAGATGCTGTCTCTCCAGTTGCGGTTCTAAGTCTCCATCTAGTGGGAAGTAACTTCTTTGGGTTGGCAATTAAATCGGGTCGAACTATGGTCTTCGTTGATCCAGTATCGAGCAAGCAAGCATGAGTCCTTCCTTCCACAGTGGCATCCACATAGAAGCCGTTGATCTGGTGTTGTAATGATGTGATCCGAACAACTGCCCTTGGGGCTTCTTGGTACTGGATCGATGATTGCCCCTGCTTATCGATCCGTTTTAGTTTCCCGACTGCTCAGGCGGCTCCTTTCTAGTCACCTTCCCACATTCACTTTGGATGTGACCTACTTCCCCGCACTTCCAGCATCGGACAGTTCGTTTCTTTGGTTGGATCTCCTTCATAACTCTGCGGACCACTTGTTCCACAAATTCATCATTTTCATGGTCGTCAATAGCACATGCACGAACATGACCTCGAGAAGCTTGTTTGGCAGTTTCGAACTCAAGAGCACGTGACAAAGCTTCGATCAGAGTCTTCGGACGCGCCAGTCTCAGTGCCTGCTGCGTATCCATGTCTAGGACCATCAATGTCTAGACCATCAATGAATGTCTGAACAGCCAGGTGCTCCATAAAGTTATCTGGCGCCATTGGGTAGGCCAGTCGAACCAGGAGAGCAATATCTGCCTCAAACTCCTGAAGATTTTCGTTTCTCTCCTGTAACCGGCTTTTCAGTTGGGTATGGTAAACTTGTTCCAAATGTGCGTGGCCATATCTCATCTCCAATCGTTTCACAAGCTGCGTATAGTCTTTCCGTTCTTCAGAAGGTAGTGCCTGCAGAATGTCGCTGGCATCACCTCTTAGGGCTATAACTAAAGCGGTAGCTTTTTCTCCAGCGGACCAGGCATTTGCTTCCGCAGCCGTTTCAAATTGTGTTAGATAAGTTGCCCATGATGTCTTTCCATCGAAAGTTGGTGGTTTGACACTGATCTTCAACGCAGTTCCAGCTTCTTCTTTTACAATGATAGGTGCAGGCATAACTTCCTTGTCGAACACACGATCATTGGCCACTGGCAACTCTATATGACCCATTAACTCCTTTATCTTCTCGAATTTTCCCGCAAATTTCTCTTCCAGCAACCTGGTATTCTCTAAAATTTTCTGATCCATCGTTTTCTCGAGAGATTCTGTATTCTTTAATAGTCGATCTTCCAAATTTTTGGAATTTTCTAGTAATTTTAGTTCCATTTGTTTTAAGACTTGTACGTTCTGTTGAAGTTGTTGATCTATATTCCTGGAACTTTCTAGCAACGCTTTCTTCAGTTCACTCACGTCTGTTCCCGCACTTGGGACTTCAAACAAGTGGCCATCTGGATCTTCACCTTCTTCGGCCAATGCATGACGCAGTCGATCTTGTAACTCCTCTTCTTGCCCGTGGTTTCAATGTCGCGTTCTTCCAACTCGCGTTTTAGGTCGGCAACCTTCAATTCCGCTAGTTTCAACATAGCTATCGCGAATTATTTATTTAACGTGTCTTTGGATGTACGAATTTTTGATCCCACTTCTGACACCAATTGTAACGTAACTTGGATTCAAATAAAAATCGTTATAGAAAGAGCACACAAAAGTTATTTTATTGACACAACAGCCAATTGACATCTCCTCAATTTGACATTATTATTGGGTTGCCCGATTTTGTCACAATACATACAAAAAAGAGATTATTGTCCTCCGATACAAAATAGTAATATATGTATGTTCACATTATATATCTTCACCAGGTGAAAAGCTATCAGGTGCCTTTTGTTATAAGATGCAGTAATGAAGCGTTCGCGAAAGAATACATTATCAACTTTTTTTATCTAGACTTTGGTGTACCTGATTATTTATGTTGCAAATTCATAAAATATTTTGTGAAGTTATAATTGAAAGTAAATTATTTAAATGTTTAATTCTGTTTAGTGAAAATAATTTTATTTATATTAACAATTTTTTAACATTAAGTTAGTGTTCATTCATGGTTCAATATATCAATGATTAATTTGGTTATAAATATTTTTAACAGGCATGTCTTGAAATTTTGATATTATTTGTCATTTACCATTCAAAGAGAAGATGACGATAAAGTTGTAATCGAAGATGTGAACTAGAATAAATTTAAGTTGTAATTAGTAATAGGTAATAAAAGATAAATAAAACTTAATAAAAAATGTATATTAATTTTTATAGTAAAATACATACATTAAAAACTACAATAAGAATGTTTGTGTATAAAATAAATGATTAATGTTCAACAGAATACTACACTTTAATTCTAGAATAAGATGTATAGATTAATAGAGTTGTGTTTGTGGATTATCCAATCATAAGCACCTATAAACTTGACAAATACTCATAACATACATACATCTTTAATCTCTTCTTACGTTTTTCTTCATATAATATGTGTATGTAGGTATTTGGGTTTTAGTAATACTAAGAAGTATTTAAATGAAATTTCTAATTAAATAAGTTACCTGTTGTTACCTGCGCTTGTATTAGGTGAATCATCTTCAGATGAAAAATGTTTTTAAAACTAGGTACGGTATTACTAAAATTATATTACTATACGGGCACATTTGGTTTTACACGTAATTCGTCAATACGCGTTTGTATATGTTTAAGATGTAGTTTTAATTACAGCAGCATCCTTATTATATGGAACTGGCTATTTTTGAGAAATTTTGTTTCGAATTTTGTGCTGATATGAGGGTTTTTATATTTTCAGTAAGCGATCGGCGAAAGCTCCAGATCGCTTTTATCATTTTAAACTATATTTATCTACTATTTATACTAATTATAATGTAAATGAAATACTTTTATTCTCAATATGTAATTGAGTTAAAAGGTGTTAATCTGTCAAAACACTTTTAGTAAGTTGTTCTCTATTTTACCTTACAACTAACCTAAAACTCATACAACAAAATCGTATATAGAACCATAAATAAGAACACTTACTACATGTCAAAAATATAAATAAATATAAACACATTACTTATTATTAAACAGAATTGAATTATCTCTATATTACTACCTTTATGAAACCTTAAAAATTTAGTTTTGACGAATTACGTGTAAAACCAAATGTGCCCGTATAGTAATATAATTTTAGTAATACCGTACCTAGTTTTAAAAACATTTTTCATCTGAAGATGATTCACCTAATACAAGCGCAGGTAACAACAGGTAACTTATTTAATTAGAAATTTCATTTAAATACTTCTTAGTATTACTAAAACCCAAATACCTACATACACATATTATATGAAGAAAAACGTAAGAAGAGATTAAAGATGTATGTATGTTATGAGTATTTGTCAAGTTTATAGGTGCTTATGATTGGATAATCCACAAACACAACTCTATTAATCTATACATCTTATTCTAGAATTAAAGTGTAGTATTCTGTTGAACATTAATCATTTATTTTATACACAAACATTCTTATTGTAGTTTTTAATGTATGTATTTTACTATAAAAATTAATATACATTTTTTATTAAGTTTTATTTATCTTTTATTACCTATTACTAATTACAACTTAAATTTATTCTAGTTCACATCTTCGATTACAACTTTATCGTCATCTTCTCTTTGAATGGTAAATGACAAATAATATCAAAATTTCAAGACATGCCTGTTAAAAATATTTATAACCAAATTAATCATTGATATATTGAACCATGAATGAACACTAACTTAATGTTAAAAAATTGTTAATATAAATAAAATTATTTTCACTAAACAGAATTAAACATTTAAATAATTTACTTTCAATTATAACTTCACAAAATATTTTATGAATTTGCAACATAACAATCAGGTACACCAAAGTCTAGATAAAAAAGTTGATAATGTATTCTTTCGCGAACGCTTCATTACTGCATCTTATAACAAAAGGCACCTGATAGCTTTTCACCTGGTGAAGATATATAATGTGAACATACATATATTACTATTTTGTATCGGAGGACAATAATCTCTTTTGTATGTATTGTGACAAAATCGGGCAACCCAATAATAATGTCAAATTGAGGAGATGTCAATTGGCTGTTGTGTCAATAAAATAACTTTTGTGTGCTCTTTCTATAACGATTTTTATTTGAATCCAAGTTACGTTACAATTGGTGTCAGAAGTGGGATCAAAAATTCGTACATCCAAAGACACGTTAAATAAATAATTCGCGATAGCTATGTTGAAACTAGCGGAATTGAAGGTTGCCGACCTAAAACGCGAGTTGGAAGAACGCGACATTGAAACCACGGGCAAGAAGAGGAGTTACAAGATCGACTGCGTCATGCATTGGCCGAAGAAGGTGAAGATCCAGATGGCCACTTGTTTGAAGTCCCAAGTGCGGGAACAGACGTGAGTGAACTGAAGAAAGCGTTGCTAGAAAGTTCCAGGAATATAGATCAACAACTTCAACAGAACGTACAAGTCTTAAAACAAATGGAACTAAAATTACTAGAAAATTCCAAAAATTTGGAAGATCGACTATTAAAGAATACAGAATCTCTCGAGAAAACGATGGATCAGAAAATTTTAGAGAATACCAGGTTGCTGGAAGAGAAATTTGCGGGAAAATTCGAGAAGATAAAGGAGTTAATGGGTCATATAGAGTTGCCAGTGGCCAATGATCGTGTGTTCGACAAGGAAGTTATGCCTGCACCTATCATTGTAAAAGAAGAAGCTGAACTGCGTTGAAGATCAGTGTCAAACCACCAACTTTCGATGGAAAGACATCATGGGCAACTTATCTAACACAATTTGAAACGGCTGCGGAAGCAAATGCCTGGTCCGCTGGAGAAAAAGCTACCGCTTTAGTTATAGCCCTAAGAGGTGATGCCAGCGACATTCTGCAGGCACTACCTTCTGAAGAACGGAAAGACTATACGCAGCTTGTGAAACGATTGGAGATGAGATATGGCCACGCACATTTGGAACAAGTTTACCATACCCAACTGAAAAGCCGGTTTACAGGAGAGAAACGAAAATCTTCAGGAGTTTGAGGCAGATATTGCTCTCCTGGTTCGACTGGCCTACCCAATGGCGCCAGATAACTTTATGGAGCACCTGGCTGTTCAGACATTCATTGATGGTCTAGACATTGATGGTCCTAGACATGGATACGCAGCAGGCACTGAGACTGGCGCGTCCGAAGACTCTGATCGAAGCTTTGTCACGTGCTCTTGAGTTCGAAACTGCCAAACAAGCTTCTCGAGGTCATGTTCGTGCATGTGCTATTGACGACCATGAAAATGATGAATTTGTGGAACAAGTGGTCCGCAGAGTTATGAAGGAGATCCAACCAAAGAAACGAACTGTCCGATGCTGGAAGTGCGGGGAAGTAGGTCACATCCAAAGTGAATGTGGGAAGGTGACTAGAAAGGAGCCGCCTGAGCAGTCGGGAAACTAAAACGGATCGATAAGCAGGGGCAATCATCGATCCAGTACCAAGAAGCCCCAAGGGCAGTTGTTCGGATCACATCATTACAACACCAGATCAACGGCTTCTATGTGGATGCCACTGTGGAAGGAAGGACTCATGCTTGCTTGCTCGATACTGGATCAACGAAGACCATAGTTCGACCCGATTTAATTGCCAACCCAAAAGAAGTTACTTCCCACTAGATGGAGACTTAGAACCGCAACTGGAGAGACAGCATCTGTAGCAGGTGAAGTAGATGTTAAGCTCACTATAGGACCAATTTCAATCCAACATCGCGTCCTAGTGGCTGACGTCCAAGAAGAAATCATTTTGGGCATGGACATTATGAATTCCTATGGTTTCCAGTTGAATCTGAAGCAAGGAATTCTAAAAGTCAATAACGAAGAGCTCGTCCTCCATGGGAAAAATGATCGGTCAATACGTGTCGTGGTAGGAGAGAATGCTACTTTGAAGGGACGATGTGAGACAGTGTTGATGGCCTGTATGGAAGGCGATTTTTCTAATGGGAATGTCATCCTGATGAAACCAAATACGGATGATGACAAGGTAGGCCGTGGCATTGTAGTTGCCAAAGCACTATTAAGGACTCGGAAGACAGTACCGGTGAGGGTAATGAATGTTAATTATTATCCTGTAAACTTAGAGAAGGGTACTGTTCTGGGATTGTGTTGCTCCTTGTCGGCCGTCGTCTACCGTACAAATTCTGAAATGTACAAACCTACCAGAATTCCAGAGAAACTCCTGAAGTTGGTAGACTCTGCTCGCCAAGGATTAACGAAGAGGGAGCAATGCCAAGTTGAAAACCTGATACACCGATATCAAGATGTCTTCGAAACCGGAAATTGTTTGAAAGGAAAGACCAATATAGTCTAGCACAAAATAAACACTGGTGACGCGGTTCCAATTCGACAGAGACCTAGAAGACTTCCGTTGGCCAAACGTGAAGAAGCTGAGGAAATAATGAAGGAAATGGAAAGAGAGGGCGTAATCGAGCCATCAAGTAGTCCATGGGCTTCGCCAGTAGTCCTTGTAAGGAAGAAAGATGGATCCACTAGGTTCTGTGTTGACTATCGTCGTTTAAACAGTGTGACCAAGAAAGACAGCTACCCCTTGCCAAGAATTGACGATACTTTAGATACCTTGGCAGGAGCCAAATGGTTCTCAACACTCGATCTGAAAAATGGCTATTGGCAAGTAGGGATGGAACCAGATGACAAAGAGAAAACGGCCTTCACGATAGGTACAGGACTTTGACAATTCACAGTCATTCCCTTTGGCTTGTGTAATGCTCCCGCCATGTTTGAACGGCTCATGGACACTGTGTTGAGGGGACTATCGTGGAATACTTGCTTGGTATATCTTGACGACGTGATTGTTGTGGGAAAAACGTTCCCAGATCACATGAAGAATTTGGAAGAAGTGTTACTGAGGTTGCGCGACGCCAATCTGAAGCTAAGCCCCAAGAAGTGTCACCTTTTCCGTAAGGAGGTCAATTATCTTGGACACGTGGTCTCGAGAAAAGGAGTTGCAGTTGACTTAGAAAAGGTGAGAGCTGTCGAGAAATGGCATGTGCCCAAAGACAAGCATGAATTGCGGAGCTTTCTGGGGCTATGTACGTATTACCGACGTTACGTGCCTGGATTTGCCAATATCGCGAAGCCGCTGACAAGGTTAACGGAAAATCGAGCGTTCCATTGGAACAATGAATGTCAAGCATCCTTCCAGCTCTTGAAGGAGGCTTTAATGGCTGCACCTATCCTGAGCTACCCGTTGCCATCGGGAAAATTTGTTCTGGACACAGATGCCAGTAATGTTGGGATAGGCGGTGTGCTCTCTCAAATACAAGATGGCCAGGAAAACGTGCTTGGATACTTTAGTAAGACCTTGTCCAAATCAGAGCGAAACTATTGCGTTACCAGACGGGAATTATTGGCAGTAGTTAAATCCATTGAGCACTTTTACAAATATCTGTATGGACAGAAGTTTCTGATTCGCACTGATCATGCTGCCCTGAAATGGCTTCTGCAATTTAAGAATCCCGAAGGACAAATAGCCAGATGGATTGAGCGGATGCAAGAATATAACTTCGAGTTTGAACACCGAGCGGGACTAAAACATCGAAATGCGGATGCTCTTTCCAGGAGACCATGTCCAAGACTGTCGACACTGTAACAGAATCGAAGACAAGACAACCAGTGTTTCGAGAACTACTGTAGTTGATAATCAGTGGCAACCTGATAATCTACGCGCAGACTAAGAGGCAGATTCTGTTCTCGCAGTCTTACTAGATTGGAAGAGGAATGGGCGAAGACCAACTTGGCAGGAAGTTGCTTCCCATTCGCAGGAAGTAAAATCATATTGGGCACAATGGGAATCCTTGGTCGTGGAGGATAACCTGCTGAAACGTATCCTGGAGAACCAAAATGGTTCAGCGAAGAAACTGCAAACGGTGATCCCCAAGAAAAGGATATCAGAAATATTGCAAGAGCTCCACAATGGAACTTCTGGAGGGCATTTTGGTATCCATAAAACCCTGGAGAAAGTGCGCCAGAGGTTCTATTGGGTGAATTGCTCACGCGACGTGAAGGAGTGGTGCAGGAAATGTGCCAATTGCGCTGGGAATAAGGGACCCCAGAGGCGCCGACGAGCGCCCATGCGCCAATACAATGTGGGAAGCCCATTCGAGAGAATCGCCATAGATACTGCTGGCCCCTTTCCAAAAAGCAACAGCGGAAACAAATATATCATCGTAGTAATGGACTACTTCTCCAAGTGGGTCGAAGCTTTTGTCCTTCCCAATCAAGAGGCGGCGACGGTCGCAAATGTTATCGTGAAGGAGTTGGTTAGTCGTTTTGGCGTACCTTTGGAGCTCCATTCTGATCAAGGGCGGTACTTCGAATCCAACCTTTTCGAGAGAATGTGCGAACTACTGGGCATCCGAAAAACGAGAACAACCCCTTTACACCCACAGTCGGATGGAATGGTAGAGAGAATGAACAGGACCATGATCAAGTTCTTGTCCAAGGTAGTCTCCGAACATCAAAGGGATTGGGACGAATACCTACCATTATTTCTGATGGCGTACCGAGCATCGATTCAAGAGACAACTGGGCAATCACCAGCAAACGTGCTGTTCGGCAGGGAATTGAGGCTGCCATGTGATTTGAAGTTCGGCGGTAGGCCTGGAGAAGATCTCGCAGGGGAGGATTATGTTACCACCCTTCGTCGAAGACTTGACGATATTCACGAGCAAGTACGACATAACATTCAAGATACGGGTCGGCGTTCACCCTATAGCGCCGACCCTTAAAACTCTGCGGCTGCACTACCCCATCCCTGGTCTCATAGTTCCAGAGTAACGGGCGTGGCGGGAGTAGACTTCGTATATAGGGGAGGATTCTTGGGCGTAAGCATGGGCATACGCTCCGGAAGTCCGGCCGCTAACCGTCGGAATATACGGTGGGTAAGTGAGGCACCCTACGGCGCTTACCTAGAGAACTCTGCAGCTACACTACCCCATCCTTGGTGGCCACACTCAGGGAAACGGGCGTGGCGAGAGAATTTGGCGAAGATAGTAGGGGAGGATAAAAGTCGGTTCGCCGAGGAGTAGTCCGCCCGCTGGTTGTCTGGTTGGGGAAACCTTTGGTTTCATCCTAAAACAACTCGGTGATTCTGGGACCCTACGGTTTCACTGTAGCTGCCGCGGATACTTGATCGCCGGAGGGGCGAAAGAGTTGGCGTGGTTGGCATATTGCGGTAGGGCTCCGGCCCGGCCGTCCCCGTAGTTCAGGCTTAATTCACGGGCGGGCTGGTTGTACCTCACGGCCAGATTCCGTTTCCCACGCTTGGCCGATAGTAGCCATCCGCAAGGAGGCCTAGGCCCCGTGGGGTTAGATGTGAGGTAGGAGTTCGCCAAAGCGTCTCCAGCGGTGACCCGTCTAACGCTGACAAGGAAACTTGTCTAACATGGGTAGCACGGGGGAGAGGAGCCCTCCGGCTCGCCAGTCCTCTCCGAGAGGTGTCGGTCTCGTGCGGGCGGTGAGATAGTGGGTGACAGTTTCGAGGCACATAACTTGTTATGTGCGGTGTGGCACCCGAAAATGCAGGATATGGGCTAGCGCCTAGGTGCCTGCGGCAGACCATCAATGCCATTTTCAATCTGAATAACATTCAAGATGCCAGCGATCGCATGAAAGACAACTACGACGTTAGCGCTGAAAATGGTGGTTACCGAGCAGGAGACATGGTTTGGCTGTATAATCCGCAGCGTCGACGAGGCTTGTCCCCGAAACTCCAGAAACATTGGGAAGGACCATACGAGATACTGAAGCGTATCAACGATGTGATCTATCGTATAAGACGAACATCCCATAGTAAACCAAAGGTTGTTCACTTCAACCGATTGGCTACCTATTCTGGAGATAACGAAGAAAATGCTGACATACGCATGATGGATGCCCTGTACATGGACCCCAATTTTGAAGATTTCATGGAGGAATATTCCGAGTCCCGAAAGGCCAGATTTGGGGTAATCACCGAGAAGCGTCAAGACTTATTCACCGTTCCCTCGGAATATGCATTGGCCCATTGCGTCGCCCAAGATCTACGAATGTCGCAAGGAATTGCCAAAGAGTTTAAGGAAAGATTTGGCAAGCGAAACGAATTATTGCGACAGAGGCCGGAAGTGGGCAGAACACTGCGAATCAAGCGCCATGGTCAATTGATGTATTATTTGGTAACAAAAGTACATTCCTACCAAAAAACGATTTATCAGACCCTATGGGATGCTCTGGTCCATCTACGCAAGCAGGCGCTAGAAGATGACATCGTGAAAATAGCGATGCCACGATTGGGTTGTGGATTAGATCGTCTAAATTGGAGAATTGTGAGGAACATGTTAGAGATATTGTTCCGGTATACTGGTATTGAGATTCTGGTCTGTACCCATCACTCTGGATGTTCGCATCCTGTCCAACAACTGGAAACCGTAGACTGTTACTTCTATATGACGTCGCAATGTAACAGGGGAACCGCCTGCAAGTTCCGACATCGTCCGACCGAGAACAACTTGTTTCGGGACGAAACTATCTCTGAAGGAGGGGGCAGTGTGACAAAATCGGGCAACCCAATAATAATGTCAAATTGAGGAGATGTCAATTGGCTGTTGTGTCAATAAAATAACTTTTGTGTGCTCTTTCTATAACGATTTTTATTTGAATCCAAGTTACGTTACAGTATATTTGCAAAAAATGCTATTCCTGTTAGTAGGTTGAATGATTACAATTCAATAAAGGAGTCATATATTTATTAATTTTTAGTAAAACGGACAACTCGAAAAATATCCGTGATATAGAACAACCGTCCTAAATTCTGACATTTTAATTCATATAATGTCTACATATATGTGTTTATATAATACAACGTTATTGTACGAGTGACAAAATACGATCCCACCCAGCAGGTACTAAGCTGCCCTGCGGCTCTTTGGAATAAAGTATTGAGCGCAGGGTATTTCTCTATCTAGACGTGTCCGGATACCTTTGCACCCCACTGTACGTGTGTATGTGATAGAGAGGAGGAGCTATCGCCAATGCAGTGGGGTACCACTCGTACTATGCGGGAGGCAAGAGGAAAGGAGCATTCAGCGCTCGCGTCTTATAGCGTGTGGTATTGTGTCCGGACAAACTCTGACAACTAAAATAAAATGCCTTTAACTGTCCCAGAAAAAATACAGATTGTATTATGGCACGCGGGGAATAAGAGTTTTGTTTCAGTTCAATGTTAATGCATACATACATTCATTACAAAAGTAAATAGTTAGGCCGTACGTTCTAATAGAAACGGCAATTCTTAAAAGCAAACGTGTGCTTTGCAATATCAATCTTTGCGTACTAAACATAGAGAAGAATATAGAGGTGTTTCTCTCGTGGAAGGGGTTGGACATTTGGTATGGTGGCGACTTGGTGTAAAGCCGACGAATTAGCATAAGAAATGGCGGGTAGCTTGAATTTTATATATAACATGATTTTTATATAATCATGTAATAAATTTATGGAAACTTCAATTTGTTTCAAAATATACCGAGAATATATTTTGAAACAAACAAGTTGCCATAAATTTATTACATGATACATTATTATACAGGAGAGTTGTAAATAATAGTCTGTAAGCTAAATACGCAATACTTAAACTCTCGCATCTAACAAATATACGAACATGTTTTCAACGCAAACTGGCGCAACTAACTGTCCGCTGTGCGGCACCTGCACATTATTTTAAAGTTTTCGCGCGGTTGCTATGGTTACTACGACTTACAGCGCACGGATGTAAAGACGAGAAACTATTCGTATGTTTACCCCTTCCACCGAGAGAAACATACCCATGGTACTAAACTAAACGGGAGGCAACAACGAATCTATCCCCACTTATTGCAAGCTGACCTCACCTACCATTCTAAATCACACGTATATGTAGATATGCATGCGCTAGTGTGTGTAGTACGGTACTTCTATATTCACTATAACTTCAGGCAATCTGTATATTAACTATATCATAGGTAAGGCTAAGCTAAAAGGCCGTAGTATAAGTAAAACCGACTCGAAAGCCCACTTGAAAAGAAGGCAAAATATGAAACGCTGATAAGTGTTACGTACCTAACTATCGGCTTACAATATTTTCCAGTACTTTGGTTAAAACCGGCAAAATACTGTTGAGGCGAAAGTCAGATATCGCTGCGAAATCCTTACTTTTTAGGAACAGCGCCAATGGCTATCCATTAAATGGAAAATAGACAATCTGTAAGCACTAATTAACCCGATTCAGTATTGGTCACTTTCGTGTCATGAATGTAATCAAACGAAAAAATATCAACTCTCGGTTTCACGTTCAAACCATAAAATTTGTCTTACAAACATGCTTCGGAACATCGAATCTGATATGGTCGTATAGTAGCTCAAATATTGCACGACAGAACACAGCTACAAGTCTGGCACGATCATCATAAAAATTATAATAGTAAGCAATTACATCTGAAACATTGCAGCCACCATCACTGAATCTTCAAATATAAACAAAAAATGTGAAAAATGTCTTAATGTAAAGTCAATGTAGCTAGCTGAAAAACAAGAACCATATACTTATTTTTGATTTAAAATAAATTTCCACGCATTAAAGTTCTTTAAACTTTTCTACCATTTATCTACGCCGCATTTATTAAAAATAAAGTCGCTAATTACACATTTATTTGTCAAAGCTAGTGTCG
Organism: Holotrichia oblita; assembly: GCA_023690525.1. Taxonomy (NCBI): domain Eukaryota; kingdom Metazoa; phylum Arthropoda; class Insecta; order Coleoptera; family Scarabaeidae; genus Holotrichia; species Holotrichia oblita. The sequence goes on along the minus strand of CM043017.1, from coordinate 90,262,957 downwards.
TAGTGGCTAATACACTTGCTATCTAGTGCGGCGGTACTGAGTTCTCCAACCCTGGTGCTTCCCTTTTAAATTTGATTTTCTATAGTTTCCCAAATTCAGACAATAAGGCAACATCTCCAGTCGGTCTACAGCCACAGGCGTAATAATAACTAGTGATACCCCTGTAATTGGCACAAGCTGTTGGAGGATGCTAATATTATCAACCTTGAACAAAGAATATCAGATATTAAGTCAATCCTTGTCTTTCGGAATACTCAAGAGATTTTGTCAAATTGCGTTCCAGTTACCTACACTAACCTTATATCAATATCATATTTATTCGTCACTAAAAGCCCCTAAAAAGCGAACCACATATGTCAATTACATTTTGCTCGCTGCTTCTCACAGAACAGCTTGTCTTAAGAAAGGCTTCATGTTTATGGTATGTAAGTTGTTTAATGTTTTGATAAATTTATTGTGTCTCACAATACCAATATTTTGCAAATCAATGCTTATTGTATTGATGATTTCCTTAACTATCTTTAATGAAAAATGTATATTCCCGTTAACGTATTTCCTGTTCAATTGGTACAGTGTTAAGAAATAATTAGTATTATCATTATTACAACAGCGAAAAAAATTAAATTTCATAATATATTTCTTAATTATATTCATGTTCTTAATAATTTTTTTTTGTAATAGTTAAGGAAATACAATTTACAAACTACTTACTGCTACAAACAAGAAATTCATGAATATATAAACCAAAGATCAAGCACTTTTGTACAAAATAAAATGTCATTGTTAATATTATATATTTTATTATATTGAGAAAATATACAGGATGTTCCATATAAAAAAAAAACAAATTGCGCTTATATCAGAAAAACGAAACAAAGAAATCAAAATAACATTTATGCCACCGGATGTAACTCAGAAAAGTGCTTGCAGAATGTCGAAACCGTTTTTCGGTAACACCTAAGAAAAGCGAGATCTAGGACTGGAATGGTTTTGACAAAAATCGAAAAACATCCTGTAGTTTGAAAATGGTAAAAAATAGCAGAATTCAATTTGCACCATTTTTATTTGTAGGAAAAAAAGGCCTGGAACCGTACCTCCGTTTTTTAATCTCCCATAGGTTCCTTGGAACCCTCCAAAACATACGAAAAAGGTCACCTATACATACATATTTCAACCTTTTATGATCAATATATTTTTATGCTGTATAGTAATTTAATTTATGAAAAACTATATTACTATGATGTATTGCAACTTATTGTATTATTTATAAAAATTCACACGAAGGTCATTTATAATCTTCCAACGCATTTATCAATTTATATCTAAATCTTGTGCGTATTGAAATAAATCCCAAAAACAATTTGCTAGCACTCTGGTACAATACAATTAAGTGTACAGTAAAGGAGTTATATAATTCAGTAGCATACGGTAAGCGTACAAAATTGATGTTGCCTTAATATAGAAACTAAGTTTTCGCCATATATCATCTGTGATTGAAATGAATGATTTAATGATTTAGAAAAAATACATTTTTTGTTTTTCGAATTTCCATTACTATTAAAACCTCATTTACAGCAAAAACACATTTAAAACCCATTGTTCTGAATTTTTCAAGCGTGTAATATCGATGTCGGATAATAAAAATCAAACCGTCTCCTCGTTTAATATTAATGACAATGTGTCATATTATACACTTAACCCTTATCACAGTCAATGACATTTTACTCTAAGGAGTTAAATGGTTTTTATTTTGATATTGATTTTCAAACCAGTCGCATGTTTTGTATAACATTTATTCTCTGAAATAATCAATACCCTTATTATTCCTAGTAGTTCACCTGGTCAGGTAAGCGCGTTGGAAAAGACATCCCGTTTCACAACAAAAACAGGTCGATAAACTTCAACGCATTAGTTTAGTATGTTGAAAGTTAACTTCTTAAAACAATCCCAAAAATGAAATCTCAGTTAGGAGGTACTAGTAAGGTAGGTTTACCATTCTACGAACCGCCACCAAGGAAAACTAGTTCAGAAATTATTAATGAAGCAAAACTTGCTATAAAAGGTAAATTGTAAACTTACTTCTATAACTTCATTTGTTTTCTCTTAAAACTTTGTACTTAGGGGTAGATGCACAGGTAACAGATAATAGTTACGCAACAAGTACTATTAAACCATTACAAACACAGAGACCATTTACTCCCAGAGATAAGGAGCGACTTCTTTTTGGAAAAAAATCAAAACCAAATCGTCCGCCGAGTTCGTTCAGGTATGTACAAGCTATGGCTGTATTTATAAATATTAATCTATCCTTTATATTAGTTTAAGATACTTACAAACCGAGAATGAACTATCCATTCCAATATCTACCCCTGAAGATGGAGACGAAGTTACGCCGAGACGTATCACTGCAGGCGTGCATGCGATTGCCTCCGTACAGAAGGCTAAGGAATCTACTAAAGCTATTAGACAAAAATCAGATTCTGTGTCAGAAATTACTGGAAATAAGATCTTCAATGTAGCTATTCAAGAAGTCGGTGTACAAAAGATTAAATTACCGACTTTGGATTCTCTAAAAGCATTACCTAAGAAAAAACTATCGAAAAATACTTTTTCATTGGATAATTGTAAGTATATATAATTTGGTTTGTTCATTTTCTATGTTAACTGTAGCCTACAACAATATTCTATAATTAAAATTCACTTTATCTTATACCAATTACAGTACCAGAAGAGGCTGAATTACCCAGCAGAACCAACAACGAAGGTAGAAAAGCATTTAGTTCTCCACAGGAAAAGACAGAATACAATGAAAAAATAACGCATGATTCACCGTTTGGACGATCGTCAAAAAAACAAAGTTTATCGCAATGTTTGCTTCTTGAACCACAAAATTTAAGTAAAATTTTCGAAAACAAACAAATCATCGAAAATTCTGAAACTCTTTTTGTGAAAACAGGTTACCTTAATAATGCAATTTCTAAAAATAAATTAGACACGAAAATATATGCTCTAGATGATACAACAACTGCTAAAAATAAAACGGTAGATGAAATAATTGAGCTGTTGATCACTGAGAGTGTCAAAACACAGAATGATGCAATCGTTATAGAATTATTAGATATGCTATATAGCTGTATGGAAAAAAATAACATGCTAACATCGAAAGTCAGCTCAAAAACGAAAATCCATATCCTGAAGTGTCTTTATAAATTCGTTGAATCTCAAAACGAAAAACTCCTACTAAGCATTGCCCGAATAATTTTAGCTGTAAGTAAATATCTCTTGTAAATATCCTTTCTTATTAAAGTTACCAACTAAACTTTATTTCTCCAACAGTTAAAGGTTACCGGAAACAACTTAAGTGGAGTCTGCAAATTAATTTTTAAAGTATCCAAAAATGATAAGAACGACTGTCTGTTCTTCCAGAAAAATATACTAGGTATGCTCTAACGTTAATTTATATGATTATTAAAGTATAATAGTTCCTTGGTTTAATCAGAAGAGCTAGATCTTAAAAAATATTGTAAAACCCACACTCACTCATTACAAATCAATAGGTACAATTTAATAACTCGCAAAATAGGCATTAGACCTTACATATTGTATTATGTAACTGCAGTATAAAATATTGTTATAATATATATAATAGATTCACAAAACTGAACAAGGTACACCATCTCAGTCATATTAAAATTAAATCTTAATATTCTATTTCATAATATTAGCAAGAGTACCTATATTACAGAAAATGTTTTGTTCTCGCTTTCCAGAGAAAGCATTCACTAGTGTTTGATATTTAATTCGTAAATAATTCTCTATAAAAAATATTTTCAGAATTATTCGTGGATGCCATTGGTAGATCCAGCCCACTGGACGATTCTGAAGCTTGTGTTTATGGTTATGGCTCCATAAAATTCTTAACTATGAACAGCAACCTATTACAGAAAATTCTTTCGTTGGGAATTTTACCGTTGATGGTGCTTCATATTAAAATTATCAATAATGCAGTAAACAAGATTAGATATTCTCTATTACCACTTCAATGATACTTACATTTTCTAGAAAATTGAAAAGTCCATTATTCCTGAACAAACTAACCATGCACTCTTTCAACTGACTGGAGCACTAAGAAACTTAGCAAGCGATGAAAATATGTACGAAGTTTTTGTCCAAAGTCAAGCTATAACGCAGCTTTGTCAAACAATGGATCTCTTTACTTCCGACTTAGATATTGTCAGTAATATCTCCAGAACGTTGAGGTAACCGTTAATTTTGCTTTAGAAGTTATTGTATGTACAGTAAGTTTTGCCTTAATTTTTTTTAACATGGAAAATATTTTATTTCTGATGGCTGCAGTTGCAACAGCTTCCTAGGCTGCATTGCTTGTCCAGATGCAGATCTCGCTGTGTAAATTATGGGTGTAGATGTGTTTCCATAGCTTAGTTATATTACCTCGCCGTAAATAATATTTGCGATATTAATTATGTTCTAATAGCGAAGAGTAGCTCAACTAGAATAGCGAACTAGCGAGCACGTGCCACAAGTGTCACCGGTTAGATGCGAACCTCGTACCGTACTCACTTCCTTACTTATAGCTAATTACTTTCACCTATGCGACTATCGAGCTGCTTCAATTGTCATCTGTAAACTAACTCCAAACCGCAGTTAATTCCGTCCATACAAGACAATATAATCAAATAAACCAACACTTTAGCATACTCTGTCTTCCAATTCAAGTTTTTGAATATTATTTTTCTTTCAAACAGAATTTGTTTATTTCCTTACCTATCTTCCAAAAATGAAAGTATTTCCAGCCTGGCGAAATTACCCTACCTGACAAGTCTTGGACCCTATATATTTACGATCTTACCCTTTGTAAAGTTATTTTAATTGAATGAACATTTTTGAGAAAGTAAATGCAAAATTGAGGTATAGCCTAGTAGTAAACTTTGTCGTATAGGCATTGAAATGTAGAACTTATTACTTTTAATGTTTCATTAAAGTAAAAAGTATTAGTAAAGCATGAAAATAGGGTATCCAAGAATGAAATCGTTGCCGCTACATTGATTATTTTTTAAAAAATCATATACATATTGTATAACTAAGACTTGCCTACTGCGAAGGAAAGCAGAAACGTATCGAAACTCGCTAATATTCACATCACCGGACGAAAGGTAATATACCTCGATTAAAACGGCAAACAATTTAGTTTGTTTCACTAATTAACTGATGTAGGAGAGAGTTGCCTATATTGTACCAACTTTTCCATTTTTAGTTTTAGCTTTTATATATCAAAGTATATGGCGTTCAACTTAATTCTATTAGAAAGTTACATTCTTCACGGATGTAATTTTAAATTCTAGTCGCTATAACACAGCGTAATAAGCAATAAATGTATAAATTTTTTGGAAGTTCAACAAAAGGTACGATATGGAATACCGGTTCCTTAAATCGTACTCTCGGTTTTCTAACTCATACCTAATGCGTAGCTATAGGATTTGGCAATTGATATTTAAACGAACGCAATAACATTTTATTATTATTTATTTGAACAAATCCAAAGGAACTTGAAATGATATTGGCCTATAATATATAATGTTTACCGACAATTTATACAAACAAATTCTTAAGTCCTGACTTCGCTCCTGCACATGATTCATGAACCCATAATCTACATTTCAAACACTGCAGTATATCTTCTATAGCGTTTTCCTCACATACAAAAGAAAACCATGCATCTGGTTGGATTTCAATAACATCAGGTTGTGTAGAGGTTGCTAAACGCTTCTTATTTTGCCCTTTGATTTCTTCTTTTACTTGTTCCTTTTGGTATTTTTGTCCACGTCCTTTGATTTTATTTTTCCCATTTGTTGGGTTCTTGCAAAGCTGGTGAAGCATGGAAGCATTTGAAAATGGCTGGGGTTTTTAGAATTGGGCGAAATATAGAAATACCTGAACACCTTGCTAATGTCAATAAAATTAGTGATTTCTTCATTACTGCTTGTAATTACCAATTTACTATCGATTTCAATTTAATACAGTTTTATATGTCAAATATGAATCCATCGGCAAATTGTTCCTTGTCATTTAGTGAAGTCTCTGAGTTTGATATTTTAAACATTATAGATAGCATCAAGACCGATGCTATTGGTTCGGATGGCATAGGCATGAAAATGCTACGACTGTGTTCGCCATTTATTGTCCATTATCTGAGACACATTATAAATTTTTGTATCTCAAATAGTGTTTTTCCAACTGTATGGAAGGAAGTGTTGATTACTCCTGTTCCAAAAACAAGTGAAGTGCTTAATTTAAAAGATCTTCGTCCTATTAGTATACTCCCTACGATCTCTAAAATTCTTGAGGGTATTATAGCGACCCAATTATCAGATCATCTTATTAAAAATGATATTTTACCTAAATTTCAATCTGGGTTTAGGAAAAACTATAGTTGCGAAACTGCTCTTGCATGCATTACTGATGATATTATCAAGGGAATTGATGCAAATAAAATTACTGTCTTCGTTGCCTTGGATTTTTCCAAAGCTTTCGACACGATCAACCATCGGATTTTATATGCTCTACTTCATTATATAGGTCTCGGTGAGAGTGCTGTGAGGTTTTTTGTGAATTATTTGTCTGATAGAACACAACGTGTCAGAGTAGGTAATAAGCTGTCCGATGTGCGGGTATTAGGGGCTGGTGTCCCTCAGGGTTCCGTTCTCGGCCCCATACTTTTCTCAATCTATACTTCATACTTTCCTACTGTACTAAATACATGCCAATATCACTTTTACGCTGATGATAGTCAACTTTACCACTCTTTCTTCATTGATGATAGAAAGAATGCAGTAAAAATGATTAATGACGACCTGGAGGCATTGTGTGCTATCTCGGAGCAACACTTTTAAAGCTTAATCCTGATAAGTGCTCTGTTACTATTTTTGGTAGACGATCTGCTTTGCAAACTGTTAATGATATCACTATAAAAATTCGAAATCATACGTTGCCTGTAGTAGACAGAACTAAAGTTTTGGGATTAACTATTGATAATCACCTGCGCTTCTCGCAGCATGTCACATTACTGTTGAAATCTTCTTACTGCAAATTGAGAGTGTTATTCAATAACAGACATCTTTTTCATCAAAAATTGAAATTACTTCTATGTGATTCATTAGTGCTGTCTATGTTTACTCATTGCTCGTCTGTGTATGGCCCTTGCCTAACAAAGTCTGATTCAGATCGTATTCAAAGAGTGCAGAAATCGTGTCTGCGCTTCAGTTATGGAATAAGAAGGAGAGAGAAAATCTCACATACCTTAAGATGGGCTAACTGGTTGAGTATGGCGGAACGCCGGGTTTTGCATGCATCCTGCTTTTACTTTAAAATACTAACTTTAATGGTTCCTCCATATTTGTCAGAGAGGGTAAGATTCAGAACAGACACACATAATATTAATATTCGTCACAGACATACTATTGAAACACCACGACATCAGATCGAGACATTTAAAAGATGTTTTTCTTATCAAATTACTAAGGTTATGAACTCTGTTCCTTTTGCATTTCCGCACTTATCTCTACGAATGTTTAAAACTAGATATAAGCAGGTACTTCTTGCTGCTTAGACTGTGTTTCACTTTATACATCTTTCAATCACTATTCTATTTATTCTTTCAGTTTTCCCTCATAACGCGTCAGTCGCTATAAGTGTGTAGTAATTATGTACATAAGTTTGTAATAGATGTGTTGAGCTGTTTAATAATCCAAATTTTTTTTTTCTCATCATTATCTTAGAGAGTAGTTTCTTTCCTTTAACGTGTATAACGTTCGACAACGACAGGAATACATTAATAGCAGACTGTGTCTGATGTATTCCTTTTGATATATGATATATGTATGTATGTTATGTATCAATAAAGTGATTTATTATTATTATTATTATTATTATTATTATTTTCATTTTTAATTCTTTCACTTTTTCTTGTGTAGTCTGTAATTCTTTAGTTAATAGCAAGTTGTTTTGGTAACGGCTACATGTTAGTATCGTCGCTTTTTGAATTTGTGTTCTCTTTCTTAATTATGATACTTTTGAAGTTGGGATAGAAGTAATAGATTCAATTAGAACGCTGAGCTTATTATCTGTAGGGGACAGAAGTTGATCAACACAACTCGACGAAGCTGATCAATAGATTCATTTTCTCTGGAAGCTATGTCCTGAGTAATATCACCTAATGGCATGAAGTTGCTTGTACTAGCATTAGTAGCATTTTTATCAGGTTGATGAACTTGATTGGGATTTAGATTTGCAGCAGGATAAAAGTCGCAGTCTTTGAATACAGTACGGTCTGCTGGCCAAGGTCGGGTAATTCGAAAACCGTTTTCGGCATTTTCTATTGTCGCCGCTTGTCCAAAAGCTTCAGCTGCTAATCCAGTCACTTGATATTACATTAGACATAAACCAGCTTTAGTACGTATAGCCACTTCTCCACTGCTCGAGTATAGTATCCTTTAAAAGGTTTGAAAAACCTCCTGTCTAAAGGTTGTACACGATGCGTAATATGTCCAGGTAACTGGAGCATTATCACCCAGTGGTTGTGGCAATTTGTAATGCCTCCAGGTTTTTAGAGTGGGTTGTGTGGCCATCTAAAAGGAGGATAACTTTACTGCCTACGGTTGGTATAACTATGTGTACAAAATGTTGTAAGCATTTAACAAATAGTTCACTTGTCATGTAACCTGTGTACGATATATCCAGCACACTTTTCCTGGTGGGGCACCAACCTTAAGGTCATTCGCTACTCTTCCTCGTTTGAATATGAACATTGGTGGTACGTAGATACCTGATGCACTTCTGCAACACACAATAGTTGTGTTAACCCCTCGTTCACCAGTTGATATGCCCCCGACTTGTCTTTTACCTTTTTGAGCTAATACATTTTGGCACTTATTTTGAACAGTGCTGATTCCCGACTCATTGACGTTGAAAATGCGAGTGGCGTCAATGCCGTTTTCGTCAACAAGTTTTCGAAGTACCTATATCAAAGAATTCGTAGACGTTTTCTTTATTAAATCGTTTAGCTCGTGACATGTAAGTTGCTTGAGGTTGCCTTAGGGCGAGTTGTTCACGGCGAGTTTATTTAAATGCGTAGAACCATTTTTGCCCGCCATTTCAGTTTCTCTATTGAAATTATGCGGTATGTTATTTATTTCTGCTATTTGACATGCTAATTTTCTTACATCATTTATTGTTAGACCAAATAATAGCTTTTCTAGCTTCAAAATATAATCTACAAGTTGATTTTCGACTTCTGGAGGCAGGGTGGTAGTACGTCCAAAGGACTTAGTAGCTTCATGTGCTACCACATTTTTAGAATATAAATGGCGTTTGAGGGTAGGCTTCGGAAGGCCATATTGGCGACAACATTCGTTGAAGCCGATATCTCCTTATGGCAAGCTTGTAACGCTTGGTGCATGTCGTCCTGGCTCCATCCTCCATATTTCCTTTTCGCCATCTATGATAAATAAAAACAAAAAACCGACACCTGTAACTTGTTACTGCAACACAAAATACACTAGTTTCCTCATTTGTACCGGTACACTTTATGAATGTACCGATTTTGATGTACTATATTCGTTGTTTTAATTATGTTTCGTATTTGAATTAATTACTGCTTACCTTTCAAAAAGAAATTTGCTTATGTAATAATATGACAAAGTACATCAGAAATTACAAAAATATTATCAAACAACTTTCGTACACCGATCAACACTAAACACTGTAAAAGCGCGCCATCCGTCCTATTTCTAATAAAAACTGTGGTGGTACGATTTAGGAGGCGGTACGATATCGGCGACTCTCCACTGTAACTTAATACAGTTTAACATCTCTATATTAAAATTTATTATCAATAATTTTCTGCACAGTTTTAGGAAAAAATGTGCACTAGCAGTCTCTCCACTAATTTTCACGCTATAGATTTCTAAACGTGCGTTGGTTGAATCTAACAAACCATCCTATACTGACTGCAAATGCTTGATGTCCGCCTTCCCTTTCTTGAATGTCAATCAAAGAAACTTTTAGTTTTTTGAGCAATCACTGATGGCTATACCGTAATGCTAATAACTACTTTATGTGACTTTACGTCGAAAATGATTATATGAAATATACTACTGAGTTCTAATAAAGTAAGATGCTAATATTATCCTATTATTTGCAGTACATTATCCACAAACGATTGTTGTTGCGATAATATAGCAGATTATCCAAATATACACGGTATATTTGTGCGATTGTTTGAAAAATATCCTGGGAACGATGAAATTATAGTAAGGCTAACATACACTGTTGGCAACATAGTAGCAAGAAATGACGACTCACGTATAAAAGTAAGTTTTATAGTTATTAAACAAACAAATAACAGAAAAATTTTTGGGAACAAAACGAACCTTTAAAGAGATGTTTGCAAACACTTTTATCAATCATCATGTGCAATGTTATATCTAATTTATATGACTAATAAATTAAATTGTAACTACAAATAGTATAGTTATAAAATTAAATCAATTAAAATTTTAGCTCTACCATCAACAAAACGGCATACCTTCCTTAATAAAATTATGGAAAATATATTTAGAAAGAACGTTAAAGTGTTATTCGATGAGGGTCGATGTCGGGAATGCTGAAAGTAATACCACTACCGTAGAGGATGTAATGATAAAGGTAACATGGTAAGCTAATTGTGGAAATATTACTCACTTTTACTAATTCCAGATAATACGCATCATAGCAAATATAGCCATCAATTCTGAAATTGGTAGAAAAATGAATAACACTTATGGAGGACAATTAATAGATGAATTATTAAAAGTTGTAATAAGTAATCCTTTCAAGAAGAATGAAGAGCTGGTATTGTCAGTATTAAGTACACTAAATAATTTATCATTTTACTACACTGCAGATCTAGATCCAGATATATTTCATATCAAACAAGTTGATATTATAGAAGGTAACCCATAACTCAATATTATTAAGTCTTTATTATATTAGTTTATAGTCCAAGCCATCAGCCTTCGGCATTGTCAAAACAATAAATAAAAAATTTTGCTCAAATCACTTATTTGCATATTAGCAAGTGATTGCGTCACATGAGCAAGAGTTACTGACCTTTTTGTATTCAAACTTCTTGTATTAAATATATATTTTAAGCACTTTTTAAGATAATGTTGAACGTAATCAACATCATCTTAAAGTCGAAGACATCTTAGACAAAAATTAGGAACATACTAGAAAGCACTTGAAACATCCCATTGAATACAGTGCATTCGTATATCGCATATCGTTTTCTTAATTAGAATATTTAATAAAATTGTTTTATTCCCAAAATATGTCATTAACTTAATTTGATTTTAATATAAGAAAACTTTTCAATCTGACTTATATGATGGTGCACTCAAAATTTAAATAGTTGACACATATACTAGAACCTTAAAGATTAAGTTAAATCTATTTATTCAAACTTCTTTATTAATTCTGGAGTTATCCATTAAAAGCTAAATACGCAGTATTTCAGGTATCACCGAATACGTCACATCTTCAAATAAAGAATGTGTAGAAGAATCTATGCGAATTTTGGGAAACCTATCTCGATCCAAAATTAGCAGAAACTACATAGCACAAAACGAAATTTTCAATACACTATTAGAAACCCTAGACAAAAGTAAAAATAAACGTAATTAGTATCTTAAATTAAAATAGCTAATTGCCTTTTGTTGCAGATGATATAAATTTGCTACGCACAACGGTGGGCGTCTTCGTCAATTTAATGGCCGATAATAAAAATAGAATAGCTTTACGAAACTCTGGAGGTATTGCGAAATTAATTTCCGTTATGAATAACTATGGACAATACGATTGGTCATTATCTATGTTGGTATGTCAAGTTATCTGGAATTTCTGTATAGACAGTGTAAATTTGTACGAATTAATATCTGATAGCGAACTAGAACAGTTAATGGCAGTATTAGTAGATTTTCTTGGTAAGTTCTTTCACAAAAGTACTCAGCCCCCTCCTATAGTACCAAGACCAAAACCCTGTCACCGTATATTTGCGTTGAAGTCTTCCGCCAAAACCAGAAGAGTCTAAGGCAATATAACAAAAGTTGTGAAAACTTCATTTAATTTCTGTAATACTCTGCAACCAATTCATTTAATGCATGTACCTAATAACAATGTGTCTGCTTTGCTTAACTTTCAGACGAAGAAAAACTTTTTGGTGTTACTGATACGACAGAAAACAATCAAATTTTAATGTCGCAAGAATTTCTCATATGGGAAGAATTTGCAAACGTCGCCACTAATTTATTGGAAAAAATCGAACAATTTTTCGACACCGTCGAAACCCTACAATTTAGCAGTTTTCCGTCGGAGAGACCCAAAACTAGAGACTCCAGCACCAATATAAGTTTCTCTGCATGGTAATTAAGTACAACTATATAACAGAATGTATTGATACTAACTATACTTGATATAAATTTTATTTATTCTGAAATATTATGTAGTTTAAAATATGTATATTAAGTTATACGAATTAGCAACTCCTATTTACTATAAACATATTATGTTTAACTATTTCTTTCAATTTTCACCTTTATATTTTTTTACGAAACTACGATTGAAAGACCATGAAATTCTAATACAAAAAGTCAATGAATGCATAAAACTTTACGCTTGTCGTAACAGTACAATAGACAGTTGATGTTTGGAAAAGTCATATACTCTGGATTGTTTAACTACCTTACTCTTCAATATGTATTTGCTTCGTCTCAATATAGTTATTTAAAATCAAAATCTATCAACAACACGCTATTTCATGTGGTGCAACATTACGTGACTTTTTGGATCAAAAATCTGCTTGACTTATACCAACCGTTCGATTCCTGACTTATTATTACATCTTTATTAGCATAGGCTGAGAGGTCTTGAGAGATTTACTTCATATTTGAAGGATCCCAAACGGATTATTACCATAGTATAGTAGCATGGTCACTTTTTCTAGCCCAATAATTATAAACTTAGATATACCACAAAAAGAATTTCAAGTTATTTCGTGTGGAATACACAGGACGTTGAACACGCAATGATTTTCAGACAAAATTGACCATAACTTCTGAAATACATACTCGGTATAATTCAATGAAACCTTATATCGAAGAAATGAGGAAGATATGCTTCACCTAAATTTGAAATAATAATAATGTGTCCCAATTAAGAAAATGTATGTTTGGTTCACCTTGGCAATATGAAACACTCTGTATATACGAAAATAATTTTAAAATATGTAGCTTAAGACTGTCTATGATTTATGTACATAACGTTTTGTGATATCTCTAACATGAATGTATATATTGAGGTTTGACGCACTAATGACTCATCCTGTATATGTGTATAAGCATACGCTGGCGTGTGTACATTTGTGTGCAAGATTTTCTACAAAAGGGTGTATATTGTGTGGGAAAATGTAGAACTAATAAAGCTAAAATTAAGCAAAGAAGGAAAGCATACGTGCAATTCAGGTGCATTAAGGTTATTGGGTAATAAAAGCCGATAGCCAATGCATACGTAACTGTTTCCCTATAGTTAGTGAAGTATTAAAAATAACAGTTAAAGCTATTGAAAGAAGCCCTACTTCTAACCAGCAATAAATTTTTAAAGACGTTAAGTAGTAGCCGAAAGCATAAACAGTAAAACAAAACGTGTAGCATAGGGTGTGACGTTAAGTAAACGAGGAAGAGTACTTGAATGCAGTCAATTTTACCGCTACAGATTCCAAATAAAATCATGCGACACTGACGAACGGAAAGCAGTACGGACGGATTCCAGTAAAGTATGTTAACTAAACACCAGCATATGGAACTCTCTTGTTAGGAAATTTAACTACCTAATTTAATTATGTCTCTATAAACACTAGGCTGGGCGAAGCATCGATACATCATTCCAGTATTCGCCGATAGCTTGGATAACATCGATATCGATACCAATACAACGATACCTAGGTATTAATAATGAACTACGATAACAGTTACAGTATCGTAAAAAATCATTCTTAGACAAATATTTATCCAACTAATTTTCATATATTGACTCAAATATTAATGGGACATTATAATATTAGTTAGAGGGGCTGCTAACCCCACTAGCTATATAATAAAAACCAGGACGATCCGGATTACTAGAAAATCCGGATTAAGATATTTCAAAATTGATTTATAGACATCTTTTTATTTTTTCGGAATTTCTTTTAACTGAAATTGTTGACGTTCCAACATTATATTTCTTTGCTAAATCTTTTTCCAAATGTCCTCTTTTAAGTTTTTCAAGTATATCATACCTTTGTTTAATTGTTAAAGCTATATGCTTTCATGTTGGAGCCATTGAAACTTCTGAAGGTGTTGGTTTATAGAAGAATAAATGAATGCAACTGTGCATGTTGGAACTTGTTTTAGAGAAACTTCGTAATTTCTTGTACGCAATTCGAATGATATCGAATCCGGATTTCCGAGACAGCAAAAATCCGGATTACAGAATACGCAATGAACAAAAAAATAGGTGCGGAAATCCGAGAATTCCGGAAAAGCAAGATTCGGATTATCGCGTCACCACTGTATTTAGAAAAATTATTTCGTCCAAATGTTTCGATATTTTGATTGAAGTTGGTATAATTGAAGAAACGTTGTGCGATGCAATTTCCAAAAATCTAATGGATTTTCTTTGCGTGTAAGATTTGGGATTTCTAAGTAGCGATGTAGTTTTCTGCAAGTGTTACTTTGGCATCAAAATGAGACCATAGCGAATGTCCTACTGGAGCGTCTGGAATCGTAGGAGTTTCTGCTAAGTTTTTGATTATCACGCATTATCTCAAGAATTTCTTCTGTGATCCACCTCTGAGCGTTTGCAACATTTTCCTGAACACTGAATGCCAATGTCTTTAGGCGTGGATCTAAATATATTGTTTTTGCTGCTAATATATTTGTTTCAAATGATCCTAATCGATGATTCACCGCGCTCAATAGATACTTTTTTAGTAATTGACTAGGTTCTGACTCTGGTGTTTCCAATTCCATTTTATGAATCATTGCGTTGGTAAGTAGAATTATCAGTGACAGTGTGGGGTACTTATCACCTAATAATTCTACGGTCACTAATTCTGGACTTTTAAAATCGGAATGCACTCTAATATTATCTTCCAGTGAGATGCATCTAAATTTGCAGGTGCTTTGGGTAGATTCGTTAACGTGTAGTATGTGTATACAGTTTATTTCTAGAAAATTTAATTTGTCGAGATTTAAAATCAACCTAATGCGATCACAATGCTACAATTAGGGCATATCGATAAAAAAGAAAAATATGTAGAAAATATATAGAAAAATTTATGATTTTATGAATTTTTTATCATGTAATATCAGAACCTTTTGACGCTTCAACATACATTTCTATGTAAATATCGGAGTAGCTCTGCGAATTATGTATTGGTACTGTTTACTATAGTGCTTGCACTGATTACTATTTAATATAAAAAACATCCGACATAAGGACTGACAGCAGGAGAACGGTTAAATAACTTACACTTAGTTACTAATTTTTTAGATTCCATGCAACTGGTGTTTGGGCTCTGGTTGTAGCAGCTACGAATTGCGAATGCGATGTAATTTCGAAAATTACAACGCATTTGCAACAACTGGATCTTCTCAGGGATAGGATGTCTTACCTTAATGATGTTCTCAAGATAGACCCAAAAAAAATAAATTCAATGTAATTTATACACAATGAAAAGGGAATAAAATTAAGATTTTATTGCCACAATATTAGCTCAATAAATAATAAAAAAGCTTAAGTATACATCAAGTGTACATTATTTGATGGGAACACCAGCCAATGATTTGCTTTTAACTAGACCACAGTCCTTAATCATTAACCTATTTCCTTGCCAATGTGCAATCAAATCATTGTTTGTCTTCAAATCCACTTGTAACTTTTCCCATACTTTCTTCTTAGGATTGAGTATATCATCGGGAGTTCCTTCATAATTTTCAACGATCACTTTGTCACCTGGTTTGACAGACTCTGGAGGAATTAATGGTTCTACTTGTTTCGGATCATCTCTAAAACAATATAAATATTTTAAATTATCCCAACAACGAAAAATAAAACTTACACTGAAGCGCAAAGTACCATTCCATGAGATTCAACACCTCTCATCTTTGCAGGTTTCAGATTACATAACACTACTACCATACGATTTTCCATTTCTTCTATTGGAACAAAATTTACTAAACCGCTCACAATAGTTCTTGGTTCCTTTTCACCCAAATCAATTCTTTCCACATATAATGCATCGGCATCTGGATGTCGCGATATCTCGACTATCTTTCCAACACGTATGTCTAATCTGGAAGGCAATATTTCATCTGTAGCAGCTGTTTTAGCCTGATTTTGTTTTGTAGGAGGTGGATAAGCCTTTGCTATTAACTCCTTCATTTGTGGTTCTTCGAATTTCTTTCTAATAGGTTCCAATAGCCTATTTATATGAATTTCTACCGCTGCCTTTAAATCGGCTGGGTGAACTTCTTCACTAGAAAATGCTTTCTCTAATGTTTCGAAATTTTCATATACTATATCTCCACCATTTTCAGCTGAACGACTTATTTTGAACTTTTCATTATCCTTAAGTAAATGAAATATAACATGTTTAGTAAACGATAAAACTCCGTTATTTTCAATATTTCCAGGTTCACAAAAAGCTTTTTTCAATTTCTTTTTAACGGCAGATGGTGAATCAAGTAAATCGATTTTACTTTCATCTTCAGAGGATGACATTTTTGCCCCAGTTAATCCAGGAACTGAAACAGAATGCGATACAATAAAATCATAGCAAACATCAGTTGGAGTAGTGTATTAAATTCTAACTTGTTACAATTCTATAATACGTATACGCCACAACAACTTCTAGTTCTACAAAAGGAGTTGGTAAATAATAATCTGTAGACTAACCAGAAAATGAGAAATTAAATCAGGCTATAGACATAGAATAGAATGACCTTGGTTAAAGTTTTTAGTTAAAGTTTGCATTCATAGGTGTCGTTTCGTTTGTCGTGTTCATAAGAGAACATTTGAAGAAATCTAGTTTATCTTTTAAGCTGATAGCAAATACAAATACAGAGCTAAATAGTAATAAAGTAAGAGTTTGGTATTTTATCTATCATCATATATTCGCATATTTGTATTTCGTTCATATTTCTATAAGTGCTCTCCATAATTCAAGGTAGGTATTTGTATGTAGATTTAATTTAAATGCGGTAATTATTTACGTACATTGTTCATAGGTCAAATATGAAAATGTGCAGCATGCCCAAACACAGAGAAATCTAACAGGGACATCTGTTACTTTACGTTTCCCAGAAACGAGGCAGTAAGACAAATTTGGTTAAAACGTATTAACAGAATGGATCTGGTAAACATCAGTTATCTGAAAATATTTTCTACATGGAAATTGTGTACAAATACAGTAACATTATGCAACAGGAAATTGAAATCTAGAGATACACGGGCAAATTCTATGATGGATTCGTATTTAAAGCAATTTGGTCCAAATATTCAAAATAAATAAATTAAATTGTGTAAACTGTGGACATTAATGTACTTAAACATGTACGCTTGATATAAAAATATACTTTTTATTAATATTCTAGTTTTGAATTTTTATTGTCTGTATTTTCCCCAACGCTGCGATTTATAATTTTTTCATTACAGCGGCATATTCTGAGTTATTAATATGGTTACAATAATTTAATTTACAAGTTGGATTACATTTTTATAATTTATGAAAATTAATGTATTTTTCTGATTAAATTCGTAAATTAAAAGTATGTAATTAGCAAAGCGCAAAGAGTGCATTGCCAATTACTTTCTTTTTAATTTACGAATCGTAATAAAAAAATACATTAATTTTGTAAATATATTACAAATATATATTATATATAATACACCTATTTTATGGTCAGCTGTATACGGTTAGTAAAAGTTTGCATTCACAGATGGAGTAAAAACTCACTACGAAATGTATAACATTGTTTGTCCCTTCTTCTTTAGTGTGTTCTGTGAATTAAATCAACTGAAATCAATGTATTCATCACTAGTTAGATTCAATAATAAAGGGAAAATAGTGAACATAGCTACATATTCATATCATTCATATCAAGATTTACGGTGCCAGAAAATCGACGACAATTTACCGCCGGAAAATTCCCCGAAACTTTACCTACGAGCAATTCACTATATGGACATTTTATCCACAATAACAACTTCATATTTTATTTCGATCGAAGCAGCAATTAATGTTAATAATTTCAAGAGAATGCCAAACCAAATTTCACATAAATTTGAATCTGTCGTCAAATACTCCAGATGTACACTAGCGATACTTTCTAATTGTACGACCTAACCATCAGCGTAGAGCCTACATCCATGGCTAGTAGACAGCTTATTGCATTAATTGGCTGCCCGGCAATGTGGCAATATTGTTTTGAAAGGTAATTTCATTACTTTTCGCGGTGAACTTTTTTGTAGTCGAACCAGGATAAAACCAAAAGCATGTTTATTATGCAATAAATAACCATATCAAAGGTATACTTATTTATTTATTTCTAGCTGGCCTAAGTCGCTCTAAGTATTCTGTATACTCCACTAGTACCATCTGGTACGACAATACGTATTCTACCGTTATATTGACAACGTTGTTTGAGTTTGATTTATTTGGTATTTCTTGCAATTTCTGTAGTTTGAATTTAGTTTTATTTTCCGCTTTTACTTTTATCCTCTTAAGTCTTCTATTCATTATCACCACCAAGAGGCTCTGTGTTTTAATAACTATTGAACAATAGTACATTCACATTGTTTACATGATAAATAAAATAAATAAACTTCAACAACTCTAAAATGTTTCCTCAGCGTGTACCTTTTAAAACAACGGTACTACACTAGCGGTCACATTAGATTGGTCGGAGTATATTTTCCACATATCCTCGGAAATCGTAGGAAGAAATAAATGTAACAAATAACAGGCTTTTACCTTTCATAACATGTTTGATGTAATTTTGCCAATTTTTAACAAGAACATTTTCGTATCCTTGCTGAATTAGTTTTAGCATTTCTTTTTTTTAATGTTGTATTATGATGTATCATTTTTCACTTGAGCCCATACCATCTTTACTGAATTTTAAACACAGTGATATGGTGGCAGGCATAATATTGTGTGTATTGTCTGTGTTGCTGCATCATCAAGTGCATACTTATTGTATCTATACTTTTCTTGACAAACTATTTGTAATAAATCCCATTTAAGTAATCCATCTTCGATAAGAATATTCCTAGCATTTAACTACGGCAAAATCTCTTTTCTTGAAGCTGTGGTAGGAATTTTTTTACATTTTCGACTGTGATAAGAAGCATTATCAATAACTATCACAGATTTTTTAGATAAATTGGGTAATAATTGCTTCAGGAACATGTCGGCACGTACCTCATCGTGCTCATCTGCAGTATTTGATTTACATAAAAACCTATATTCAACTCCTACAAGTCCTTTCTCATGAATTATGGAAAATCATTGTGCTTGAACTTTAGGTACCATTACACCTGTACTTAGGTTTTCTAGAAAGACTTGTCTTGATGTATTTATAGTAGTATCATTATCAGTAAATACAATAGTTCTCTGTTCACTATGATACTTTTTAATGTTACATAAATACTCATGATGCTATCGTATAATATCATCTTGGTCCATCAACATTACTTTCTTACCCATTTTTTCAAAACAGAAACTGAAATCTTTTAATACTTCTACAACGTAGTTCTTGAAATATTTCATTCATCATATTTCTTCAATACTTATTGCATTTAGTATCATATCTATTCTGGGTGGAACATTTCGTAATAAGAAACTGTGAACTTTACATCGGATAAATGCTTGCATATCACCGTACAACTGCAGCCGTGTGTTCTTAGATTTAACCATTTTACTCTTGTGCTTTGCCGATTTCTTCAACAGCCTTGGAAACATTAATACTTTTCGAAAAAATATATAGAGGCATTTCGTATCATTTGGTTCTCCCATAAGGAATAGCATTCACCTTGTCTATAACATCTAGACTCAGAAGGTTACATCTTAAAAATGTAACATTGCAAGTTCTGTCAGATAAGAAATTATTATTATACTCGCATGAATAACGCTTTAACGATTGACGCAGTTTAAAAAACAACTGGGTCACTATAGAACAGGCCGGTTTTACTAAATCACCATGGCTTTTACCAATATTTTTAATGCGAACGTCCCCATAAGAATCGTTACAATGCAATAATGCTGTTCAAATGTTAATTTGTTTAATTTTGGTTTAATTGACATTTGTCAATATATGGTCAATATATAGTTGTGTTAAAGCGTTGTATTCCATATTATTGATTATTTCGAGTTCTTTTCTTTCTTCAAACACAATATTTAATTACTTTAGCTTTATTGTTTCATTTTGTATTTAGTTGCACGTTAATTAGTTTAGTGTTCTAGCATATTATCATAATTTAATAATTAACTAATATGGAAACTTCACGTTGCGTTATAAAAAAATGTTTTGCAGTAAAACATGGTAGCAGACATTGTTTTCCTAACCCAGCTAAAAATATGGATATGTTTAAAAAATGGATCAGCTACATACTGTGATGATGAAATTCGTAGTTTACCACCAGAAAATGTATATAAAAATCGAAGGGTTTGTAGAAATCATTTTACTAATGATCAATTTGGATCTAATAATAGATTGTTGTTTACTGCATATCCAGTTTTAAATATTCCAACTAAGCTCTCGGCCTAATTCTCATTATACGCTTTGATGTTGCGGCAAAAATTTTAACACTTCAGCGACCACGCGCTTTTTACCCATTTTTATCAGTGGACTCATCTCATACACATCATTTCCGAAACGTAACATAAAATAAAAGAAATGGAAATCGTATAATTTGTTTTATTAATTAAATAAACAAATCGAAGGAACCGTATACCCAAAAAAAAAGGAAAATTTAAAACAGTAAAATATAACGGTTAAGTTACTAAAAAAAGAATCTTTCTATTGTATACAGAATGCTTGTGTACTTATACGGTCCGATTTCATAATAATGTACTTCATTCTGTTCATTCTCAGTTAACTAATGAGTATGGTAGTTTAACGGTACATTAAAAAGGGCTTTAGGAACATATCAATTAATGATCGCATAACATTAATTTTTTACTATGAAAGTCAATTTGTATTTAATTTTTAAATAATAATTTGTCATGGGTATCACCTCGATGTTACCCTGACAGTACATTTACGAACACAGGCAGTTAACAAAAAGTATTCCCCTTGTTACCGCGCTCTAAACATCGGTAAAAATCGTCCCGCATATATATAGTTTGTAGTTACCACATAAAAATATTGGTTTCAAATTTTCAACACGCAGTCTCCTACAACGTTCTAAAACTACAAATAAACGGTACTCCCAGGGTAAGTAAAAAAGAGGATCAGCTGATTCTCTTGAAGTTCTCTTCTCTTCACCTTACCCGGAATATACAAACGCACTCTAAGACTTTGTACGATGTAATAAAAACCTCACTGTATTTTATCTATACTATTGAATAAAGAAAAGTTATATGTAATGTTAGGTTTATTGTACTGTGTGTACAGGGTGGGCAAATAAGCGAGGTAAGCGGCTGTAACTCAGAAACTAATGATCGTAGAAAGTTACGGTAAAAAATGTTATAGGTAAAGTGTACAAGGTTTCAGGTTTCTAAGATGGCCGCCAGTGGGCGTTTCCACCATCTTGAGTTACACAAAGTTACGTTTCTCGCGATTTTCTCCAATAAAAAAAGTATTTGCGTTTTAATGTTAACTTAAAGTCAAACATTTTTTGTAAAAACAATTTTTCTCTATCTTTCGAAATAAAGTGGTGGGCGGTATTTTAATGCTGTTTTAAATAAATGCCTGTTACTTCGAAACGGCTTAATGGATTTGGATAAATTTGGTATCATTGAAAAGAGCATTTCTTGGGCTTTTAGGTTTCTCGTAATCATGACAGTTGTGACCTACACGGCCGCCGATAGAGGACGTTATTCGACATTATAATATATATATTATTGTCCCGTTAATATGGTTTCGGACA
The DNA here is from genome assembly GCA_023690525.1 of Holotrichia oblita. NCBI lineage: Eukaryota > Metazoa > Arthropoda > Insecta > Coleoptera > Scarabaeidae > Holotrichia > Holotrichia oblita. Next base: position 90,240,712 of record CM043017.1, on the reverse strand, counting down.
TTAATTGAATAATGTGGCGGACAACCATCTAATTGCAGAAACATAGTTCTCCTAGTTGCGAGTGGCACATCTTCCAACAAAATTGGCAAGTCGTTGATCAAAAACTCTAAGAAGCGGTTACCAGTTAAAGCTTGATCAAAAAAATAAGGTCCAATAATTCTGTCCCCAATGATACCGCACCGCACATTTAGACTCCAGCGTCTTTGGTGCTGCACTTCTCTTAACCAATGCGGATTTTCAGTGGATCAATAATGCATGTTATGACGGTTTACTCTACCATCACTACTAAAGGTAGCCTCGTCGGTCCAGAGAATTTTCGTTAAGAAATGTCTGTTTTCCTCGAGCATGCCTAGCATCCATTGACAATAATTTAATCTATTATCGAAATCTTGTTCATTTAGCGCCTGGTGCAAGACTATGTGGTGAGGATGTAATCTAAAAGTAAAAAACAAAATATGCGTAAAAATAATATAATCAGAATAACACTGAATTGTGTATTTGAGAGTATGTGCTAAGATACATACTTGGAACTATTTACCTATAATCTTTCAAAATATTTCTAACAGTTGTTCGTGTTATTCCCAAGTCTAGAGACAATGTTCTAGTTCCTACATGTTTATCAAATACTATGTAAGCCAAGACATTGATAACGTTTTCTTCGGTCCTTCCATTGCGACGCCTACGACGTTAAGGACAACGAAAACTTCGAGTATCGCGTAATCGCTGTTCCAAGCGCAGAAACATTCTTCTCCCTTAATGACGGCGATCTGGATACCGTGTCGCGTACTGTCTTGCAGCTATAGCTGCATTTTGAAAACACTCGAAATAAATCGCAATCATGTCAACGGCTTCATTATTTGTGAGAGGCATTTTGATTAAAAAAGTACTCAAATTATACGCAATCAACAATATTTGGCTGCGTGTGACAAAAGTTTGACGTTAATTAGCAATATTTTTGTTAGGCGATTGTCGTGTCCATAGCCTACTACTTGCCTTCTTATCGAAAGCAAACGATGCATTTTTAAATGGGGATATATGAATTTTCCTGGTTTAGTATTTTTTTTAATAATTTGAGTTAGGAAAAAGATATTAAGATGCGGCTTGCGCAGGCTTATTGGTTGGTCATTTGTCTATTTTCTAGTCTAAAAAGTCATATCATCGCATTTAAATTTTTTGAGAAAATCCAGTATTTTGGTTATAATATCGAATAACGCCCTCTATCGGCGGCCGTGTAGGTCACAACTGTCATGACTACGAGAAACCTAAAAGCCCAAGAAATGCTCTTTTCAATGATACCAAATTTATCCAAATCCATTAAGCCGTTTCGAAGTTACAGGCATTTATTTCAAACAACATTCAAATACCCCCACCACTTTATTTCGAAAGATAGAGAAAAATTGTTTTTACAAAAAATGTTTGACTTTAAGTTAACATTAAAACGCAAATACTTTTTTATTATATTCATTGGAGAAAATCGCGAAAAACGTAACTTTATGTAATTCAAGATGGTGGAAACGCCCACTGGCGGCCATCTTAGAAACTTGAAAATAATTTCCAGCATTTTCCCTTGCCCACTTTACCTATAAAATTTTTTACCGTAACTCTCTACGATCATTAGTTTCTGCTATTCTTGCGGAAAAACGCCTGACATATAACGAATTTAAACACAACAAAAGTAATTATAATAAATAATAATGAACTCTTGCATTCTATTACATAATACTTACCCATTGGGTTCATTAAATGTGCTCTCTTTTGATATCCTAATTGTGGTAAATATTTTTCTGCAAAAGTAAATATTTTTCTTTGGTCAATACCACCAAATTGGGCGTCAACTTTTAAATATTCTTCATCAAGAGCTTGTAATCCTACAACATCATATTATGCAATATATAACTTTAAATTAATACTTATCAAAATTATTACCAGGATATAATAAACCGCTTAATAATGGATGCTCTACTTGTTTCACAACTTCTGCACCTGCTTTCTTTGCATCATGCTCAGTTATTGTTGAACTAAGTCGGTATACATCCAACGTATATTCTTTAGATAACTGATAATTTGTTCCTTTAACAAATTTTAGTTTATCAATTGGAACGTCTATTGATTGTAACATTGATTTAATAGAATACTCATAATACTGCACTCTTAATTCTAGTAAATCCCATGGTGCCTTCATATTATCTAAATAAGCATGTAAATCAGCGAAGAGGATTGTAACTTCAGCACCAGCACGAAGAAAATCTGCTATTTTAGACATTGGAACAAAATATGCTACATGTGGTTTCCCTGTAGTTGCTGTACCCCAGTAGATTTTTACATCTCGCTCATTTAAAATAGCCTTAATTTTATCTTCTCCAAGTACTTCTTGTAAATTTCTTGTAATTAGATGATATTTTTCATCAAGTGTTAATTGTGCATTCCCTTTCATATTGAATTTTATTCTGCAATATAAGAACATATGTCAATAATATACAAACATTTCTATAAAACTGTTAATTGTATTATATATATATATATATACATTGTCACCTTTCTCAAAGAATGAACTATTATTACTTTTGCACTTTCTATTAAAAAAGGTAAAATTTAAATTAATTCCTATATTCTACATAGAAAATCTGAGAAAGTTGGAAAATAACCTAACAGTTAATTGACGCAACATGGACGCAACGTGTTTGACACGACCGTGACATCCTGTATATAATTTTTTTAATGAAGTTAGATACATACTACTAACGCTACAGGTGACTGGTGTGTTAACTACCAAATAGAAAGATTGTATAGGTTACGGGCAATTTGATTATTCCGGGCATTATTCATAATGACCGGGCAGTTTAAATATTTTGTATATGCTACTTCTTCGGCTCCTTTGCTTTTATGAGATTGAAGACAAGCCATCGAAAATGGATGCTGATTGGCCAGCGAGAATCACATCCTACATACGTTGCCAAATTGCTTTTAATCAATCAAAGTGCTCAGGGAAATAATAGCAGTATTTATAATAACCGCGCAATGTAATACATTATCGTAGACATACAAAATATTTAAATTGCCCGGTCATTATGAATAATGCCCAAAATAATCAAATTGCCCGTAACATATATAGGGTGGGGAGAAATTCGCGTAAGATCTACACGTGGCGATCTTCTTTGTTAAATTCTTAGCCGTTTATCTTAATCCGAAAATCTTCTATCTTGCATCCTGCGTCTGTCTACACGAAGTCTCTAAAGTTTCAGTTTTGGAGTTATTAACAGCGCATTTTTAACTATCCCTTTGTTGTTAAAAGAAAGAAAAGTATGTGGTACTTTAAAGATAAGTTTTTCATAAATACTATCCTATCACATTATAATGATGTTTTTGGGCAACCGGCCGCGAAGTTGTCAATTCGCGTACGCAAACCAGTCCGCGAAATGCAATTTCGCGGACGCTGCCCATAGCAGCGGCCGTAAAAATAAATAAACAAATTAACACATATTTGACATATTTCATCATTTATTGTCAATAAAACAGAGTATTTTGTGTATTTATTACAAACCTTTCGGATACATATTAATATTAATTGTGCAATTTGTATTATTAGTAATATTTACACCAGAAGCAGTAAAATCTAAATTTTTATTTGAATTATAATTTGAAACCGTAGCAGTGATTTCATATTGATTGTAAATACATTGTGATGAAGTACCGGATATTGAATTAGCAATTTTATTTTTATTTTCTATAGAATCTTCAACATACGATTCGGCCACAGTAGCAGATTTCCAGCCACCGTGACGCTTAAGAACTGATATTGTAGCACCACTGTTAGCAAGGAGAGTAGCAGAGCTCCTCCTAAAACAATGGCCTGTATATTGCTCACTGTTCGGCAACCCCAAATAATTTGCTATCAAACACGGTATTTTCCCTATGCTATGTACCCCAATAACTTGTGCATAGCATCTTCCTTGCTTGTATCTCAAAAACAGCCTATGACAGGTAACATATTTCGGACGAAGAGCAATATATTTGTGATAAAGTCTTATGTAATCTGGATTTGTGATTGTAAAAGTGCGGTTTATGTCCGTCTTTGTATCAGGAACAGTAATTATAAGAATATTGCTGGTGTCTTGAATGTTGTCAACGGTTATTTTTGTTAACTCGTCACGTCTCATGGCACCTGATACGCCCATAATTAAAACTACCTGTAAAACTAATAGTAAATTAAGCAATTTATAAGAGAACTTGTTTATATCTTTGTACCTTCCACAGTAAATACTTTTCATCCTCAGCATTTTCCAAAAATAATTTAATCTGCTCCATTGTTAACACTTTAGACTTTTTGGCTTTATAGCCTACTGCTTTTTTCTTCAAAAAAGGAATTAATTTTAAAAATGTCCTTATATCAATCTGTTCCTTTATATTCAGCATGCTTTTAAGCATGGAGTACAAACTCCATAAGCTGGAACTTTTTAGGGCCGCCGATTTTTGCATAAAATATGCCAATAGCACGTTTTCGCTCACAGTTTTGACCTTCTTAGCGTTGCACCAGACCTTAAAATCGTTGTAACATTTTTCGTATTGCCTCTTCGATCTTTCGGGTATTAAGTTAGAAACTGCGAAATTGGCAGCACTTTTTATATCCGCAGGAGTTCCAGATATAGAAATATTATCACTTTCAGAAGTTTCAGACATTTTACGACTTATTTTGACAACTATTAAGTATTTGTATTTTATTCTAATATAAAGTAAGTCACTTTGAAATTGGCAATAAAAATATTCCGATGTGTGTAAATTTATATAAAACAGTTTGAACGATTTTGGAACGATTTGCACGGTTGCCCAAAAAATGTTGTGTATATCTCGTCCGCGAAAACCTTTAACGTACTCGAGATTGTCCTGCCTCGGCCGCAAGCGGCCTCGGCGACAATTTCTCTCTGCGTACGTTAAAGTGTGTTTTCGCGGCCTTGATATACAAATAACTATTTTAACATTTCTTTGTGTCTATATTTTTACTTTAAATACATATGGCAACATAGTATTGTGAATGCAGTATTTAAAACGATTTAAAATAGTATGATAGGTTACCTTGTTAGAGTTTATTAATAAATAGTTGACATACATATTTCGAGTTGTCAAATTTAATTGTCATCCTTGGCTGTTTTTCTCATTCAAAATAATAATTTCTAGTATTTTCTGTTATTCATAACAGTAGTAGGTTTATTAATTTAGGTAGGTAAGTTTATTTAGTTCCTTGTTCGGTTTTTTGCGCGTTTTAGTTTTTATTTCGTTTCGCGTGAGTATCGTGTAATGTTTTCCAAACCGGAGACATCCTATAGCGCATGTATTTCGACGGTTGGACCAACGTCTTCGGGAAACGGGTTCGGTAAAAGCAAATTATCGAAATGCTGGTAGACCAAGACGGAGACGCACTACCCAAGTTGAAGAGCAGATTTTAGACTCAGTTTCAGTAGACCCCTCAACTAGCACTAGACAGTTAGCTGCTACAATGAATATCCCAAGCCACAAAACCGTTCACTCAGTTTTAAAAGAGAACCTGCTAAAGCCATTTCATGTTGTTCGAGTTCAACCTCTTTATGAAAATGGCAACATTCACCGATCGTATTTCTGCAACACGATTTTAAATAGAATTCGCGAAGAAGAAGGTTTTCTGACACATATTCTATGGAGCGATGAATGCGTGTTTAATAGAGATGGAGTCTTTAACACTCATAATATTCACTATTGGGCAGACGAAAATCCGCACCAATTTCGCGAGTATAGTCACGAAAGAAGGTTTTCTGTCGATGTTTGGTTAGGCATAATAGATCATATAGTCACTGGACCAATTTACCTTCCGAACCATTTAGATGCTGCTGGATACCTCAATGTTTTACAAGAAGTTTTGGATGACATGCCACTGAATTTAAGACACAATATGCTCTATATGCACGACGGGGCGCCTGCTCACAATGCTTTTATTGTTAGAGAGTGGCTAAACGAACATTTTCCAAACTGGTCATGGTGGTCCAATATCATGGCGAGCTAGATCACCCGATCTTAATCCATTAGATTTTTTTACTTGGAGTTATATCAAAGAAAAAGTGTATGTTACGCCTCCCTTAAATGCTGATGAAGTGAGGGAGTAATTCAAACCATACCGCGAAGGCTGCAACTATGCCTTGAAACTGACGGCTTTCAATTTCAACATATAAGGCAATAACACAATGTGATAAGCGTACGATAAAAATTGTAATTGTAATTTTTAAATAAAAAAAAACTTTCGAAGTTAATTTTGTTTCGATAAATAAGTACTTATTGAATTAAAAGGCGTTGTTTTTCCATTTATTACAGTATAATAACATTAATAGTGCAAAACTTCATACAATAGGTTTCTGTGCACCCTCAATTACAGCGCAAATCAATACAATCTTCAGTATTATACATACATACAACACTGTTGCCAAATGTATGTTTTCTTCAAGCGGTTCCCGAAGGCACACGAAAGATGATACACACTAATAGTATTAAAACTTTTCACTCGGAATTGAATGAAGAATACTGTTACGTCCAGCTCTTACGCCAATTTCTCCCCACCCTGTATACCTAACATTCTATGACAAGGATGGTAAATAATCGCGCTTGTTCTTTGCCTATAGAGTCGCACCCGTATGGTTCAACCACAGATAACTACAAATACCTCATCCCATGTAAATACTTAAATCAAACACGTTGTATACATGGCAGGCGTTTGCTACATCTTCATATCACTTCATATGAGTTGATTGTATGCAGGGATCCATTCAAAATGAAATCGCGTGACCAGCCGTGACGAATATTGTATTCTGTCAAGCTGTCTACATATATATACTTTTCTGTGGTTCAACCTTCAGATTTGGTAGTCTCAATTACCTTAAAACCGCTAGAATTCGGAGATAATTCTTTATCAATTTCCCAAATTTGGCAAACTTTCTCCATAAGCAGAATCGATTTAATGTACAATTTAATTACAACAATATTCCAATGGAACTAATCAATAAAGTACGGAAATTAAGGCAGCACATATACATATATAAGCGTCGCGTTTAAGTTGGTTCAAGATGTCCACGAAAGCTGGCGGATTTTATCACGCGTAACGCGTTTCTAATTGGTAGAATTTGAAAAGTATAACATTTAAAACAGTGTTCGAGTTTTTATTTGTAAAAAATGTCATATTCTGCATGAAATTTTCTACAAAAAATTCAAGACAACACTATTCTCATAGTTTTCTAGTTCTACCAATTAGAAATGGGGAAAAATATTACGAAAAACGTAAAATCTTCCTTTTTTTCACTTACTAAACTTTAATGAGGCAAGATATCAAAAAAATGTAAGACCATTTTTGTAGAGCATGGCATTTTCTACAAAGAAATCCCAAAATAACACTAGTCTACTGTGCTAGTCTAACTGTTAAAGTTTTAGATGAACTTTACAACTTTAGCAACATCGCATTTTAAAACTGGGAATTGTCCGATAAATTTCTTTACATTGACCCCACACAGCAGCCTGTTATTATTTCGTTGTATAGTCATAATTACATTACAATTCAAACCAAATATTGATCGTCATCAACGCAATATAAAAGCTAATTATGTAAACTAAACTTAATATATGTAGTACATTTCACAAGGCGCACGATATTCTTGGCAATGGCGTAGTCTCGGGAAAACGTTCGAACTAATTTTAACTAATTTTATGCATTACTGGAAGTTTTTCTTGACAAAATCTAAATTGCAAGCTAAAGCTCTTGATGTAGCTTCATGTATTTATAGATTTGATTAATATCCAGTATGTCTAATGCACGGTAGCAAACCAGTTAATTCGACAAACAGAATTTTTTTAACAATGATTTTGTCGTAAAATCAAAAATAAAGATTTTTTCCTCGTGATAACCCTATTTATGGATTCAGAAGAAAACAACTGTGCTCTTCAACTTACACTTATTAAATATAGTTTGTTTTAATTGTCCAGTTACTTATTTCCTTATTTGTTTGGAGCGATTTTTATTTGAAACACTTTTTCATTAAGTCCATAATACAGGATTTACAAGGCTGCTGCGGACATTTTGGAACATATTGTAGATGAAAAATCTTTAGTCATTGCAAAATATGATAACTAAATCTTAAGTACTGACGTATCGTCTCGCAGACTACTCGTAATATTTAAATGAATGTATTTTTTTAATTTATTTTCGCAGAAATCTATTTCTCAGTCTATCTCAATTGAAGACATATGAAGTCACTGCCGAAGCAAAATCGATTTTGAGATCGATGTAATTGGATTCGTCGCCTGTTACGTCAGTACAAATGTAGCTGGCTTTGTGTAGAGTAACATTTTCTCTTTCAGGGTTGAAATGAATTCTAACGTGGGTACTTCCAAGATTGATAAGTTGAAAATCTTTTTTAAATTTCATAAGCTATTCAATCCTGTTATCAAAATGGCATTTTGTTGTTTTGTATTCTCTATACTTTCTGTTATTCCAAGATATGAATTTATGTAGCAGTACATATAGTATTATTTGTTTTTTTTTGCAAAAAATAATCAAAAACCAATAGGTAGTCCCACAGACGACACATCCGTGACTATGTGCTAAAATTGGTACGTCAGTACTTAAGGGCTAAATCAATTTAATGGCCGCATCCAGCAAATGTCAACAGTTGAGACCGGCGGACCTGTTACATAGCACTCGCCTGTGATTGGTTGAAATTTAAATTTCAACCAATCATACCACAGTGCTACGTAGTCGCTTTCAACTGTTGGCTTCGGCTGGATGGGGCCAATACCTTAACTTAAATTGAATCATCTAGGTGGTGTCATATCTGTCAAAAATAATTCATATACGAAATTTTTGTGATATAGTTCACATATAAATTCTGCAAATGGCGAACTTTCCAACTGATTGGAATATAGATTATTATCATGAGGATGCCGAACCCGAAGAACATTGGGAACTAAGACAAGCATTTATGAAATTTCACAAAGGCAAATTTTCAGAAGAATACTTAGTAGCTTTATCAAAGACATTTGCAAATATAGAATTTTTAGGATGCATGTAATTTTTACAAATACTGGAGTATTTTATTTACCTTACCATCTTTATTTTTAATAGATACCCAGACCCCTTAATGGCGAAAATAGCCGACTTATCAAAAGACATTGTGAAAAAGTACAGAGTATTAAAAGCAAAGAGGCTACAAAGAAAGTTCATTGCTGGATCTGAAGCTGCAAGACAGAAAAAATAAATATTCTTGCAGGTCCTATGTAAATATTAAAATCCCAACTATCATTTTTAGATATTTTTTGTTAAAGTAGTTTATTTTAAGAAATACCACAGGAATTGCAAAATAATTATTTAATATGAAGAACTTTACATATGTTTCAATAAAATATAAATATTAAATTCCTAGTGGTGCTATTTTTTATCGTTATTAGTATGTAGACCTTCTATTGAAACACTAAGTTGCTCAAGTCTTTGGATTAACTGACTCATTGTACTTTGTGATTTTTGTATATTCTCATCAGTCAATGACGGTTCATTTGCTGCACCTAAATCAAAATGCAGTTTTGCTAGTTTTTCCTGTTGTTCACGAATATTTGTCATTTGCTCCATGGTACAACCTCTTCCAAATGCTCTTAATTTTCCAGAATGAAAATCTTCTAATAAGCCCAAGAGAGCTTTCTCCATGTGACGAACATCTGGTACTTCAGACAAAAAGCAATGATGACGAACATTTGTACTAATGGGTGCTACATAAATATAAACAAAAAGAAACACAAAAATAAAAAACGAATGAATAAAACATAACTAAAAGAAAATAACTGAAACTTATATGTGCCTAAGAACTATAAATTATGTTATGAGGGCTTCCGGGTTTTGACACGGTCAAAGCCCGGAAGCCCTCATAACAGAGACTCAGACCGTCAAAGCCTTCGATATCATTTAACTATAAATTATGTACCTTTATGTACATTTCGTGGTCTTGCAGTGGTAGTTTTGTTGTAATCTTTTTGTATACGCTTTTCATTAACATGAAAAAGTTTAGCACTGTTTGTTAATCCACTGCCAGTATTACCACGAGATACTGAACTATGACTAGTATTGCCAGATGATGATATCTACAATTTGTAAAAGTTATTGTTGTATACCTTTTTGATTTGCAATACCATACTACTTTATTGCTTCTTATTGGAGAAGCGATTTTGTCTTCTGTTATAGTACTGTCATCTTGTACAATACTATCATCATTTTCCCCATCAGCATCACTGGAAACCAATTGCTGAAGCTCTGATTCGCCTCTTGATTCCATTTTTTACATAACCCTTGTATTTATTCTTCCCTAAGCTATATAACACGAAAGACTCAAATTTAGATAAATATAGTGTATGGTTATGTCTTAACTTATTTATTTACCTCGTAAAACTTGAGTGCCACTACTGCCACTAATAGAGACCATAGAAAAGTAGCACGGGGAGGGATCTCTGTGTATAAATTTGTTGTCGTGTCCACGCCATCTAGCGAAATGTATGGAAAGCATCATACCAGTGGTCTTAAACCTTGTAAACAGACATGTGGTACCTCTTTTATAAATTAAAATTATTACAAGTAATTTTAATTGCTTTTTCGATTAAAATTATGAAATATATAATGCTATACATTTTTACAATTATATATTGCATAATACATTCATAATATAAATCAAAAAAACAGGACTATGAGGGTAAATTTGTGGCAATAAAAAGAGAAAATGCTTGTAAACGTTTATTTAAATTTTTGTTGAGCAATAGCTTCGGTTTACACCATTACACCATTACACCAATTCATAATAACAAATATAACCAGATTTTTTAAAAGAAAATCAATTATTTCATTTTTATGGCTACAAAAAAAAAGTGAAGTCTACATGTTTTTTACATATTTACGTATTAAATGACTACACTTATCATAATTGGATAATTTATTTAATAGATATTTGATATTATTGTATGCTGTCGTTATAGATAATATAAATGTTGGTCTACAAAAATGTAATTTTTTTGAAATCCCTACATTAAATTCTTTTTCAACAGATAATATACATACATTAGTACTAATTTTAATTACTCTATACTTTACCTATACGTACAATTCAAAAAAAAAAATCTGGTGGGCACTCACAAACTATAAACACAAGATATTGTTTATTAAATCTGAAATAGTTTCAAGTTCTTTGTGATAGTTACTATTCATTAAATAACACAAAATATTAATAAAATCGCACAAGAAAAATCACCATAAAAGAGTACTCGCTAAACGCTAAAACAAATTCACATCACAAACTATACCAACGCGTCAACTTTACAACCATATGTGTATGACATGTGTGAAGAACATACAATCACTAACCTCCGTCGATAAGCACGGATCCCTCATTCGTAAACTTGAGCGACATCTACAGATATGTGCGAGTAACTAAAAGCACTGATCAGGCTGATTGTATAAACATTCCGCCCCATGAAAAGTAGTATCTGGATCGCAGGCTTAATGTAAATACATACAACGAAATCGTAATAGCGCCATCCAGTTTGGGAGTAAATACAAAACCAGCGCACAATAATTCTGTTTATGGCCGTTTACACCGCATTGTTTAAGCGCAGTTTACCATTAAGCAGGACTTAAATTTAAAAATTTGTTTGCACCGCTAGTTAAGCTTTCCTTACATATCGTTAAGCGTAGCTTTACTTAAGCGGTCAATATTCTAGGCTTAACAGTCCCTTAAGGTCTATCATGGGTCTATCCAAACACATCTGTGCTGCGTCCGTTCAGTATCAGTGTCAGTGAAAAATAAAATATCGTTGCGTTTGCGTCAACCAGACTTGTTCACACAAGTCCGATATAGTGACGTGTTTAAGTAGATAGTATTTTTTGCTGACACTGATACTGAACGGACGCAGCACTGATGTGTGTGAATTGACCTTTAAGGGTGTATTTTCACTCCTAGCGAGCACATCTTATACTAACATTGGCTGTCATTACAAATAAATTGGATAACAGAGGGAGTTAATAGTACCAGTTGTCGATCATACTGCGAGATGAAAGACAGCAATATACAAAATGAGATAGCAAGATCGTGACATAGAGACATGTCGTGAAAGGGGTATAAGCACGTAGAAAGGAATATAAAGTAAATTCGAATAGCAGTAATTGCGGCGATGATGTGCCCCTCTTTTAGAAAGGTGCCAAACCATTTGGAACGTCTACAGTTATCTGTTTTACTACCGGATACGTTTCTTGCAATACTCTTTTTTATTTAGCATTATATGTCTTTTTATAATGTACACCATGCTTATTCCCGTTCATATTTAGTGGACGAATAAGTTTATAACTCTTGAAATACTTTACTTTAAAAAATAAAATAAAAATCTTTTTTATTAAACGCGTAATTTCTGTCACTTACTATTCGTCCACCAATTTATAATTAAATGTTAATATTCCAGTAATAATTTCTTGTTTATAATCATTCTTCACAAAAATTATTGCAAGTAAAAATAACGCAATTTCAAATTTCCTACCAACAACTGATAATAGCCCCTTAAGGTGGGTACAATACCATAGACGATTCGTAACAGATGATCACGTAAAAAAATGGCCGATTTAAAACATCTAGCAGTATATAGAGGACTCTACTAATATCAATCTCAACAAATATATTATTAGCTAAAATCAGTTTCGAAATATACATCCACAGATAAGAGAGTATATTTAGATGGGAATCTAATATACTACATACCGATCCATAACAGCGCCACTGCAGGTGTAGTATAGAAACAACATTTCAGGCGGCAATTTTAAAATGATTTTAGGTGACATCAGGATGACATTTTACACAGATTGACGTGCAGCTTTATTATCTCACGTGTCAGGTGTTATCATTGCGTTCATATCTGATGATACCATTATTTGATTATATTATTTGAGTTTTCTGTTGTAATCAGTTCTAATTAGTAAGTAGGTAAGTGTTATAAATATGGTATTTGTGTGTTTTGTGCCAAATTAGAAAATTAGTTGATATGGATCCGATTAAAGTCTATAAAAATTACCGAATATGCGATGTCCATTTCAGTAATTTTTTTTATACACTGATTGTATTTCTATGTAATTTTCATACATACTAACAATAAGTGCAAGAAACTGCTTCAACTAGCAGCCACCACAGATAAGCAAGACACATTGAGTGCATAAAAGTGCAATACGCCGAAAACATTGTTACGACGAATTTATTTTAAAATTACAGCCTGAAATGTTGTTTCTATACTACACCTGCGGTGGCGCTGTTATGGATCGGTATGTAGTATATTAGATTCCCATCTAATTATACTCTCTTATCTATGTATACATCTCTGCTTCCAAGGTTGCGTACCTATCAGGTAATAGAAAATATTGTTAAGAATGTAATAGTACGATGTGTATGGCCTTCGCGTACTACCTATAGAAGGCCTATAGATACCATAAACTTGTTGCAATTATAAATCTCTACAATATAATCGATGGTTTTAGCCGTTTTTGCTCCTTGATGGGAATCAGAGGAATAATTTTGCCCAAACGTTGTACTTGAAGTAAATCCATTGGCTAAACTTCCGAATGTCGACCACTGAATTGGCAATTTATAAGCAATTTAACGGAAAGTACAGCTTTTACTGAGTCCAAAACAGACCCCCGTTTCTTGCGAAGATCAGTCTAAGATACCTAAAAATCGTTCTAAAAAGTGTTATTCCTAGGTTATGTTTCGCTAGTGTTTTGACATTTCTGCGAGGATTTTCACAATAGCGAAACATAACCTAGAAATAACACTTTTTAGAACGATTTTTAGGTATCTTAGACTAATCTCCGCAAGAAAAGGGGGGCCGTTTTGGACCCAGTAAAACCTGTACTTTCCGTTAAATTGCCTATAAATTGTCAATTCAGTAGTCGACATACGGAAGTCTTACAAATACATTATATTCTTACATTAAAACAATGTTGTTTTGCGTCAAAACAATTTTCTTAGAAAATAATATTCTTGTGATAACACAATATAGTTTTGCGGATATACAAATACAGGATTGTTTTGAACTGAAACAGTCTGTTTTAACTCAAGATAATTTCTCTGCGTGTACATATCTAATAGCGTTTTCCACTGGGGGAACTCGTGTTGCACCGACACTGCCCTAGAGTAGCGTCATAAGACGTAACCACTGTTATAAAAGCAGTGTTGGAACAGCTGTTATAAAATCAATAACACATCCTGAGTTTTTATTGGTCTCTTCCTAACTTAAGACTTGACAACAATGCGCTACAATTCCTGCGGAGTAAAGGTAGGGAATGAAAGTCGGAACTATTCCCTGTTAGTTCGAGAATACAACATTTTTAGTATCGAGGAGTGAGCAGTGAAAGTTACTCCCCTGCTATTTTTCCACTGTTTCCCCCAGGGGGGTTATTCTGGACCACCGAAATGAGAACGAGCGAAGCCGATTCAATTTCTCTAGCAATTTCTCCTACTAATTTGTTGGAGAAAATACCAGCGAATATTTGGGGAATATTTTCCTACGAAAAAGTGAGAAAGTCAGCTCCAGAATAGGAACTATTGAAATTGTAGGAATTTTTTGACAATTCTCTTGAAATTTCCATTCCCTCAGATTCGAGAATAACCCCCCAGTCAGAATTACGAAATATCGGGCGGCAATTTTAAAAAACTTTGTTCAGGAATATAAAAATAACAATCACTTTTTATTTTGCAGTATCTTTTAATACAATTAATAAGTATATTTCAGTGACTAAAAAACATTTCTTCTTTTGTGTTTTATTAAATTTACACAGTGAAATTTGATGTTAAGGCATAAAATTTATTTTAAACTAATTATTTACGTGCCATACACAATAATTAAATGTGTAAGTTAATATTAAGAACAAAATTATGAATATTTAGATACTATTTTGGCTAAATTTGAAGATATTTTTAATATTAGATTTAACATTTTTGTCAAACCTCTCTAAATGATATTAATTGCAATTAAAACTAAACTAATTCTTTATAGATACGTTCCTATTTTATATAATGCATTTGCACTGAATTTAATAAAATACAAGAGGAGATATGTTTTTTCGTTGCTGAAATCTTTCAGTATTAAAAGATACTATAAAATATAAATTTCATTCCCGACCGACGTTTTAAATTGCCACTCGATATTTCGTAATTCTGACTGGATCAACTGAAAATCCTCGCAGAAATGTCAAAACACTAGTGAAACATAACCTAGAAATAGCACTTTTTAGATTGATTTTTAGGTATCCTCCGCAAAAAAGGGGGTCGCTTTGAACTCAGTAAAACATGTACTTTCCGTTAAACTGCATATAAATTGTCAATTCAGTAGTCGACATACGGAAGTTCAGCCAAGGTACCTATTTTATAAAAAATAAATACACACGTCTTCACATATTTATTCTAAAACTGTCACAAATCATGGTGAAATCATACCATTTTTGTAAACAAGAAATCTGGAAACAAAGGTGACGCGTGCGCATTGTGGCCTTGGTACACTCGAAGATAGAGATATGCAGCTGCATATAGTGCTATCACGGTTTGATTTCGGATATTGTGAAGATCAAGTACCCATATAATGTGTATAATACAATTCTTCGGTGTAGCGGGTGTAAGGTATTTCGAACGCTACCTCACACTGCTTAACATCCTGCAGCATATTTCCTGCATAAACGTAACAGTGTATATCAAACTTATCTTATTTTGCTATATATTTTTTAATGAAATGCACAAACATTTTGATTTCTTTGTAACTTTTGTTTTATGTAGACGTATATAAATTTTTAAAAAATGAACAAATTTTCTATTTCATCCATAATACATTTAAAAGTTTGTTGTATTTGATATTTATTTCTTACTGCATGTATAATTTATGCAGATCGAAATAAATTTATTTTTAGTATAGGTAAACTTTCAAATACATACATACACAACCTTGCATAAAATTATGTAAACAATTTTTAATTTAATTTTTTTGTGTTTTCTCATAAGATTTTATTTGTTTGCACTAAATAGAAAACGTACAATTTGATAACTTGCAAACATTGAAACACCTATGTATTCGGAAAATCCTTATAAACATGTTTTCGACAGCGATTTCTAAAATATTTTCTTTGTCTTATTTCTTAAATTTATCAAATTAGGCAACCTAATACGCACAATCAATTATCGACATCTTACAGACAAGTGCCAAAGTTAATTTGACAGATATTAATCAATTATGTTGTTGTAGCTACTGACATAGCTTTTGCAAAAACTAATGCTTTATTTACAATTTTCGCAATTTGGCATTCATCTACAATTTTTTCCTTATATTCTAAATGCAAAATTATTTCAATTCATTGCTATTTACTCGTTGTTTGAAATAAATTTTGACGTTATTTTTACAAATAAAATAGCTTAGTCCGTCCAGAGGCATCATATCTTCATGTTTAATGCAAAATATACAATTAATTTTTTCTAAATCGGCCAAAAGCTACAAAAGTTTAATTCGGTTACCGACTGAGCACTCTACTATATTTTAACCGCACCTTAAGGTGGCGTACTTAAAGTAGGCCCTCTATTTCAATAACTTGAACTTGATGAGCAAATGTTGCATTTTTATCGAATATATTCAAAATTAGATGGCGCAAGGCATACGAATCTCTAGAAAAGTAAACAGTAATGAAATACTTTTAGGATCATATTTATAGTCCGTGCTTGAGGTTGTGTCGATGCTTGAGCACGCGATTTTGACGTAAATGCCATTACAAATCTGTCAAAATCGCGTGCTCAAGCATCGACACAACCTCAAGCACGGACTATAAATATGACCCTTATTAAACATGCGTAACATTTTGGCTGAAATAGCATAGGAAAAGTGAAGATTAGAATATTGGTTGTAATACAAAATATATTATAATATAAATATAAAATTCTCGGAAATATAAAATATAACATTATATAGAAGAAAGGTATCCAGGGATTCTTGGAACGAGTTTTACTGGTTGCATATTATGTAGTTCAGAACTGAATGTATTGAGCATATTTCAATATATTTATGTAATCTTTTCGGTATAAATGCGATAGCCTAAAGCAATAACACCCTAATATTCTATTTAGAAAACATATTTGTGCGTAACATGCATTGTTTGTTACAGGTAGAATCTTTTACTTCTGCACTAATTGTCTGGCGACTAGCTTGATGTAATAAAGTAATACTGTTTTTCATCGTCTTTGTTAGTTTTGGATTATTTTTTCGTTGTACAGTAAAACTTCGATTAACCGTCAGTGGTCGGGACCAGAAGCTGACGGATATGAAAAAAGACGGATAATAGAAACAAAATTTTATGTATGTACTTATATTTCTTTCTTTCAACCACAACTACATATAATATTTTTACTTAAATATATGTATGTACATACATACGTATATGTATTTTAATGTAATGTACATATTTCTTAAATAACATTACATATACATATGTATTAACGAATTACATTTGCATAAATGCGTGTTTAATCAAAACGGCGCCTGCGCCCTAGAAACAAGTTTCCTAAAAATTAATTCGCACGGCAGCAAGTATAGTGACGGTTAACAGAAGGTGACGATGAATCGAGTGCCGGTTGATCGAAGTTTTACTGTATATAGATATTTTACTGAATAAGGGAGAATATTTTTGTATATTTGTTTCTGTATATAATTGTACATAGTTCTAGTGGTAAAGTGTCCTTGAAGAGGAACCATAATTATTATTTTCAGGTAAATACTCATTTGGAAGATTGTGATATCACGTCTCAACAGTCGCAAATTGCATGTAATAATTATCACTTATTGAAAAATATTATAGATTCGAGGCCAACTAAATATCAGGAAAAAAAGCTGTACTACGTTGTGGTTTTCATTGATGAAACCCAACCACTTTTTATAGAAGAAGTATATATGGATGAACAACTTTGTAGAAACTTAGTGGTTCCAAAATTAAGGCAATTTTTCCTTGGGTGTTTTTTGCCTGAGAGGATTCAACAGCTTATGTAGTGAAAGCTGCACACACGCAGCTGTAGTAGATTACTAGGATTACTAGGATACAAGTTACGCTTATGAAGTATATTCTATAATGGATATGACTACATGTTATATAGATAATAATTATTAAAATTTCCGTTATAACCATCACAGTGTATGTATGTGAAATACTAAATGTAAATATAATAAAGGACAGTAAATTTTATTGTATAAAAGGCAAGAGAGATATTTGGGTTTTATTTGTCTTTCTTTCTCTACACCCACACCAAGTAATGATTCATCAATATGTATTTACTTATGCAGGTGTAGTTGTAAGAATATGTCTCTAGTATTGAAATCAATTTATTACTTGAATAAAAATAATTTAATAAGACCTTTCTATAAAAAAGTATATTTGTGCATACAATCAAGTTTTGCAATTTTTGTAATACTAAACTGACTAAATCCAATAATCGTGATGCGCACTATTTTGAAAGCAATATATAACAATAATCCTGTATACTGTTCAAGTTATGTTATAAAGAAGTATGTATGATGTTCTATGACTATCTTTCACAGTTATGGACAAAGAAACGAGCCGTATGTACGACTCTAAAATTTTTCTTCTTCATTTACATTTTTTAATAAAACATTAAACATTTAATTTAATGTTTTTATTTATAAACATTTAATTTAATGTTTTTCTCAATATCAAAGCAGTCATTTCTGGTGTTAAACTGATTGCCTATACATAGTTATATAATAGTTATCTAATGCTAGTGACATCTAATATAAAACTGGCAAACTGTTTGGACAGATATGGGGCTGTTGTTGATACTCAGCCCCTAAACTTACTTCCTGAAAAAAATACTGCATATTTTGAAATTATTTCAATATAGATCGTATCAGTATATTTTTCTACATATTCTAAAGGTAATATGATCAAAATTTTATATTTTTTCTCATCTTTCTGGCAATCAAAGAACGTTGTACATTGGTTATGCGCGTGCGCAACATATGGCTGCGTACAATGCATCGAGTTTGTTGAAATGTTTTTAACATATATATATATGTAAATACGTATATAAACATAAATAGTATATAACGGTTACTTTAAAAAGCGTGCGTTATTGCAAATATGATATTTTTCAACGAAGATGAGGGCGATGTTTTGCTTGGGAAAGATTTGGACATAATTGATTCCCCAAAAGAATCTATCATATACATTCATAACCTCAAATACACTGTCAACAGTGAATTGTATCGATGGATCGTTGAAACGACCGCAGAGAATGTGTATCGGATACATGTATCCAACACATCTACCCTATATTTTTTAACATTTTTGAACGCGATCAGAGGTCAGAACCATTTTACAATCTAAAAAATGAGCGACAGTATTTTTGATCGCCAGTTTACCTCGTTACTCATGTTTACATTTGTTTAATTGTTGCACGCTTGCGTACGCAGAGTTTCCATGATCTGCAGTGGGACTAACAATTGATATCGCTTCGCTTTGCTTTGATATGTGAAATCGGTACTCTGTAACTCTACTCGGGCTTCTTCGCCAGCCGATTGTGTTTCCGAAGTTTAAAATCATAGCGACAGATGTAAACTAGAGTATCGATACGATACGCTATCGCTTTGACATTAGACTTATAGCAGAGCCAAACACGTATCCGTATCCGTCAAAACTGACCGGAACGCATGCGTACTTGCAATATTTTTTCTTTGCGTACGTATGTCGAAATACGTTATACGTAAAATTACGGCCTCTCACGTAGACAGTAAACGTACGTATTCAGTCGAACGAAATGTGCGAAGAAAGTCGATATAGCCCGATTAAAACAAATTTGTAAAATAGAAATGACAACAAATGACTCAAAATTGAAACGACTATGTAAACCAACTCTACTACCTATAGTTATTCCGCATTATATAAAATATGAAGTATAAAAGCATAATTAATATCTTCATTGTAATTATCGTTTAACGTCTCTATCATAAGAATTTCTTCTATTATAAAATTATTGATATTGTCCTAACTACCTATCATTTTTCCCTTCATACAATACAACTAAAACAACCGTCTTGATAAGGTTATTTGCAGCACGGCAAATATCATCAAACTATCTATTATACGTGTCATGCTGCTATAACTGTGTTTCTCAAGCTTTTCTTACAACATACGTATCTGTCGTTTCAACGTTTACGTTATACATTTACGGATAAGTGTTTGGCTCTGCTATAAGTCTCTATTGAGATTCAAGTTACAGAGTCCCACAAATGAAGTATGTATGAAGTAGAATAACAAGGTCGAAATCTGGATCGAAATACATTTCCCAAATACTTATTACGCTGGCATGCAATTTTACTCGGATCTTTTGATCAAATCTGCTACAAACTACAATTTATCGTTCAATGGCAACACTGTATGATGTCAGTACCCATTCCACGAATTATTACCGAATATGATTCATAATTGTGCATGATTGTTTGTTTTGTACTGTATTAAAGTCAGGTGAAGTATCGGGGGTCCGTAAATGCTTGAAGCTGACAGCTACTGTCAAATTTTCGTTCAGTTTGTAACGATCGCAAGAATTAACATTAGCGTCACACGTGATAGTTTCTTTCAGGATAATTATTTTTTAATTCCTGATTTATTTCCACTTGTAGGTCAATAAAACAATAAATAATTAAATACCAATTTATTCCATAACATATACTAATATGTTTTCGTTAAATAACTTCTTCAGTGGAAGAAACTGACATTTAATATGTATCAAATTACTAATAATATAAATAATTTCTACCACTGAAGAAGTGACCTACAAGTGGAAATAAATCAGGAATTAAAAGATAAGTACATAAGGAAACGTTTATTGCTAATTAAAATTAGTTAAGAACATAATTATAAAAAATTATAACTACTATAAAACCATTGCAATGACAAAAATACGAACCCAACGAAAATACAGACGTGCGACTATGGCCAGAGAGAAATAAACCAACTGACATTTTCAGGTTGAAAAACTTTAAAGCACGCATACCTACGTTTTGACAGACGTCAGCTGCAAACATTTACGGACGCGGTCGCGGTTATATGGATCAAGATATGAATACAACATAGTTATATTTAACAGCGTAATTAAGTAATTGGTTCCTTCAACATCCTACTTTTCTTTGGATAAAATGGATATAAATATATAGAATTGAGGATTGTTAACAAACTTACCTATCTCTTACTTTAGTTTTGTAATAATGGCGTCCAATGTAAGGGCGTTTACACAGAAATTGTCGAAGTAATTATTAAAATCTCTTTAATCATAATTACTGTAATAAACAATTTTTAGGCAGCATGCTGCAGATGTTCGCAGGAATGTCTCATGTCATACATCAAAGAGTGGTCTCATTTCACCATCCATTTCTGTAAATATTTTTAATTTAGTATTTGTATGTCTTCGGAAAGATAACATTGTTATTTTAGAGCTGGGTTTATGACATTATTGAGCCATTAGATTATGAAGATTTTCTGGCACAATATCAAGTCCTTATTGACCGTGACCCATTACGGTCAATTTTAGATGTACCATTAGGTGATGTAGATATTAAAGTAATAGAACGTCCAATCCGAACTCTAGTACCAATTATACCTGAGGAAGATCTGTAACTATATGAAACACAGAAAGACAATACATTCTAAGAATCATTTTACAGAGAGAAACTTTTACCACATGTACAAGCCTGTGTTGAATGTTATACATCAGACTGGAAGGTTGTTAAGTTTCAAAACAGGCATTTAAGCAGTAGTGCTGGGCCAAGAATAAATATTCCAAAGCCATTAAATCCAAGTCCCAAGCAGGAATTTGAAATTGATTTGCAAGCTACTACATCGGAATGTAATAGTGAACTGGGTAAATGATTTAGTTTAGTGTAAAAGTAAGATTAAGTTAAAATAGGATTGCATTAAGGCAACCTTCAATAAGATTTGTACTAGTAACTGTTTATGTGTAAGGCACAATAAATAAACACAGACAGTAGAAACTTCCTAACAGCTTTAATATCATTATTAACACGCTCGCTGCCCAGCCTTTTTCCATACTTTTAGTGTTATAGAACAAGACTAATTTTGAGTTACTTATCGCCCAGAAAGCCGATCTATTGTATTTATATTGTTTTCTCTTAAGATTTTTCAAAAATTTTGTTTTTCTTTGGTGTATCATAATTTATACACCCGGCTTGTGGCTACAGTTTTATACTGTAGGGCAGGTGTATCAATGATGATGCACCTGATTTTGTTTAACTCCTTTCTTGTTTCAGGTGAAAATCAGTTCAAGTTAGCATAGTTTATGAGACAGTATTTTAGAGAGTATGTGTTGTATAGAGACAGTGTTGTATAGAGACAGTGTTGTATAGAAACAGTGTTGTATAGAGACAGTGTCGTATATAGAGTGTTGCATAGAGAAAGATTTTTGTGGCCACGTATTATGGCGCGAAAATTCTTTACTGAAGCTGAAATTGCCAAAATGCACGAAACGGGCGATTATAGCGAGCTCCCTAATGTGAGCGATGAAAATATGGATGAACCAGAAGTCGAAGAACCTTTTGTGCCTTCGGATGACTCTTCTATGCCAACAACAGATTGATCTAATTCTTCAGATTCCTCTGACGAACCAGACCCATCAACCGCTAGGAAAGCTAGAAAACGGAAATCTACGTTCCAAACAGAAGACATTGCTATTCCGTCAACTTCATCTGAAGATACCGCGATGGTAGTTCAATAAGTGCGTACAAGTGTTACTCCTAAAGCGAACAGGAAAGCTAAACAATCCAACCCAACAAATATAGTACCATATAGTAGTATAGTGATTACACTGGTGGTGGAGGGGTGGACTCCGAAATGAGTGGTATACTGGCAATGGTAGAGCTTATAGAGTATTTTTCACTATTTGTAACCTCCGAAATTATAAACATTAGGGAGAAAATTATCAAATCTTTACTAACAGATACTTTGCCTCCCTCAGAATCTGTACAAGCGCGATCTTTGCATCATCTGATAACACAACCTGAAAAAAGAGAGGTCGTTCCATGAGGTGTTAGCAAAAATATGGAAAGCACGGTCAAATCACTGACGGAACAAAAGTTATAACATCTCAAGTTTTTACCATTTGTGATAGAAACCCTTTCATTTGTCGACCATGTTTCAATGCAATACATTAGTAAATAACACTGAAATATTTTTGGCATCATTTTCTAATGTTTTTATAAAAGGATATTTGTACATTGATTTCATTTATATTTAGAATTTTTACAATTATATGTTTACTTCAATATATAGTTCTGATTTACACTAGGGTTACGTTTTGTTTTTCTTCGCCCTTCTTGCCAACAAGTCTCAAATATTCTATATATTGTGGTATATTACCGGGCCAGCCCAAACAGATGCACATACAAGATCTCATATGGGTGTATAGTTTTTGATACACCGGCGTTGAAAACATTGTGTTGCTAGGTGTATCATAAATGATCCACCTGGCGTTTCTGGCAAGGATTTCGGTGTCTCAAAAAAGATATACATCTGGCGTTGAGAGTGTTAAGTTGTTAATCGAAACGTGTTGTGATGTTAGGTCGCATAAGACAGTGTTTATGTAATCTAACGTACAAATGCAAACTGCCTTATTGCAAAACAAATAGCTGGATATAAATTTATGAATAGATTATATTATTGGATCTTATGTCATAGTTGCGTTAAGTCGTAACTTTGTTGAACATTATAAATGAATCTTAAAAATATGAGTGAGAATAGCAATTGTGGCAGCTTATTTCAAGAATATGGGCACCAGTTGGGAAGAAATATCAAATTAATTATCAGCACACCATAGCAAGTTTTCATAATAATGTATGTAATTGTAGCTAAAATCTTAATTTTGAACTCCTTTTAAGATTTCCATTTCAAACAACGTTTCTTTAAAAGTAGACATACTAATTTCTATAAAATTTATTTAAAATTATTATACTGGAAGATATTGAGGATTCATAAATCTAAATCTATAGTTTGATCCAACTCAAAGCATAGATCTTGTCACCTTAAGTCAATATATTAATAAACGTTTCAGATATAGCTTCACTGTCCAGTAGCGGCCGACAAAGTGTAGTTTCCGTTGCATCGACTGCATCTTCATGCGGTGATACTCTAACACCAAGGAACTCCTGGGCATCTTTAGATTTACGACATTCTGCTGGAGATCCGTTAATTGCTGAAATATTGGAACATAGTACACCAGAAATCCTCGATCAATTGAATGAAAGTCGCCGACAAGTGGAACGACAGGATACCCTTTTTAGCTTGTATCCTATAAATGAGGATGTAACCGAATGCGTTGAACGAAGGCAACCAACTACTCCTCCATTAGAACATATTGGACATAGAATTCAAATTAAATGCTCTCAATTAACGTAAGCTATATAAGTTTAGTACATTTATCCATCTATTTATATCAATGACTAAGAGAGAAACTACTGTAATTTCTCGTTTTATAGGCAGTGTGTCTCCTCTTGGTCATGTTTGGGAGTTATAGAATTTCGTAAATGTTTACTTCTAAATATGTAGCTTTTAATTCCATATGTTATTTACTAGGTTTGATTTAGAAGTAGAGCCTTTGTTTGCATCGATGGCCCTGTACGACGCCAAAGAGCGAAAAAAAGTATCGGAGACATTTTATTTTGATCTAAATCCAGAATCTCTTAAGCGAATGCTTGGAGGATATGTACCTTACAGTGATTTAAGCACCTTAGCAAGAGGTTGTGTTTTTGATATAACATATCCGTCATCTGATTTGTTTCTCGTGATTCGACTTGAAAAAGTATTGCAAGGTGATATCAATGAATGTATTGAACCATACTTAAAAGATGATAAGGTAAGGTAGTCTTGTAACAAGTAAGAAGTTTGCTAATAAAACATTAACACTCAAAAATTCATTGCTTAATTATAACTCTTACCGCAAAGCCACTGTTAAAATTACTAATTTTCTTTGTTATATATATATATATATATACAACCTTGGCCAAATGTGTTAGACACCCTCATAAAACCCCATTGTTATAAGTATTATTACACTTCTAAGAAAATGAGCATCGAATTTATATTTAATTTACATCTTTACTGCTTACTTTGGGACAATAGGTAAGCAGGCAGCAATGTTTCGATTTTAAATATTAGTGTATTGTCGACGCGATTGGAGAGAGGTATGTGTTAGGAGTTTTTTACCAGGATATTTTGTGTTGGATACTTTCATTTTTATGGATTGAACTTAATTTAGTGAAACAATGCCAAAATTTTGCGAATTAACCAAAATAGAACGTGGGCAAACAGTCCTACTTAAGACAAAGTAAGACTTTAATCGCTATAGCGAGAATAATGAAGTATTGGCGATGTGCGGTTCGTACCACCCTGCAACGATATGAATAGTGGATCGTCAACAAATCGACCAAAAAGCGGCCGGAAACACCTTTCGAACGTATGAAAGTAAAGGGTGTCTAACACATTTGGCCAAGGTTGTATATATATTTTACTATAGTATCTAATATTATGTATGAGTTATTATGTTAATTTTAGAATAAGGAAAAATTAAAATTAAATGCTGTTTCGGTTTGCGAAAGACTTGGTAAATATAGGCAAGCTTTTGCATGGACAGCTGTTTATCTTATGAATGTTATAAATGGTGGTAATTCACTGGATAGGGATAGTGATAAAGATTCAACTGGATCAAATTCAAATACTAACAGCCTTGGTAATTATATTTTTTATTTTATTAAGGTGTATTAGAGTATTTGTTGTTTATTTCATTTATAGATCGAAAGTCATCGAGTAGTGGTTTGGAGCAATTACGCAAGCGTGCTTCTGATATGGGAAGTCTAACAAGACGGGGTTCCCTCGAAAGACGGATAGAAAAAGGACGATCTTGGTCACCACACCATCTTGCAAATAGTTTGGATAATTTTAGACCAATTACGTTAACCATGTCGTCGTTCTTTAAACAGGAAAGTGAGAAATTAAGAGATGAAGATATTTATAAATGTTTATTAGAATTAAAAAGGCCAAACCTAATTTTAAAGAAATTAAAATGTATTCCGGCTACTGTTAAATTGGAAATTGCTCCAGCACCTGCAGAAGTTAAGAATTGTTTGACTCCAGAATTGGTGAAGATTCATCCATATCCAGATGACAAAAGTCGACCAACTAAAGAATTACTAGAATTTCCAGTTAGAGAACTCCTAACACCGAATTATGTTTATCGCAATTTAATGTATGTTAGTCCTAAGGAATTGAATTTTTCAAATCGTACTGGTTCAGCAAGAAATTTGGCAGTGAAGGTTCAATTGATGGCTGGTGAACGCGAACAAAATGCACTGCAATGTATATATGGAAGATCTAGTTGTCCTGAGATGGCAAATGAAGCCTATACCGCTGTTACATATCACAATAAATGCCCTCTATACTATGATGAAATTAAAATCAAGCTTCCTGCTGCGTTAGGTGATAATCATCATCTGCTTTTTACATTTTATCATATTTCCTGCCAACGTAAAATGGAGCAAGTGACTGTAGATACACCGGTTGGATATACAGTAAGTGCATTTTAAAGATTATATTGTTTCAAGTATTGATGTTTGTTGGATATTGTTAGGCATATAATTAATTTATAACGTAGTTATGATGAATTTGTTAACGACTATTTACAAGACCGCACAATGTTAGTATTCTTGCAGTTATCTGATGGTTCACAATAAAACTGTCGGTATTATAATAGTAGGTATTTAATTAATTTGCCGTTTCATTAACCTATAAGTGGAAATAATTCAGGAATTGGAAATTATACAATAAAAATAACTTAATAATATTTAAATTAAGATTTTCTACCATCAGTAAATATATTTGATTCAATATATGACTAATTTGTACATTTTCATGTTTTCAATTAAAACATTTGATCATTTTTAGTGGTTGCCACTGCTACGTGATGGCCGCCTTATAACCGGAGAATTTTGCCTTCCTGTTATGTTGGATCCACCTCCTGAAAACTACAGTTACATTCCTCCTGATGTTTGTTTACCAAATACTAGGTGGATTGATAATCATAAAGGTCTATTCACTGTTGTGATAGATACTTATTCTTCGGTACATACGCATGATGCTGCAATAGAAAGATTCTTCTTAGCTTACGATCGCGTACATGATAATGCTCCTACTAGGTCGGGTGAAAAGGGACCAGAAACTGAATTACGGTATGGTAGCATTACGCTATCAGTGAATTGGAATAATTATGTATTTTCAGATCTGCTTTGTCTGGATTAGCAGGTGCTCGTCCAGAAAATGTTGTGAGAAACTTACCGGTTGTATTAAATAGTATTATACAATTACTAGTGCAGCCGCCAAAAGTTGGTGGGCACGTGTTAAATCTTGGAAATAGTGCTTTTGAAGCTATGTGTACTTTGCTGGATAGTATTGCGGTAAGTAAGCGTTATTTCCTTTTAAACATTAATTTACAGTACAATTTAAAATTGCTATGTGCCTAGTGGCATAATAATCAGGATTATTTTGGTAACTAACTGTAAGTAAAGTATTAGCTATAGTAATGACGCTACTTCAATAAAACTACTGTAATAACCTCGATCATTTCGTAAAATTATCTATTATCTAATATTTAATTAATTTAAGTAAAAGACAACAGAAATGTATAAATAACAATACTAAATAGCAAATCAAACTTGAACAACTTCTTAATAAGTGGATATCCTATAATCGTCCTATCAATAATTGTGTTGAGGCAGAAGTAAAAAAAAATGAAAAAATGTTCAGGGGTAATGCCATTTAAAGTATTTTTGATGTATTAACGATTAGGACTATGGAGACCTGGATTTTTCAGAAATTAGATTTCCGTCTACCTAATTATAGTATTCCAAATAATCAAATTTGTAGGATCTGAACAATATCGATTTCAGAGCCGCACTTCGGATACAATCTACTATTGTATACAGCGAGTTCTACCCCGTATTCGGTATTGAATGATAGCACTAGTTTTAACAAATTTAGTAGTTATATATCTAGTTTCCGTTTCATTCTGCTTTGTACCAGAATCCCTTTTGCAAAAATAATTCTGAAACGATTCTACAATACAATTCAGAGAACATGATACAACCGAGATCAGATACCCGGTTCTGAAACTGAAACCGAAATCAAATACCTGGTTTTGAATGAAAGCATTGCTAATGGTCATATTATGTATAGTATGTATAATTCATCTAACGCAGTCGATATCGCAATTGCAAGATCATGAAATAGTCTATTTTTAGCATCTTTAATAACAAAAAAAATCGAACGGCATCAAATTCGGCGACCGAGATAGGTTACAAAATTATGTTGAAATGGGGTAATTGTGGAGTAAGGAATTATGCAATATCCATCTATCAGGAATATGTTCCTTTAAATAATTTCTTAGTTGGCGTGTTATTACTAGATTCTAGAACATCGATTTTGTGGAAAGTATACCCTCTGTGTATCAATTTCGCTTAATTTTGAATAACCCCTGGTAAGATATGAATTATAGATAATTAGAAACATTACTCGACATTTAATCGGATGCAATAAATGAAAAAGGGCTCTGCTACATACATGGATATTTAACAAGCCACGTCGTACATTTAACTTTTGTAAGTATTGGATATGTGATGATTGTGGTTGTAAAATTGATATCTTCTTGTTTTTTAATCTAACAAAAATTTACTACGTAGAGCATACTATACTCGGGAGCATCTTTACGAAAAATATTGAACAGTATAAATCATACCCACAGTATTACGTTATGAAAGTATAACGTATGACACGCAACATACAGGATACACTTGTGATCAAGCAGATCTAATAATTTAATAATATTTTTTCTTGTATGCATCTTGTTCAATGTTTGAGCTATTTTTTTATGTTGAGTAAAGTTTATTATATCCCAAAATAATCATTTCAGCGCAATGTTTGTTATGGGTGCAAATTGTTTTTATCAAAGTGAATATGGTCTAAACTAATGCATTTAATTGCCATTCATTTTTTAATCATCTTTTGCAAAGCGGACATTTGTATACTTATGTTAAACGGCTGTACATAAAGGGAATATGAAATTACTATTTAAAAACATACATACCGATTGATTTCAGAGATAGGATAAATAACGGCGGGAAGGGGCAAGAGGTCCGAAAATTCGCTAAGAAGTGGGGACGCGAATGAGTCTATCACAGCGCTGTAGACTAGACAAGACTAGACTGTGATAGAGAGACTTGTATGCGTCCCCATTTCTTAGCGAATTTCCGTACCTCTTGCCCCTTCCCGCTGTTATTTATCCTATCTCTGAAATCAACCGCTATTTTGTATGAATATAATGTATTAAAAATTACTATTTTAACGTCTTATACATTTATCCACCCTTTTTTTTTCTCCGACATGGTTGCTTATGATTATTAAGAGGAAATTTTAATATAGTGTCGCAATTTAATCTTTGTACATTTCCAGGGCATCCGTGAATTGCAAAAGGATCAACATGGTAGAGATGCGCTTTTGGCAACGTATATACAATACCAATGTAACTTACCGCATCCATATAGCAACAACGGTCAAATCCACGATTCGAGTGCATCCATGACTAGATCTCTTTCTAATCCCGACATGGAAGTTGCGCAGTTTAGTCCGAGAGGTTTAGATAGAGCTTCTAGTATGAGAACATCAAATACAGATCAGATCGGTTCAAACGTAAATACGCTATTTAAAACAGTACATCAGCAGATGGCGTTGCATTGGGTAGTTTCAAGCGGACGATCAAAGGAGTTATCCATGCAAAATGCGTGGTTCCTCTTCGAATTAATTGTGAAAAGTATGATCGAGCATTTGGCATACACAAGGAATCTCGATACTCCCCGTAGAAACCGATTTGCAGAACAATTTTTAGATGATATTACTATGCTCGTTCAAACGGTAACCACGGAAATTATCTCGCTTTCCATGGCAGATGTACGATTAGCGCATAAATTGAATGATGCACTGGGATTTTTTATCTTTGATCTGTTTTCCATCGCTGATCGTGGTTATGTTATGCAGTTAATACGAGCATATACGAAGCAAATGCAAGCTAAAATATCATCTATTCAGGATCCAACAGTTTTGGTTGAGCTAAAATTGGTGTTTGTAAGGATTATTTGCAGCCATGAACACTACGTAGCATTTAATTTACCATTTGCAACGCCGTTTATGTTTTCTGGTGGAAATGTATCTCCAAGTCCAAGCGTTACCAGCTCAACAAGTCAAAATTCATTTTTATCAGGTCCTCCTGCTAGTCAAGAAAGAGCTAGTACATTTGCAGAACTTACATCTGAATATAGACAACACCATTATTTAACTGGTTTGGTCCTGACGGATTTGGCTACAGTTTTATTAGAAATTCCGTAATATTTAAGTTAAATATTTTAAGATAGAAAATTATTGCGTGCATATTTTAGCATTCCTTCATTACACAATCAAGCTGTAGAAATTGTTAGGTATTTACTCTATTGGCACGATAGTGATCCAAGATATATGTCTATAGAAGCCAAAAAACGTGTAGCTGCTTTGTACCTCCCTTTGTTGAATATAGCAATGGATGTATTGCCTCTATTGTATAGCTTCGGTCCGGAAAAAAGTGATCGCTATATAACTGAAAATTCTGGTCCTACTAATATTGAAGAAGCCGTTGCATTGGTTATTGCCGGAACTATGAGTTCAGCAAGTTGTGATGGATTTCAAACTGTAAGTATGATGATTAATAAATTGGTTACAAGCTCACGAGTGTAAACGTTGTACTAAGATCAAACTGCGAAAAAGAAAACTTACATACATGTTTGTACTCACATATACCGTTTGGACGCACACCTATTATTTGATAGTAGTCGATATTAAAAGTTGTGTTATTTTGAAAAAAAAAGAAACAATTAAATTGAATTTGCAAAAAAGTAAAATCTTTTATTTTGTCAGATTGTAGTAATGTAGATTTAAAAAAAGGAACGGTATCTCCATTAGATAAAATAGTCATCATTTTGGTAAATGTCCTTCATCACATTCGTTTTTCGAAATCACTATATAGAATTGTTTCATACTTGCATGTTGTTGCATATCAGAGATATACAAATTTATAAAATGATTATTGCACTCTAATGTAGTCATATAATGAACGCTAAATACTATATTTTGTACCTTTATAGGCAAGAAAGGCTCCTTTAACTATGGATGTAACACGCAATCTTTTGATTTGCGTTCTCTGGGTGCTAAAGAATGTAGATCAAGAATGTTTATCACAGTGGCTGAGTGAATTGACTACAACCAGACTTGCGACTCTTCTACAATTATTAGATGCTTGCACAAGTTGTTTTGAATATAAGCCTCGCCGAAGAACACCGCAGCCTTGCGGTTATGCTCATGCGCAAGTAACTCAAGATGTTAAATCTCGTTTGGAGGATATAATTTTAGGTCAGGGTTCAGCTCGTGAAATGATGCAGAAGAGAAAAAGTGGAAGTCAACAATCTGGGAGTTCAGAAAAAGTTCGATGGCGCAAAGAACAAATGACATATCGTCCTGGTTCTGACAATTTAGAAAGAGCAAAGGATGAAATGTTGATCGACGTCCATTTGGAAGGTCACCTAGCTACAGAAGCGTCATTTATCATTCTTGATACTTTGGAACGATGCGTGACAACTATCGCCCAATGGGATTCACCTCAAAATTTAATTGGGTTAGCACTTACTGTACTTTTACATGCTCTCGGAAGAAATCAAAGTACAACTGTGTTACCACATATGTTTGCATCGCAAAGAAGTCTTGTCTATAAAGTAAGTATAAATGTACAGTATAAGTTATATAACTTCATAGGAAAAACCAAAACAAAAGATCCCCCACAACAAATCATCTACCAAAGGCCATGCAAAAGCTGTCTAGTGTGTACCTAGAACAATCCCAACAGTGGATGCACAAAAGCATCTACGGACACCACTACAGCTTGAATGACAAACCCCAAAATGTAACTACACTATCTAAGCATGCTCATAAATACAATCATAAATTTGATTTGAACGTAAAAATTGTGGCTTTAGAAACGAATTATTATAAGAGAGTTTTTAAGGAAATTATTCATATGAACTTTAACTACTTCATTATCATAAACAACGTGTGTATAAATTGTCGCAAAACCTATACGCAAACCTATTTCTTCAGTCGTTTCTGAATGGAAAATCTAAATGGTAAAATGTTGTAGCATGCGTCTTGAGGAACCACTCGAAAATAACATATATTTGGCAATATATATAATTATTATAGTTCTAATATTGTAGTTGCATACTACCGTATAAAATTGACAAATGAGAATTACAAATGACAAATTCAATAACACAATTGATACATAGGGAAAAGTAATAAAAAACATCTTACTAAAGCAGAATTTGAAGTTTTGATTTTTCGAACGCATCTCTAATAAATTTGTGACACTATTACCTACGCATATGTTCAGTCTGATATCTGTCCGTTTATAAACACAGTTCTGAAAGTGTTGCGTAAACTTCGTCCTTAACGAAACCTCAAACAAAAAAGTCTAAAGAATTAAGATCGGGAGATCTTGCAGACTATAAAATACGACCACCGCGACCAATCTATCTGTTAGAGAAGTGTTCATCCAACCAACTTGTTCTAATGCATTTAAGTACCTACCCGTTGGCATAAAGTCGATTTGTACTTTTTTTGTTTTTTAGTTCCACACTGCTCTATTTGATGACGAAAGCGATCACTGCGCCAATCTTTGTCTACTTCTACTAAAACATTGTGGTTCACATATTGCATCAGTTAGATCACAAGCGGCGGCTTCTTTGTATTTGTTGATGAGGCAAACATTCCAAATTGGCAATGTAAGTATTTGTGACTAATACAATATACAGAGTACAGATTATTGCTTCAAATTGCTCCACAGTAATCCACAAAATACTTTAAGATCATAATTATTATAGAATAATAAGACTTAAATCATGCATTTGATTTTTTACTATGTTCTGTTTTTGAGAAATGCTCTTATAATATTCAAATGCGTAAAAATTATTATTATTATATTATAATTATTATAAGGATATAATTCTGATGCATATTGTATCATAATAACTAGGTATGTTGCTCTACTGATAGACCAAATTCAGTATACCTGCTCGGTAAAATGTTGTTAGGATTAATTCACCGTATAAATTTTCAAAAATTATTTCAAACAACATTTTTTTTACTTTTAATCAGGCATCATTAAAACGTATTCCTAATCTAGATGACGCTCACGTTATTATAGAAATTATATTCAACTTACTTTTTCAAATGCAACATGTATATATTTACATCGTTGAACTCCTCGTAAGATTTTAAAGTGCATTTTATAAGTTTCCATGAACCTCTCAGTTTTTTGGAAAGCGAGAGGTTTTTAAGTTATTTGCAAATAACCATCTCAGTAACCACATTGCCACAAGCCTGCGGATCATTTATTTACAATTTGGAAAAAATCTACCAAAAACAATTAACAAAGGAAAAAATTTAAAGTAATTTCTTATAACTCTTTTTATCACCAATTCAAACAATATTAGCAAAGTCAATTGCTCGTATTCTAACAATTGATTCATTTTGACTAAAAAATAAGTACTTTAATTTCACAGAATGTACTATTTTTGCACTTAAGATGAGATACCTACTTCAATAAAACCAGATTTTAGTTTTATTTTAGTTTTCAAAGTTTAAGTCGACTGTATGCAATATTTTGAAAACAAATTGCTTAACTTAGGCTTACATTTTACTAATAACTTCTTAAGCTTTTACTACAATATCTCTTCAAAAAAGTTGTGTTTCTCTGGGCATATCTTTTAGCCAAAAATATCAAAGAAGAACAACTATATCAGATGCAAGACAGAGATATATGTAGTTGCGTTCACAAAGGCACTGTGAAATCTCAGAACTTTCAAAAATGCAAAATATAATGTTCCATTCGAAACAAGCAAGTTAAATATAAATTTCATAATAATAACATGAGCGACATCATATACATGAAAAAAATTCATATACGTGAATTAAAAAAAAATACGGGAGTAGAAATTAATAGAAATAATGAAAATGGAGTTGTTAAAATTTATATTTCTTGTGTAACTAATTGAAATATCTGAACTCTTCTCATTTTGTTAGTATCGAATATAACTACATACTTATAGCCCCAACATTGTTCCTACTTGTAGTCATATATATGTACAGCTATTAATTATTTACGTTATAATTGTGTGTTAATAAGATGAGTAAATTAAATGTCACGTTTACACGATGAATGAGTACTGATATTATTATTTTTAGAATTTTGCACGAGTGAAGATGCAGGTAACCATGTCTCTTAGCTCGCTAGTTGGAACATCAGCATCATTTAGTGATGATTCTTTAAGAAGATCGTTAAAAACTATACTCGAATACGGCGAAAAGGACACTGAATTAGCAGACACCAGTTTTCCCGAGCAGGTTAGGGATTTAGTTTTCAATTTGCATATGATACTGTCGGACACGGTGAAAATGAAAGAATTTCAAGAAGATCCAGAAATGTTGTTAGATTTAATGTATCGCATAGCTAAAGGCTATCAAAATTCCCCAGACTTAAGACTAACGTGGTTAGCAAGTATGGCACAGAAACATATGGAACGTGGAAATTACTGCGAAGCAGGAATGTGTCTGGTACATTCAGCCGCTTTGGTAGCGGAATATTTAGCAATGTTAGAACCACTACCGCATTTACCTGCTGGTGCCGCAGCGTTGGAAAAAGTAAGCCCTAATGTACTAGAAGAAAGCGCTGTGTCCGATGATGTCTTAAGTCCGGAAAGAGAAAGCGGTTGTTTAGGATTTTCAGAAGGAGGTTTACTGGGATTACTGGAACATGCGGCTAGTAATTTGTACGCTGCAGCCATGTATGAACCTATGAATGATATCTACAGAGTACTTATACCTATCGCAGAAAATAATCGTGATTTTAAAAAACTTGCTAATATACACGGGTAAGTCTTAATTGATTGTAACAAACACGTTCAATTACATTTATATATAATTTGTTATATTTGCGCTTTTATCTTTTAATATTATCAATCAACAGATTGATATTATTAAAAGTGCGTTGCACTGCCCATAAGGCTTCACTTATAAATAGTGAAGGGACACTTATAGTTCTTAGTTTATCATCTACATTAAGAAGGTACTTAATTACAGTTACTTTTTTATAGAAAACTGCACGATGCTTATACTAAAATAGATCAATTGCACGGAAAAAGAGTTTTTGGTACCTATTTTCGTGTAGGATTTTATGGTTCAAAATTTGGAGATTTGGATGGAGAGGAGTTTGTTTATAAAGAACCCACACTTACAAAATTACCAGAAATATTTAATCGACTTGAGGTTAACATTTTTTAAAATACACATACAATATTTTTAATGAATTATTATTTGTAGAATTTTTATGCAGAAAGATTTGGAGCTGAAAATGTCGTAATAATCAAAGATTCAAATGCCGTAGATATTAGTACACTCGATCCTGAAAAGGCTTATATTCAAATTACTTACGTTGAACCATATTTTGAACAATATGAATACCGCTACAGACAAACCCATTTTGATAGAAATTATAACATTAGTAAGTATTGCCGTAAAGTGAAAACTTCAAAGAAAAATATGTTAAATATTTTTCCTTTTAGAAAGATTCCTGTTTTCTACTCCATTTACACCTACTGGAAGAGCTCATGGTGAATTGCATGAGCAATATAAACGTAAAACAATTTTGACTACAGCAGTCCACTTCCCATATGTGAAAACGAGAATTCCAGTTGTTGACAAAATTCAAATTACTTTAACTCCAATTGAGGTATAGTTGTGTAGTTACTGTTTGACGGGTCTCATTTATAACGATGATTATTTGTATATTAGTTGGCAATTGAAGATATACAAAAGAAAACCGCTGAATTAGCAGCTGCAACTCAGCAAGAACCTCCTGATCCCAAAATTCTTCAAATGGTACTACAAGGTTGCATTGGTACAACTGTGAATCAGGGGCCGTTGGAAATGGCCTTGACATTCTTACCATGTGATGGTAAACCTCTAACTTTACATCAGAATAAACTAAGATTATGCTTTAAAGATTTCTCTAAAAAGTAAGTTGGTTTATTGGCAATGTGTACATTACATTTATTCTGATAACTGCAGATGCTATGATGCACTTAAGAAAAATAAGAATCTAATTGGTTCGGATCAAAAGGATTATCAAAGAGAATTGGATAGGAACTATAAACGTTTCACAGAGAATCTTCAACCCTTAATAAATCCGCAAAATGTTACAATTACAACTTTTAGGTATGGTGATCGGTTTTTACATTAATACAATGTAGTGATTTGTTTTTGTTTTAGCCCTTCTAAGTTTAGAAACACCGATTCAGCCACCTTACGTTGGTAAACTATATAGTCGTGTGCATCATTCGAATATATGATATAATTTAAGTCATAATTTATTTTATTAGTATAGTATGTAATTTATATATCAAAAATAAAACATTTTGTATCGCTTTTAAATTCGTGTATTGGTTTAAAGAATATTAATAGCGTCGTGAAACATTAATGTCTCCGGTATAATGCTTTACAATACCATGATCATTAATAAGGCTAACGCCTACAATAACATGATCATTAATAAGGTTAGCGCCTTGTGACGTATTTCATGGGTAGATTAAGAGAAGTAATAATGGATAGATAAATGTTATCAATCTGCTGGACGTATGGACGTGTATATTTTAGTCCACCTGCACATTAACAAAATCACTGAACTGAATGCCAGCGGCTTTGTTTGTTATTACTATTGTCATAAAAGTTTCGTATAGCCAAATATACAACTACCGAATTTTTAATATTGTAGTCAATACTCTCGGCGGTTGTCAATTAGTCTGCCGCGAATCCATATCGGGTGTGTCGCGAGATTTTGAATGTATTCTAATTTTCCACAGATACGATATCGTTCTAGATTCTGGTACATAAAAAACATAGCCAAATCGTTTCTTGGGGCAGTTCAATTTGCAAGAAGTCGCCCGTAATGTAAGGGTATCGCGAAAGTTTGAAACGTACTTTGGTGTGTCCCAAAGAAAAAAAGTTGAGCACCGGTACTCTATACCTCCAAGAAATGAGCGAATCATCACCAAATCACGTGGAAATGTATGACTTCGCCAAACATATGTTGTAAAAGATCGAATTTAAATGTTAAAATATTGAAAGCGCTGCGTGCAGTTGGCGATGTTTATATTCGATTCATACACTTTTGTTTATCGGTGAAGCACAGTTATCTTTATTTGGTGTAGTAATAGGGACACAGTGCAGCGAAATTCGAGCGGGCTTGCTCTCTTGTGATACGGTGGTCCGCTAAAAGTTTCGTTTCGGCCATAAAGGTGATGCTAATAATTACATATTACTAAATTTTCACATTATTTGTTATTTATGCATTTTTGTTACTCGCTTACGTATCATAATGTATTACCAGAACTATAATTTTTTTCTGTATATAAACATACAGTGCTATTATTTTACTATGCAACATATCCCTATGTTGCATTTTAAAATAATCGAGTCAAAGCATTATACGATAGGCAACCCATTATTCATACTTGAAATACGTCAAATATTCTTTCAAACTAATTTGCAGTACTTTTTTAATACTCTTCTGTATTGTGTTCTAAGGGAAAAATGCAAATGTGTTACTCTAAAAGCAGACAAAGAATAGGTCATTTATTAATATACATAAGGAATTAAATATTTAAATGTTTTTATTATAAGTATTTTTCAAAATGACCCACTTCTTGTTCTAAACAATAACCTAAACGATAATAAAAATTTCGTATAGAATTGGTTATTTTATTTGGTGATACTCTGAGACTATTGCATTCTTCTGTAATCCTGGTTTTCAATTCCTGTGTTGTTAATAACAAATCTTCATTTTGGTTTAGTAAATCAAACATATCTTCGCAAAATTCAGTTCGAGAGGTTTTGTCAAAGGGGTTTACAAATAGCTATTGATGGTTTTGCAATTTGTAACACCGAAATTTTTCAATTTTAACTGGATTGCGCACACTTGAGGGTGATATATTAAACTCTGACGGGATAAAATTTAACGATTTAGAAGGATTCTCTTCTACGAAAACCAAAATGTTTAATTTCATTTCTCTCGTTAACACTGTTTTCGCTATATTCTTTTTTTATGGTCAGCGACACATACTTCTGTTTTAAATCTATTATACACTCTTAAAATTGTCGAACGTGTAGGTATTGGTCTATGGGGAAATTCTAAAGAAAATAAGTCGCTCATCATTTGTAGACTTTGATGGTTTTGATACCATAAGCACATTTACATTTTTTCCTCCTTCGAATACATTTGTGAAAGTGTTGTAACTTAGATAACGGCACAATAGGGAAAATAATAATAATAATATTTGATGTATTTCAATTGACACTAAACATTAATTATTCTTGACGTTAGGGTAGTATGTATAATAGGTTGCATAACGTATAATGCTTTGACTCGATTATTTTAAAATGCAACATATGGATATGTTGCATAGTAAAATAATAGCACTGTATGTATATGCGTATACAGATTAATGGACTTATAGGTTTATATGTACCGTGCATATTACACACATTAGCGCACGCATATTTTACATGTACGTATCATCTGTAGGCGTAGCAAAGTGACGATAGTGGGGAGACATTCGTAAGGGTTTTCGACATTCAATCGTATTAGTGCGGCAGGAGTGACGTAGGAATGTACATGTTTGGTTTTAGGAATTAGCACGTGTAGCTTGATTACATAGTTTTCTAAATGATGTATCTATGCAATAACATTCAACTGAAACAAAACTATAAAAATTGTAACTGAAATAGAATTTTTATATTCAAAACGAAACAAAATTGTATAATGAACTTTACAAAAGCGAGCGACGAATGTGTTTCTCTCTTTCAAATGCATACCGCCACATACACGGCGGCCCTTCCTCTCTGTATCACATACATAGTACATGCCTATGTGTGTGTATTTGAAGTCGAACGGGAACCGTTCACTACGTCAATCTGTATATACGGAGTTATTCAATTATAATTTAAAAACTATAACTTGCTAATCAACTTTCTCTATACCGATTGCTGGCTATAGCAAGTAATTCGATTTAAGAGCAGGCTTATATCCAATCTTTAGGAGTTGTTCATGATGCATATTGCATATAGAGTATAAAAATCCGCGATATGATACTAGAGAGCAACGTTATTATATAATAGAAGGTGGGGTAAGCACAAAGCAATGCTATGATTTTAATTTCATAGAGGTGAATATATTAAGCGATTCAGTGAGATGGATTGCATCATAGTAGAAGTACATTAGATATGCTCGGACGCATCTATGAGCACGTGATTGTAACGCGCCTTGGTAAATTATAGTCTAACCACTCCGATTAATTTGTAGTGCAATCGCTTCAATAAACTGTTTGTCAAAAGTAAATTATGAAAATTATCTCTATCCTGGTAGAAATTCTAGATTTATTTAATTTAGAGATATGTGTACTGTTAATAATTGAGAGAAAATTACTCTGTGTCGCTACGTGCAACACGACCCATCCGCTTATTTCAGTTGCTCGATTTAAAATGGCGCCATGGAAATGACGCGGCTTGGTAAATTACGTGATTTGCGCACAACTAACACATTTATGATTTTCTGATGAGCATACCTAATGTTCTACTATGGATGGCATGTTTTCTTTTGCTCGTTGACACGAGCACGTATGCATACTTATTAGACTCTGAGGTAACTCTGAGTAACTTAATCTAATGTTGCTCAAAATACCTTCGGGTCTGGTATTTATGAACATGTTTGATTAAGTTTTCCATTGCTAAAAGACATTTTTGTTCTTTAGTATTATGGAAATAATTCTATTTTAATAGAAAATCCGCCTTTTCCAAAAAGGATTATCCAATGGATAATTTTTTGTTTGTTTTCCACTATAAAATACGTATTTAGACACATTTTCTGAAATTAATCGACAACTCTCCCTTTGTATTATCCTATAACGTTATACGTAGACCACTATATATTCGATAAGATTCGTTTATTTCTTCACTTCTAATAGCCTCTAGAGTTCTTTACAAACTTTGATTAAAGTATTGATGAAACTATTTCGTTTCGATTGCGGTAAAATTTTTATAATTAAAATTATTAACAAATATGTCCTTCAATAGATTAGTGAGGTGGCAGCAAAAATAACATCG
Organism: Holotrichia oblita; assembly: GCA_023690525.1. Classification (NCBI taxonomy): domain Eukaryota; kingdom Metazoa; phylum Arthropoda; class Insecta; order Coleoptera; family Scarabaeidae; genus Holotrichia; species Holotrichia oblita. Next base: position 90,200,253 of record CM043017.1, on the reverse strand, counting down.
AATAGTTGAGTACTACTACATAATTACATTTTTGTGCCAATGAGCGACCCTATTGTTTTTAGCTTTAAAATTGGAGGATCGTTTATATTGAAATAATACAACTTATTTTTCAGTACAATCTGGAATAGTCAAAGATAATATTAAAACCAATATTTTTAATAAAAGAAAGATATCATTTATAGCTCAATTGCATCTTCAACAAAATGATACTTCAGACTAATTTATTACACTCCTAAACTTATCGTATGATAAAATTCTAGTCATTAATACATATTAAATGATATCGAAGGCTTCCACGGTCTGAGTCTCTGTTATGAGCGCTTCCGGGTTTTGACCGCGTCATAAAGTACATATATACAATACAAAATAATATAAAACAAAAAATGAAAAAGCAAATTACAAAAATATATATACAACTTACTCAAACTCGACGTTTCGCCACTAATGTAAGTGGCTTCTTCAGGAGCAAAACTAGGTGAGGGGCGCCAGAAGGTCACGGTAACTCGACGTGTCAACCACGACAGAAGGTTTTCGCCTCTAGCGTGGTTGACACGTCGAATTACCGTGACCTTCTGGCGCCCCTCACCTAGTTTTGCTCCTGAAGAAGCCACTTACATTAGTGGCGAAACGTCGAGTTTGAGTGAGTTGTATATATATTTTTGTAATTTGCTTTTTCATTTTTTGTTTTATTTTATTTTGTATTGTATATATGTACTTTACTATGACGCGGTCAAAACCCGGAAGCCCTCATAACATTAATACATATTACTCAACCACCTTTCTTATTGGACCTCCGTAACCCCCTCCCCCACATATGTAAAAGGAGTAGAAATAATTTAATGTATTGTAACAAATGATGGTTATATTCTATACAAAAAATGTTAAAATTAAAAATAATTAACAATAAAAATAAATTAGTATGACATATGAGAGTAATAGTCTTGAAACACCTGCACATATACTTCCTTTTCTGCCTGTGTCATTTCTGCAATTATAGTGTCATTAATATCAGTAATGTTGTAAGTCCTATTTCCAACAATAACTGTGGGAATATTCGAATCATCATCATCTTCACTATCCATTGTTTCCACCTCTTCTACTTCATTTTCTTTAACTTCAGTCATTTCATCAGAACTTGAATCAGTATCATTAGGTAACCCTTTTACAGCTGCATTATTTGTTGCTCGTTTCTCATGAGCTAACAGCACACTCATTATGTCATCAGTCTTTCCAGTAGCACTGCTTTCTGCAGCTACCTCTAATATTGATTCTGCAGCCTTACTATCTGATTGTGTATCATTATTTGTTAAGACAGTTGATTCCATCATCCAAATTGGTTGTTCTTTACGGTTAACTGCAGCGTTGTTTACATTATCGTCACCAATTGTAACATCTACTCTTGTTTCCTCTACCAAGAAACCAGTATTCCTGGAAGCTTCACCAGACCAGGCTTGTTCTGCATTTATCATCTTTTTATCAATTCCTCTAATTGTATTTATATCAACTGGTTCAGGTTCTAAAACTTCTGGTGCCAGTTTTATACCTTCTACCTCTCGTAATAAAATATATAGAGGTTCAAGTTGTTCGTTAAATTTTGCCAAAAGTAATCTAGAATCTTTTTTCGGTAATGCTGATTGATCTTCTTCTACAACCTCTCTACAGTATGTACACCTAAATTCACTTGTAAGAAAATCAAATAACTGATCCGCTTCTAAGTCTGTGAAAGTTTTCAAGCATCCAGGACATTTAAAACTTGCTCTGCTTGTAGCATCACGTTCTTCAGTCTCTAACCTTTTACGCATTAGATCTAGTTTATACTTAACTACATTTACAAATGTTTTATAATTAATAAAGTAATAGTTAACTTTTTGAGCTTTGCCATCAGTTCCTGTTTCCATACGTAGCCGTACTTGAATAAACTTATCATTTTTTAAGATTGATATTCTTGCTCTCAACATCTTCCTTTCAAATTTCAATAACTCACAGATATCATCTTCTTTCATGCAAGGATTTCTTACTAACATATCTATAATAAGAGCATCTTCTATAGTATAAAATCCTCTTACAACTAATCTTGCAAGTTGTTTTAAACTACTTGGAACTTCTGTAACTAGTCTTTCCTCAGTCATTTTACACTTTTTATAGATTGGATTAACAAACTTAATAACTGTGCGTAATAATTTCAGTATATTGAATAAAACCAACATTTAACTAAAAACTAATTGTAGTTTAAGGTTATCTAGCGTTTACTTTACATTTTTTTGACAGTGGCAGTAAAAATTCTTCGAATGTAAAAAAGTAAAAACACAAGGGTCTAGTTTATTAGTTTTCTATGGTTGGCAGTCAAGGAGAAATATTTATAATTTATTCTTTTTAGAATACTATTTTTTCAAATAATTTATGAATATATTTTAAAGACACTTTAATGTAGGTATATAATATTCGAAACGTGAATATTTGGCATCGCTATCTTTTGTTTTTATTTCAGTTGAACTGGTAATAGTTTGACAACACCTCATTTGTTTAGATGATTTTAATATTTACGGAAAATAAAAGAAAGGCGAATCATTCACTAGATTCTAGTTTTTTCAATATTGATGGATAAAATATGTTCAAACTTTAATTAAATGTTAAAATAAAATTCATTATTCGTACCTCCTTCTATAGGGTTTTTTGATATTATGCGTGAGGAGGATAATTTACACGTCTGCGCACAGTGTTGCAAGAGTTTGATTATCCTGTGTAATTGTAGTTTGAGGATAAATTTTGAAGTGTTCTTTTAAAGTATTTCGGAAAAAAGCAAATGTGAATGATTACAAACGTTTTATAATATTTTCTTTAAAATGTGACCTACTTGGATATGCGTAGTGTTTGGATTTTGATATTGTATGTACTTGGAACTAAATGTCTTTGTAACACACAAATTAGCAACAGATGCTTTAAATTATATTATTTTAATAGTAATGTTTTATTAGAAACATTTCAATAATTCATATAAATTAAAATGAGTACAAACACTGATGATGAGAAGACTGAAGCTGGGAAAAGTTTTCCCTTGGATTTAGCTTCTAAATTGTCTGGTATTAAAACAATTGATGCTAAGCCTTCTCTAGTGTCTTCACAGCAACTGAGGAATATGAGAGTGCTCACACATTCTTCATCTGGCAGTGGACAAACGTCGGTAGGAACACCTACAATAATTACTACCAATATCATGTCACAAGTATTAAAACAAGGTACCTTTTCAATTATCGAAGCCACTATCTAAACTGTATAAAAATTATTAATTTAGCAGGGCAATCTCAAACACAAGGATCTGGAAGCATTACAGTTCAAAGGCCTACTCAAATAACATTAACAACACCAGTTGTATCACAAACTCCTGCATATCATGTTCCAAGAGGTCCTGCAGTAGTGGCAAATTTAGCAGCACCAAGGAGTAATGTAGCAACAGCAATTAGAGCTTCTATGGTAGTTACTCAAACAACTCCAGTATGTTTTAGTGTAATTCTATCTAACATTAAACATATTGTTTATATTTATAATTTAGGCATTTGTAAGACCCCCTAGGACACCTAGTCCAGCTCAAGGAACTACTTGGCTAACGACAAATGCTACTAATGGATCGCAGTTAAAGGGATCGCCGTCTGTTTTAAGTCCACCAATTCGTGCAGGAACTGTTGTAAATACAGCTAATAAGCAATCGCAGATAGTAGCCAGATCACAAACAGTTTCACAAAACATTTCTAACTTGCGACCAACAACAACTATTTTACAATCTGCAATTACTGTTGGACAAGGAAATCAGGTGCGTTATATATTTACAATAACTGTGATGTATAGCTAATATATTATTTGTTATAGATACATCCTTTCAAGTCTACTCAAAACACAACAGGAATTCAAGCAATTGGGGGCACTGTAACTGTAGCACAAGTAGTACCTTCACGAACACAAACATTAGTATATAGCACAGGAAATACACATTTTTCGTCTACACCACGCCTAACAATTGCAAATTCTGTGCAGGGGCAAAGACAAATTCCCACTCCTAGACCCGTGGTAAATTTTCTTATTTATAATATTTTAATTCTATTTACACAATTTTCTTAGAACTTACTTAGAATGAAGATGTTTTTCAACTATAAATTTTGTATAATATTGTATGTAGGTGTATCATGTTTACTTTTACAAAATATTGAAACTAAAAGCATACATATATGTAGGTATAAAGATTGATATTAATGAATGATATGAAATGGGACATTATTAGACGGTAAAAAAAATTAACTATTCTTTGTGTGAGACACCATATTTTTTTTCAGATTTGATTTCTGTAGTAGCTACTGTTTGCATGTTGCATTTTATAATTTGTTTAATTTTCAAATAACCAAATATGTGCTCAATAAATCAAATAATATTATAGAAATAAATGGATTATATTTCCGCATTCATAATTTCAAATAATAAAAAAATAAATGTCAATGTCTTCAAGTTGAAAATAAACATATACAGGGTCATTCATGGAACAGGCTTGTTAGAACTTTTTGATGTTCTCGAAATTCAACATTTCTGAAAACTTGTAGTTATAACTGATATCTGGACCCATCAGCAAAATTATTTGCGCCATTGCACCACTTCCGGTTTAAAGTTGTTTCTAACTTTCTTAATTTAAATAGCATGGTATATTTTTTATAAGTTTTTTGTATCCGGCATACAATTCTGTATCAAAACTTAGGACACTCTATGTCAAAAATTAGCCGTTTTTGAGTTATTCAATTTTTTTCAAATATAGGCCCAATTGCAACGTTATGTTCAAAATTCTATAATTCTGAAAGCATTGCAGCTAAAGACCTCATATGTGGCATCTTATTGGCCGAAATAGCATAGATCAAATTTACGTCCTAAAATTTATCATAATTTATACAGGGTCGTTCAAAATTAATGTTCATTTCAACCAAGTTCGCCGATGAGTTACTTTTTTTTTTAAATAGAACGTTGCAATCCTTGAATGTCAAAATAATTGATATTGCATTCGTACTATAAATACACATACATTATCTCTGTCAGGGCAGTTTTTTATCAAGTATATAAGTATTACGTTATTTAAAAATGTAAGGAATTCATTTAAAATTTAAAAAAATAAGAAGGTTGGGAGAGGTTTGCAAAAAAAAACTGATAGCTATCCATTTTAAATGTTGATCTACATTTTTAAAAATTACATATAGCTTATATATAATTTTTCTATATAATATAGGATAGATATGTATAGGAGATACAACAGTAAGCTGACTTTATTTAACACACCCGATTGAAATATCTAATAATAAATGTGATATTCATTTTTTTTTAGTTGAATGTAACTTTTTTTGAGCCATTTGAAATTAATTCTTAAACATGCACAATGAACTACATAATACAATTTTAAATATTAAGTTTTTTTTGTATATAAACCGATGCGAATGTGGTCCCCGCCCAGTATAAGTAATTCTTTAAAAAATAAAATCGAGTAAATAACACTGTTAGATTTGCAGAAATATATTTGAATAATATTCATCATTATTAATAAATAAGAAATAGTCTCCTTATGACTAGATTGACTTTTTTAAATCACTTGTATTGTGTTTGCAGTGTTTGTGGCGAAAAGTTAACTTGCCTATTTGTAGCTAAACATACATCAATAATAAATCATTAAAATATGCTCAGACTGCATAATAAATTATAATAAATACTAAAACCAACAAAAACCGAATTTATTACTCTCGAATGTCTATAATACGCAAATACAATAATTTTTCTTGTATGTTACTGTTGTCGCATCAGATATTTAAATTGATTACCTGATTATACCAAGCTAGCTGTAGACTATCGAGCTGGCGGGATCAATACCATATATTGCAATGTTGCCAGGCCTTCATACTAGTAGTTAAAGAAGTTTGTCACATGCAGATCGTCAGGCCTCAGTGTTACAATCTTGTGTTGTAAATCATCTTTGTTAGCTCAATCTGCAAATTTTTCATATAATGTATACTTGATTTAATAAGGCTTGGACAGAAATTAAACTCACCCACCATCATCATCTAAGGTTTACGTAAACCAGAACGTACAAATTTAATTTTTATAGGCGCAAGTAACAGCAACGCGACTTCCAATTAATGTTCCTCAAACTGGAACGGCGCGTATAGTGACCCCACAAGCAGCTCTTCTGACTTCTGGCACAAGAATATCGACAGTCTCAACATCTCAACAAACGACGGTTATTGGTGCACAAAGGATCATATCCACCACACAATCACAAAATGTTCCATTGAGTAGGCTCTCAGTTTCAGTCCCCAATCAAACACAAAGTAGCGGTACGAACATTTTAACGCAAACGAGGATACCAACTTTATCATTTCCTTTAGTTGCCGTAACTAGTAATCCGCAAAATAGAACATTGCAAACGCAGACTGCCAAAGTTATTACGCAACCGGGACCAGGTATGATTTTGCTTAATTTTCCATTTGATATACTGGACTACTACTACTCATAGATGTAAATCATCCTCAGGTGCTATACATTTAACGCAGATGCCAACAGCTACTATTAAATCAACGCAAACTCCAACTACAAGAACAAGTAAGTTTGTGTGTTTTCCTAATGCATGTTTTGAATATTTTGATTTCTAAGAATTCATTGTTTGTTTTCTTATTGATGTTATTTTATTTTATTTATCAGTTTAATTTAATGAAAGTAGATTCGAAAACAAACTGCTGGCCAACTGAAGTTGCAATAAGATTGGCATAAGAACTGCTTGTTGTATTTCAGTAAATACGTACAAACTGGAATCTGTCATTTTCTGTATGAAAAAATTAGACAGGACTACTTTAATTGACCAGTAGTGTATTACATAATTACCGACATACCTTGAGATTGATACAGTTGCCTTCCATGCCTATCAATATTTTATACAATACTGCTCCTGATTTAGTTTTAATAATCATTACGAAGACGGTCTTTTTAGTTTAACATATAGTGGGCAGCGGCGTAGCTACCTAGGGGCTAGGCGGGGCAGTGCCCCGGGGCCCTCAAGCTCAGGGGGCCCTCGAATCCTTACCAGAAATCTCGATCGAACTGAACTTTTGGAAATTTCTCCCATTTTCAAAATAAATAAGACAGGTTGCAACCCCACTTTAATCATGACAACTCAGTTGAGAGAAATTCAAAAGTTATGCCTAGGGAATTCCCCTAAATTCTTTCTGTAGGTTGGCAGTGTTGTCAATTTGACGGATAGCGATATGTGCGTTTTATTATTCATCGATGTGCGTTTTATTGTGAATTAGTTAGAAAGTTAAGATTTTGTTTCGAGAACGGTTAAAAAATTAATGCTGTATCAGGAATAAGTAAGCTAGTGTCAATAAACTTTTTTGTACTGGTCAATATAGTGGTTCAATTTTATTTGATTTTACCACTCATATTGATGTCCGTTAAGTCAATAAATCGTGTCAAATCTATAGATTTCGGCTACAGATCATTGTATAACGCGAAATATCGTAAAAAAATGCAAGTCACCTGCAGTAGGTACATTAATTCGGGTCCACGGGCAGGAGATCGTTCATGGTCTCCACCGTTAAATGTGGTAACATTTAACGATAATTTTTTTTCCGGGTATTCCCCAACGACACTTGTAGCGTATCATTGTGTTTCTCTTTCCTTTTATTTTACTTTTAACGTCGTCAGTGAACAGTGAGTACCTACCTACTCGAGCACAATCTAATATTGTATTGTTTAAATAAATTAGAAAACTAAAATTATGGATAAAAAGAAGAAACGCAGTCGTGCATTTAAACGCAAACAACGCCAAGAAAGAGAAGATAGTAAACAAAAATTGCCCAAAATTGACAAGTTTTTTAGTCAGCCTTCTGCAAGTACATCTGGCCAAAATATTTCTATTGATAGTGACTCAAATAATGTGGTAACTGCAGTGTTGGTTGAGAAGCCTACTGAAGAAGATTCGACAATTATTGCAGTTGGAGATATCTCCGCCGCCGATCATGTGAACGTGGATGATGTTTGCATGACACACATCAGAGCGGAGGGTTCGGAGGAGCCACAGACCTCTACATTTTTCGAAAAGGTGTATGACAAATCTTCTTATGACTTGGAAAACTTCACGAACAAAATATTAAGTGATAACGAAAAACGTCAAATTCTTGATATGGGGCCTTTACAGCCTTCAGGACCTTTTCCAACAGACATCAATCAGAACAATAGGTGTTTTTCAAAATCGTACTACGTTTCGTGTTCTAAATATGGGCCAGTTAATCGTTTTTGGTTGTGTTATTCCAAAATACTAGACGCTGCCTATTGTCAACCCTGCTGGTTATTTGCTTCACAAAGGAATAATGTTTGGTGTACGGAAATTCGAGATTGGAAGCATTTATCAGAAAGAATTAAACAACACAGTTGTTCGACTGGCCATTTGGAAGCATGTGCTGTGTATGAATTTTGGGGAAAAAACGATACTTAACGGGTCGATGGCCGCAGTGGTTAGGCGGCTGACTATTGTTGTGAGAGGACGATAGGTGCCGGGGTTCAATTCTCTGGAGGGACGGTGACATTTTTTCAGAGAGTTTAATCCCGGATCGACTTGCCATTCGCTGTTGGGAGCAAAGTGATTAACAGCGCGGCATCATAAAAAGGCGATATGATGCTGTCACAAAGCCATTTAAACACAACTTACACACACTAAAATACACCGCAAGAGTTGCAGTGATAGCCAGACAAGTAATACAGCTTACGGAGTCACTGCAACTAAGCACCCACCACACATAAAAAAAAAAAAAAAATACTATAGACAAGGAACTTGAAAATGAAATTCGCAAAGAAGCATCATTTTGGAAAATGGTTCTTCAAAGATTATTCGCTATCATACTTACCCTAACAAAGAGTTCTTTGGCTTTGAAAGGACATCAAGAAGACTTTAAGTCAGGAAGGATACCACGGAATTTTCTGTCCTTTGTAGAGCTTGTCGCCTGATATGATCACATTTTGCGGCAAGTTTTGGATATGCCCAAAGGTAATAATAATTATTTATAGTAGCTAGGAAATAATATAAGCTAGGAAAAAATTGTAAATATAATTGTTATTTAGTCAGTTGGTAGGCCCGACCTTTATATAATAAACTCTTGGATGTTCTCTATTTCGTTTTATTAGCCAAACTTACACCAAGTATTAATTGTAATTTATGTTGTTACTGTTTAATATTTTTATTACCTGCCCTGCAGTGCACGAAAAAAGAGCTTAAGTAGCTTAGCATTTTTAAAGTATTTGTATATTTAATATTTTTATTTGATAAAACCTAATCAGTTTACATAGCAGTGGGGCCCCATCTTTTAATTTGCCCCAGGGCCCTTGGTTACCTAGCTACGCCACTGATAGTGGGATACTTTAGTCAATTTACTGGTTGATATTGTTTTTGTGGCTATATGCTCTGCTACACTAAAAGACAGTCTTCATACTTAAACAGCAAAAATCAAAAGTACATAATTTATTTAATGACATTTTATTCTGTAATAAACTACGTATTTTTCAGTAAATGTTCAACCGGCAATAGTGACACAAAGAATGGGAAGTGTAGTTCCTTCACAAGCAATTCCAATGGCAAAGGTTTTTCCTCAACCAGGAGATAATCAAGGGGGATCATCAACCGCAAATGTTTTTATTCATCCGCCTGTGACGTCTGTTCCTAGAAGAACATCACCAGGTACGAAATGGTATATGTTAATATAAATTAAAAGAATGGAAATTTTAAGTTTAATAATACAACTCTATAGTTCGAATAGTATAAGAAGGATACATACGTCATCATGCGTCAACATTGGTTCCGGCGAGTATATTAATTCATTACGGGTAAAGAATGTACTCAGTGGCGTGCAGGCATGTCATTCACGATCAAATCACAGCTGCGTTGAATAGTGCTGTTGCTAACTGCGCCACCACTGACTTCAGATCTCGCGCGTATCTGCTAGTGACGTATATGTACTTCTTAAAGTGTTTAGACACTACATATAGATTGGTATGAATGTGAAATTTTGCATTCTTTGATATAATTCTATTTTAACAATATTTAAAATAATATCCTTTTGTGCAATAGGAAGCGTACTGTATGATCTTAATTTACAGCAAACTTGGTCGTTTCAGTTCAAGATCATTTCTGTAACTAGAGTCGGTAATTCGTCATAATTGTAAATTTAATATCCAAGTATATAGTTTTCCTTGTAATCTAGTGTGATTTATATTATCAATTATTTTTATTTGACACATTATCCCATGCTGTTTGAATTATTTAATTAATAATTAATATTCTTATATTTTCGATTTATTTAAACCAGGACTTTTTGAAGGATAAGCCAACGCGTTTATCTTATTTTGTCTAAACCACGTTTTTACTGTATTGAGCATATGAATTGAACAGTCATTTACTCAATGACTTGAATTTATATCCAAACCAAAAAAGAAAAATAAATAAAATAAGGCTCAAAAAACCCTTTAGATGTTGTAGATTGCACACATTCCGATGATCTTAGATATCGAGACCGATGTGCTGAACCTGGACTACACTGTTCATTATAAATACAACAACTTCTTGAATATCCGCCGGAGCAATTCAGAAAAAAATTCCAACAGCAAAGGTAGCCAACATAGAAAACCCACTCTCCCTAAATTATGTATTATGTGTTTCAGAGCCTTGTGCAGGTAGGATGCGGTTTTGCTCTGACATATAGATTTAGAACAAAGCTAAAATGGTTTGCAAAATAACTTACACGGTACTTATTATATCTAAAACGATCAGTATTCATTTCCAATAAACATTATTAAATCTATATAATCCAGCTTCAATTTGAATTTTCCGCCTCAAATACACAAAAATTGCTTATTACCGTAGTAAGTTTCGGCTAATAGTTTTAGTAAAATTCACATAGACGTTATTTACATACCTAATATTTACCAATATTTATTATTTATTAGTGTTCATTTTCGCACTGCTAGTTTTACATTACCTATACATTCTAAGGTTATGTTAAAGCATATCTGGAATGCTATCTGAATTTGGCAGTTTTATCAGGTATTAAAAAAATAACTCTGCTTTTCATTTTCCTATGAATTAATAGCCGACCGCTAGTAATCGATGTAGCGTACGTATCCAATAGAAACTGTTGGCAACAGTGTACTTCTACTGGATGCGCCCATTGTTACGTAATATAAACTCGCAGCCAAAATAACTGCCCTCATTTTTTGTATTGTAAATCATTATCAATATATCATACGGATTGTCAATTATCGCTCTCACATTGAAGCATATCCCTTAATTCAAGACAGATAATGTAATAGATATATGCCATATATAAACCGTTTAAGAAATACGAAATTGAGAAGCATAGGGTTAGACTGTGGCTAGGATCATCTCTGCATATCGGAAAATTTAAAAATCGATTTTGACATATATCACGTGACCACCGCTCATCCACCGTTATAGTGACAATTTCGAATCATTTATTACGATTGGGCAGAATGTGGCGTTATTTTTAAATATTTCTTTGAAAAAGTTGTTTACAATTTAATTTTAGGCCCATATACGAAATTTTACATATCTATCCAAATAATTGAGAATCTCAATTTCTTTAAAAATAAGTAATAAAAGTACTTATTGATTAAATAGATTTATACTATTTCCTAAAAGTTATTTACCAAAAGAAAACAGCGTTTTTTAATCGATACAATGAAACTTTTAGATAAAAATCTAAATCAATTATTTAGAGCAGATACATTCAATAGTAAAAATTAACAACAAAACCAAGTCTAGATGGCCCTAAATTTGAAATGAAAATACAAAGAAATTAAAAATAAGAAGTTCTGATTCAAAGTGTTTTTTCTTTGACGGAATAGAAACTTAACTAGTGCTGGGCATCCTATTCGAATTATTCGATTAATCGAATACGCATCTATTCAAATATCGAATAAAACTGTACCGAATTATTCGAATAATCAAATATCTTATAATCAAACATTCAAACAATAGACTGGTCAACTAATAAAATATTTGAATTTACACTAATCATATAATTTAAATATATAATATACATAAATACAATACATAAGTATATACAATCTTTATAGTAATGTGTGAGTTTTAATAAGAAACGGTTAATTTTTTTAGAAGTCAAATTGCGATGTGTTCGTATCGTATCTTTTCAGACATAATGTCAGTTATATTAAAAAATATTTCAATCATCTTCATCTCATTTCAAATTCACCCAAGTATAAACAAGTCAGCCTCCGTAATTATAATCAATTTCTTGAACAGCCGACTATTTGAATTGAATTTAAAATTTTCATTGAATTGTATACGAATGAATAATTGAAACGTGAATGTTGGATTGAATTGAATGTGAAAGAATAAACTTGAATTGAATACGAATAATCGATCCAATTGAATTGAATATGAATAATCGATTACATTGAATTGAATAGGAATGAATAATTTGAATCGAATACGAATAATCGATCGAATTGAATATGAATATTCGACTAATTCGAATATTCGAATAGATGACGAAATGATTATTTGAATACATAAATCGTCAAAATGCCCACCACTAAACTTAACGCCCTGTACATACCTATGCTGTACCTATTAGCATTTAATATGATATACATTTACATTCGCATTACAATAGCCTTCAAACTATCAGTTTTATTATCGCCTTGATAATGACAGCATTGCTGTTGAAACGCGTCGGTGTTTTAGTTAAAACTTGTTTGTTGTTCAGTGGGTTAAAGTGTTTAGTGTTCTACTTCTGGATCAAGAGATCCAGTGAAGAACTTCGCATAATTTCTTGTCAAATATACAGAGTGTCCCAGCTGACGCGGTTTCTTTGATAATTTGTTTATTTTACAGTATAGAGAAAAAACTTTCAAATAAAAGTTATCCCTATTTATACGATGCATAGCTAGAAAATATTTTCAAATATACAGGATGTCCTAATTATAGAAAAAGCGTATATAACTTTATTATTTTAAATGGATCACCCTATATATTATATATTTTTTAGATTCTACATGATATTTTAAGTAACTTTTATTAAGACCTTCCTAGACCTATGTGCTTTTCTTTTCGAGAAAATAAATATTTTATCAAAAATTTTGCAATTGCAGCGCTCTCGTTAATGAGATGTGTGATCAAAACCAAAAAAGGTAGAAAATTTTGGTTTGCGCAAATTGATACGTCTTGAATTGCTTTACTATTTCCTATATTAACATTTACGGATCCTTTTGTTGACATACAGTTACTGGCGCCAACATTTGGAAACATTTAAATGCCAATAACTCTGTTTTTTTTTTTAATAGGACACCCTATATCTGTTTACAGGATTGGATGTAGAATTAAATTCTCTTTCTTTTGATATAGGAATGTACCCATTTATCTTCAACCGTTTTAGAGAAAAATGTATATTTCTTCTGCTACTTTCGAAACAGACCACTTCAATTTGCACAAAGTAGGTTACGTAACAATAATATTATGACAGATATATCTAATAATCATTGGTACCATTTAATACACAAGTAATAAACTTAATTTAAATTTGTATTGTAAACAATTTTAACAGAACAGGACCTTTCAACAAATAACAACATAAAAAACGCAACAAAAAGAGTTTTAAAAAGGCAAGGAAATTCGTGAACTAGGAAATGCACATTATAGATGTAGTGTTATTAAATTCATTAATTTATTTTTCGAAATGTCTTCCGTTTTGGTCGAAACAATTACGAACACGTTTTTTAAATGATTGTTCAATATTTCTCAGCATGATTGGGCTAATTTCTTGAAACGCCAAGATAATTCGCTGACACATATATCTTCTCAGTTGAATTTTGTTACAAAATATAAAGTAATTACATTTTTTATAAAAGGATTGGGAATAAATGTTATCATCCTTAGAAATTGCTTTATAGTACAAATTTAAATTAAGGTTATTACTTGTGTATAATTATAAATGGTACAAATGGTTATTAAATATATCTGTCATAATATTATTGTTACGTAGCCTACTTTGTGCAAATTGAAATGGTCTGTTTCGACAGTAGCAGAAGAAATATACATTTTTCTCTAAATCGGTTGAAGATAAATGGGTACATTCCTATATCAAAAGAAAGAGAATGTAATTTTACATTCAACCCTGTAAACAGATAGAGAACAGATAGATTTAAAAATTGGCTTTAAAAAAGATATATTTAAAAAAACAGATTTAAGCCTGTTCTACACGGTACTAGATTCGTCTTTTTTCTATATTAGTTTCTAGTAACTAGAAAAAAAAGTTGAAAATAGTATCGTAGTAGTTTTCATGCTGTACTAGATACTATACCATTTTTAAAACTAGATCCTGTCCTACTTTTCATACTAATTGAAACTAGAACATGCGCAAAGAGAAGATTTGTCAGGTTAACCAACATAAATCTAGCGATCAGCTGATCATTAGTCGTAGCTGCATTTATTTAAAGGTTAAGTGCGGTTGGTAATACTGCAAAATTTTTCTCGAATATGCAAACTTTATTTCTAAATTTATAGTTTTCAAACTTCAAAAAGACGAATCTAGTACCGTGTAGAACAGGCTTTATTGGCATTTAAATGTTTCCAAATGTTGGCGCCAGTAACTGTATGTCAACAAAAGGATCCATACATGTTAATATAGGAAATAGTAAAGCAATTCAAGACGTATCAATTTGCGCAAATCAAAATTTTCTACCTTTTTTAGTTTTGATCCTACAGCTCATTAACGAGAGCGCTGCAATTGCAAAATTTTTGATAAAATATTTATTTTCTAGAAAACAACAGCACATAGGTCTAGAAAGGTCTTAATAAAAGTTACTTAAAATATAATGTAGAATCTAAAAAAAAATATATATATATAAGATAATCCATTTAAAAGAATAAAGTTACATACGCTTTTTCTATAATTGGGATACCCTGCATATTTGAAAATATTTTCTAGCTAGGCATAGTGTAAATAGGGACAACTTTTATTTGAAACTTTTTTCTTTATAAGATAAAATAAACAAATTATCAAAGAAACCGCGTCAGCTAGGACATCCTGTATTTAAATTGTCACTACATCGATAAAAAGGTTACATATCTGTGTAAATATTTCAAGTTTGACGTATTTCAATATGTTAAATGAAACAAATACATGGCTTTTTTAATTTCAATAATAGTTGTATTCCTCAACAAGTCTAACCATCCTTTCAAGTAAGATATGCCAATTTTGATAAGCCTGGTTTGCATTGATAATACTGTATATATTGCCATAGAACAGTGTGCTGTATACAGACAGTTTGTGACAAAATTATTTTGAAATAATCTGTATGAATCAGTACCTATGTATATAATATTCTATAATAATAGGGATCGTTGCACCTACACTAACTACAATATTGTACACAAACCTACACTCTTTGCTCACTACACGGCTATTACAGTGCAGTGCTGAAAATTGTAGTGTACAATACTGTAGTTAGCGCAGGTACAACGAACAAACCTATTGTATACAAGCCTACACTCTTTACGGCTGTTACAGTGCAGTATAGAAAATTGTAGTGTACAATACTGTAGTTAGTGTAGATGCAACGACAAATCTAAACAATACGCAGTAAGCCGTGGAATTGGGACGCGCAAAAATCAGTTCTGTCATTTTGACATATAGTTACTCTCTGCATTTACAATTATTATCAACGGGTTATTTTTTGTATTTCAGGTCCGCAAAATAGTATATCTCAAACATCAGTGAGTGTTCCATCAACTACTGTCTCGTATTCTATTGCTAGCGGTGCATATTTTTTTGATACTACAGCAAATTATACGCGACCGTTCAACCAACAACAAACATCATTTAGCACAATCACACAGGCAACAACGCAACAGATAAGGCCAACAAATTTAGGTAAATTTAGTATTTTTAAAAAGTATATAAAGTAAGAATTACTGTGGTTATAATTTATAGGAATAGTTACAAATCAGTCAATGCGATTTAATCCCATAATGGTAGTAGAAACGAGCAGAAGTCAACCGCAGTTTACCCAAGAGACTACAGAGCAAACTCATCAAACAACACCAACTCCGACTAAATTAACATCATCTCCGAGACCTAGTATACTCCGTAAAAGGGATCACGAAGGCTCTCCATTGAAAAGTGCTAAAAATTTACAAACAGTATTATCCTCAGTTTTATCGCAACCGCCTATTTCTCCAGATTCAGCTGGAAATGGCAATAGTTCTGGTAAATAGCATATATTACACATTTTTACGAATACTTAATAATACGTCCATACAGGTGGAAGCACAACAATATCGGCAACTTCCAGCCCTGGTCCAGGTGAAGTGAACGATGACAGTTTGCCTCATGTACCTATGAATATAAAAGAAGAGGAAGAAAATCGTCCACCGTTAGAAATGAGTCCTAGAAAGAAACCTAGAAAACAACAGCTGTATGTATTCTATATAGGTACTATAAAATACGCTAAGGTTGACAAAACTCTTATTAACAAAAGAAGAGTAAATTCATATATTAATTAAAATTAAAAATACTTAAGATCTTAATTAAATTTTTCAACAAACCTAAATCTGAAATACCATTACAAGCAAAATCTCCAGAACTATTTGCAGCTACGATTTTAATCTCCTACTTCATAAAAAAAATGCAATATGTTTTGATTCACTTTACGTCAACATTTTTGGTACCCATCTTGAGCACAGTTTCCGATAATGTAAGCATTCGATCACAATTTCATATATAACACTTTTTGAAACTTGGAAACATTTCTCAGATAACCAAGAGATCGTGAAGCGCCTGTGCTCTTTCACCTTTTCCTCAAATTTTTGCATCAAATCGTCAGTAATTGCAGAATGTCGCCCAGTCCGTTCCTCGTCATGAACATTGTTGCGGTCATCTTTAAAAACTCTAACCCACTTCTTTACGTTTACAGGGTTAGGCGATTGAAGTGTTACCTATTCAAACGATCATGTTTTTTGTGCGAAATTATTTTTTATTGATTCAAATTACAAAATGTGTTAGCTCGATGTTTTCGATTGTTCGATTTTTTTCAAATGAATGACCCATAGTAATTATCATGGGTGGATGCAAAATTGAGTGGCCTTTCGATTGATATAGGGTTATCTATACTTATCTGTAACAGTTTTCCAGAAAAATCTAGTTTTTTCCCAAAGTCCGAAAAATCGCTATGTATCAGCTTTTCCCTCCCCTCCTCAAAATCGGTTTTTTTATTATTTTGATAAAATTGTGAAACTGGACCATATCGTGTGATACATCATCGTAATCAGAAAAGAGAGCTTTACACAAAAATGTAAAAATCCAATATGGTGACCATAAGAAAAAACAAAGGTGACTACCGTAACTTTTGAATCTAGAACGTCTTGAAAAAATGGATGACACATTTGGGCTCCTTGTAAAAAAGTGCCTGAATAATGTCTGAGTTAGAAATGTCTACGTTTATCGGTTTTCAATATACAACGTTAAAACGAAAGTTTAAAATATCACTTTTTCAAAAAATCTCAGCAACCCATGAACATTTTTTGTTTCTCGGCAGCATATTTTTGCTCTCCCAAATGCGCAACTTTGCCCTAATTTAACCGATCTTCTATCTCTTATAATAACCGAGTTCCCCATGCTTGCGCTTGAAAAACGGGCACCCGGTATAGGGTGTTGCATTTAAAATAACAAAGTTGTGTAGAGCCCCCGAGAAATGGAACACCCTGTGAAGCTAAAAAATGTTTTCCTTACTTGGCCTATATGATTCTAGCCAACTTTTATTAAAAACATTTTTTTGTTAAATTTGCAGCCACAGAGTTACAGAGAATCCCGCTTAGTTGGAACACCCTGTATTTAGCATATATACTTCTACCAAGATAATTATGACAAATAATTGTAATAAATAAACAAACAAAACATGTTAAACGTCGGAAATATTGAAATAAATAGTAGGTATATGTCCAATTAAAAAAAAATAGATGTAAATACCTAAGTAAAAATTAGCATTAGAAACTATCTTTGATGTAATTTTTACTGCAGATATTCATTTTTACGCATTACATGCCGTTCCCAAACATATCGTACGTACTATGTCTGCGATAGAGGTTTTCATTGATTTTTCTTGAAAGTTATATGCATTCAGAAATATACTTGAGATTGCATATAATGTAGTAAACCAAAAACACCAATAAATTGTCTATTTCAGTACCGGAAATGATATCGACGAACATAACGACGATATGCAGTTCATTTCTGAGGCTAGTGTTAAGAAAGATGATGAATCTGATGGTAACAGATCGGATATGCAACGCGAAGATAGTCCAGAACCACCTGCAATTCCGGTTGTCAGAAAACCTGCGTCGGCATGCCTTCTCAATAGTTATCGGCATACATGGAAAACAACGCACAACCATTTTCTGCGTTATTCTGATGTAAGACCGAAAGATGAGCGAAGACCCACGATTATGGACCTAGCTAATCAGTGTAAAGTTCTGGATAAGGTGAACGGTTGGAAAATTCATCATCTCAGCACGCAGATGTTAGATTTGGTAAGAAATGCATTATTTATGCTTTATTAATTTGTATTCCATTTATCTATTGGTGTTAAACATCGTTATAATTGATGATGAGATAATTAGCAATTTACAACAAAAGCGAAAAATTTACATCCATATGTATGTAGGATCACAGAAATTTTATATGAGAAAATGTAAACTATAGCACTCCCGCAAATTGTAAACGAACAGGAACGTGAGTGGTATGACGGTATGGTATGGTTCGCCTTCAGTTTGATGGAGTGTTGTGGTCGAAATTTTCTCATTTAAGAAGTGATGAATTGTATAGGTGCTCTCGCGAAAGTGTTCACCATTGTTTTTTCCTGTTTTGGTTTCAAAAATACAAAAAAGTGTGTTGAACATAAGGGTACATTCATAGTGACGTGACCAAGAAAACGACAAGCGACGAGACTAGAGTAGCGGCTTAAACAACATGTTGGAATCGCGTCTCTGGCACTATAAACACTAAGCTTTGACTGCAGGGTCTTGTTTTCGTCTAGTCTCGCCGCTTGTCGCTCTCTTCGTCGCGTCACTATGATCGTACCCAAAGTTGTAATGATTTTCCTGAGAATATCGATGGGACAATCGTAAAAACGAAAAAGGCCATCAGTTAAAAAAAAACAGACCAAACACATTTTTTGTAATAAAGCACTGTGTATGTTGTTACATATTTAAACAGACGTCTTTCTCCCGATTTCAAAAATGTTGTGTTCACCAAAGATGATGCCTGCGTAACTTACATACAACTCAATCAACGACATTCAAAGAATAATTTTCATATCCAAATAACTATTTGTATAATAAGGACAGCCTGGATGACAGTTAGCATTTCGAAACTTTGCCTAGCATAGACGTACGGCTTATGCAATTCACTTGAGTAAGATAAAGACGAGTTTAGTACGTAGTCTGTGCTTAATCTATATGCATATTTCCGGTTGTTAACTTAGAAATTTGACATACATTTGGCAATCATAGATATTTGATCGAACTGTTATTGATTTCGTCCATAAATACGTATTCGTTTAACAATTTCCTGAAATCAGTCCTTTTTAAAACTGTAATGGCAGTGCATGGTAGAATATTACGTTCACAATGGCAACAACTTCTTTTAAATTTGACGAACTGTCCATAAAGTCACACCCACTGAAAGTGGAAAATCTCATAGCTGCCATATTCATTTTGATATTTACAGTATTTAATATGACGCCGAAGTACTGATTTGATTCGTACAAATGTAATTGATGACGCAGGGATATTCTTTCGTTAGCACAACGATAATGGAAACGCTTATAAGAGGGAGTATTTCAAAATAGGTTATTAGTTTAACCCTTAACCGTCTATAAAAAAGCATGTTTATGACGTCCGGGGAATTGGCCTGATACCAGTTAAGGATTTGAATATCTTGACTCAGGAATGCTTTTCATGAGCATTCACATATAAATCTTCTAAATTTTAGTCAAAAATCATTACTGCGAATTGTGCGCGTTCGTACTTACTGATAATTTCCAAATAATATATAAGTAGAAATGGATATTGTAAAATAAATAATCAAGGATAGGTTTTCCTAGTAGTTGTCAAGTAAATAGTTTTTTGCGGTTATGTATTTATTACAAGAAAATATTTGACACTTCTTCACCTACTTTTTGTATGTACTGCTTGTATATCTCTGTATCTTACTATGCTTTTACGATAAAAATCGTTAGCACAGTCTAAGTTAATACAGAAAACGAATTAGTTTTTAGTGTACCAGTTATGTTTCCTATTTGGCGATTACTGTGAACGTGTTAGTTTTAAATATGACTTAGGTAAATAAAACTATAGCAAAGAGAGATATTAATTTAGATAATAATATTGATGTTTTAATAAATAAATACAGGCAGCAATGTCCAAACAACAAAGTATATTACAAAAACCACCTATACTACTTTTGCTTTTTTACGTTAAGATCGCTGTAAGGCAACAAGATTACTGGAACATCCGAGAAAATTCATTTGAAACGTGAACAGTGCTGTCGTCACAACAGATTCACCAATTTTAAAATTCATTTCCCAGAAAGGTTGAAAAGCAGTGACATTACAAATTTTGTTTTTGCGAAAAAGAATGTTTAAAAGATGTAAAAAGAACAAGCCGATTGTTAATAAAAATCGAATGAGACCATTTTCGTAAAATACATTGATAAATTCAATTTTGATTTGAACTTGAGTTTTATATAGCAAATTGAATGAATTTTTATAAAGCAATTTTCAATCTGGATACAGGTATGTATACATATAACGACATATTCGAATTAAAAAATTTGTAGACAGAAATTTACAGGAGAAGCGTTAGAAAATTTAGGCTGTGTCCAAATACGCATTTTTCTTGTATCTAGTATATATTACAACCTAGTCAAAACAAGCCCCGCCACTAGTAAGCCACGCCTCTCCGAACGCATATGAATTAGAATGTGAAGTAGAAATAAGTAAACGAAATGTAAGCTTGAATGGGTACTTGCAGTTTTACCAACTTCGCAGTAACAATTTTTTGACGGGTTTTAGTTTATAAATGGGCTATATTCACATTCGTTTCAAGCAGCTGTTCTGCGAATTACTGGTTTTTTAGTCTAAAGACGTTGAAATGTTTGTAATATTACCAGTTGTTACCCGGGTAGATGATACTGTAGTACATTCGCGCAATCATCATGGCAGAAATAATAGCACCATTATGTGTTTTGGTCGAAAATAAACTTGTGTGTAGGTACTTATATGTTATAAGTATCTCTGTATGTACAAAAAATTGTTATAACCTTTTTAAGGGACTGAACAGAAAATGCGAGAATTGATCAGTTTGAGGCAGAAACATGTTTTACACGAAAAAAAAATTTTCAGCGAAAGACGGTTGGGAGTAAGTTTATTGCTGAAGCATGTGCCAATTAATTTCTGCACAAATATTTATTCAGAAAAATAAGATCTGATCTGATGCAATTTGATCCAGCACTTACTTTGGTAACACAAAGTACTACAAAAGCAATGGACAAATTTAGTTCAACAGTACAAGGTAAGTATCATATATTTTGGGAAATGTTGCACTTTATAGCTCCCTTCTTATGATCACTGATTTTTTTGTGTTTTATACATAAATAAAATCGTCCTACCAATTTTATTATTTCAGGTGTCGAAGACTCCTCCAACAGGATCGGGCAATGAAGGAGTAGTGACAATAATTTTGAAATGGCCGTACTATAATGACATGGACGGCATAGTGGGCGATAAGCACACAATCCACCATGCACATTTTCTTCTGACACTACAATTGAAATATGTGACAGTGAGGAGCCATCAACATCAACAGGGTTAGTAAATATACCAGAAGTTGACCACACATATTCATGTACACATAATAAAACAAATGATGACGAGAGCAAAAATTATGCTCAGAAAAGAAAAAACTTAAGGACAGTTTCTAAAGCAAAACGATCAAAAAGGTCCTGAGTTGGTATCTTTACTAAATGACTTCAAAGAATAAGATGAAGCGGAAAGTGCAATGTTAGAACGCACGGTAAGGGCTATGGAGAAAATTGCCGAAAAACCTTTAGTTATTTATTAGTATAGAATAGTTTCATTTTATTTTTTTTATTCAGAATTTCTAATTTATTTAAACAAATGTATATATTTTGTAGAGGATTTATTTATTTATATTTAATAAAACAAGATTTATTTATTTATATGTATTTAATAAAATGTTATTAAAAAAATAATTCTATTATTTGCTGAAACATTGATATAACTACTTACATTCTTTGTAGGATTGCATTTACTAAATTCGATACCTCCTTCTTCGTCCCTTGGTCTTGGTGGATTATCACGCACTTCATCTCTGTGCTGTGGAACCAGCACGTCTCCATTGGAAAGACAAATATTGTGTAACACAACACAACAAATATTAGTCTTTATACAATTGTTAACACTCAATTCTAATATTAATGTAAAAATACTTCTCCATCTTGTTTTTATTATTCCAAATGCTCGTTCAATACAACTTCTTGCTTTTGCGTGGTATGTGTTGAATAGCTGTTGTCTGTCTGTTAAATTATTTCCCCTAAATGGTGTAACAACAGTGATAGGGTGCACAATCTTAGCATATCCACTATCACCCAGTAAGAAATAATTATCAGGAAGGTAGAGACTAAATCGATAAAGGTTACTATGTCGTAAAACTCGTGAGTC
Organism: Holotrichia oblita; assembly: GCA_023690525.1. NCBI lineage: Eukaryota > Metazoa > Arthropoda > Insecta > Coleoptera > Scarabaeidae > Holotrichia > Holotrichia oblita. The sequence goes on along the minus strand of CM043017.1, from coordinate 90,177,411 downwards.
ATGGACAGATCCAGGAAATCCATTAAATATATTTATGATACTACCATTGCAATCACATACTGCTTGCAACTGTATGGAATAAAATAATTTCCTGTTTATGTATTGATCGTGGAGGTGGACAGGACAAATAATTCGTATGTGGCATCCGTCTATAGCACTAGCAGCATGATCAAAAGCTGCTGATCCACTTACATGTGCAAAACCTTCTCCAATTTCATTTATATTTTGCAGATTAGGTGATTTATTTATTTGCGGTGCTATTCTCACAGTCTGTGACAAAAGTCTTGAAATTATATAAAAAGCTGTTGAGCGGGTTATTCCAAAATTTATAGAAATTACTCTGTATGATGTTCCACATGTTAGCCAATATAGAAACAATGATCTAGAATAAAACTCGATTTTATACAAAACTTCAATAAACTTGTACAGCTTGCAGCTCATACTTTTTGCTCCAACCTCTTAATTTGTGTGGATAAGTATTAATTAAATTCACTAAAGATTGATGGGTTATACGCAAATGTTATTTCGTTAATTTCAATTGAGTAACCTTTTAATTCCAAATAAGGTGCTCTTTATCTCTAGATATGTAAACAAATTTATTTCTTTATAAAATTAGTTACAAAAATATGTTTAACCTCGATTAAATTTGCTATAAAATTCATAAATCGCCTACGACGCCTACGTTTCAGCAATAAATGTTGCAAAACACCCATATTATCCATAACAGTTCCATAACCCATATTATCCATAACCATATTATCCATAACAGTTATTTGTATGTATGTCAATGATATGCACAACCTGTATTACAAAACGCGATTACGATTTACTGTCATATTTGTTATGGCTTAAACAGACCTCTATTGGCTTCACACGGAATCTACTTTCAAGTATACATCCAAGTAAACGCGTCCGAATTACTTTCGAATACATGTATACTTGGCGGGGCAAATTTACGTGACGTCACAAGTATACTTCGCATACATACTAGGCAATTCGGACACAGCCTTAGTTTTATTTCATCGTATTCCACGGAGAACAATGATTTTGATGAAAATATACAGCTTTACTAAAAAATTATATAAAAATGCTTGTTTTTCACTTTAAAACTTTACACTTTAATTTTTCTATATAAAACAAAAAATATTTATTCTAAGATTAAGATATCTCAGTAGATGGCGCAAAGTTGCCAACAAAATTTTATTAGAAGTGTATTATCTACAGTAAATGAAATGTATATACAGTGTGTAACTAAAGTACGAAATATATTCGTTATTTCTCAAACCACGAAACATTTTAAAAATTTCTTTACAGGTCGATTTTTGTATTCAATTATACATATTATTCTGTATATTATATAATTTATTATATCACTAGTGGTGCGATATGGCGTCATCGATGTTTTTTTTTTCAAATAGAACATATATTTGCCAATTTCTGGAGTGTATGCGAAGTACCGAATTCGAAAATGTGTAGCATATGGGTCCTAACATTGCTAACATCAATACGATATAAATGGCAGCAAAAATGAGCTAACTGCTTGTATTTCAAACAAATATTTATATTATTTTAAAGAACTCCAAATTATCAACATTAGGTACCACATGTTAAACATTTTAGAATTCAGCATTTGACAGAATGCAGAAATGAACAAATGTGTCCTATTTAAAAATATATCAATGACGTCATTTCAGATCACATCATAACTTAAATAAAATACAGAATAATATGTATATTTTCTAAAATATTTAATGATTTGAGAAATAAGAATATATTCCATACTTTATACACACTGTATGTATTACCTACTATGGCTATCTAGGATTATATATACAGGGTGTGCCACTTAAAACTCCCAGGTCAAATATCTCGGAAACAAATAAAGACATTTGAATTTTGTAAAAAGCACCTGTTAAAGAATGCGATTGTCTGTTGTTTACTATCACAATTGTGTTTTATTACGTGACGATAAAGATGGCGCTGCGATCAAAAGAATTTTTTTGATCGCCACAATCTCCAGTTGGCTTTTATTTGAAAGAGCATTAAACTTAATGCAAATTTTATTATTTGTGCTAGTTAAAAAAATTTAACGGCTTCATAGATATTCTAGAAAGCGAGAGTAATTCCAATTTTTGTGATTTTTTCGCAGTTTTTTTTGCATTATCGACAAAGAATAGGCAATATTTTGACATTAGTGACATTTGCTTGATTACTAATTATCATAAAAATTAGCTTTCTTCAAACATTTATTTGCTTTACATTGAGATTATCTTAAAAATATGGTTTAACACACAAATGAAGTCAAATTAAATGATGATTTTAATTTATCCCATAGAAATGCATCTGAAGCAGTGCGATTATGCTCTACGCTTTCCAAACAAACCCTTACCAGACGATAAAACATTTATAAGTCTGTGTGCAAATCTCAGAAATTACGGTAGCTTTAAAAAACATTAAGGCGATTAAGGCAGAAAAGCGTTAGAGATGACGAAATTACGGCAGTGGTACTACAAACAGTTAATAACAATCCGCATACATCATTACGGCAATTTGAAGAACAGCATGATTTGTCAATATCCTCTTGCCGTAGGATTCTAAAATAAAATAAATACTTTCATTATAAAGTTCATTTAGTGCACCATTTAAGAATAGGAGATAATCTACGCAGACTTGAATTTTTGGCAGAATTTTCTGTAATGTTAGCAGAAAACAACAACTTAATAAATCAGATTATGTGGATTGACGAATGTAGTTTTCACAACAATGGTACTTTAATTAAGCATAATGCTCGTTATTGGTCAGAAGATAATCCTAGGTGGATAAGGCAAACAAAAAGTCAAACTATTTTTGGCGGTAACGTTTGGTGTGGAATATTAAACGGATACATCATAGGCCCCCACTTTTATCATGAAACACTAACTAGTGTGCGCTACTTACAATTACTGCAAAATGAGTTACCACTACTTTTGGAAGATGTACCAATAGAGTTGCGAAATAATATGTGGTTACAACACGGGGCACCTGCCCATACGCCAACATAGTTAATGATTATTTAAGTCAGACGTTACCACGTTGTTGGATTGGTACTAATGGCGTCCTCAGATGTGGGGTTACTTAAAGCTGATGTTTATAAGGAACCAATACCAGATATGGGCGACTTTTACAATAAAATTTTTGCAAGTGTTCAAAAAAATAAAAGACATACATTGTTAAATGTTTGCGGAAGAGAACTAATAAGGCGGTATACGTTGTGTAGTAATCAAGAAGGCAACAATTTTGAACATCTTTGTAAGTTACATTTGATCCGTTACAAGAAATATAAGAAATAAAGACAAAAATTGAAATTACTGCTACTTTTTTAAACACGAATATCTATGAAACCATAAAATTTCTGCAACTAACACATATAATAAAATTTGCATTAAGTTTAATGCTCTTTCAAATAAAAAACGACTGAAGATTGTGGCGATCAAAAAAATTCTTTTGATCGCAGCGCCATATTTATCGTCACATAATAAAACACAATTGTGATAGCAAACTGGAGTCAATCACATTCTTTAACAAATGCTTTTTACAAAATTGAAATATCTTTATCCGTTTCCAAGATATTTGCCCTGGGAGTTTTAAGTGGCACACCCTGTATATGTAATACAATGTAGGATTTTTCTTCAACTTCTTATACTAACAAAATTTGTTTTACATTTGTATTTGTAATGCAGGCAGAACAGGGAGAGACCGTATACAATCAGTTGGAAGAATTACTTAAATCCACTGAGTCAAAAGAGGAAAGTTTTGATAATGACATCAATCGCATTAATGAATTAATTAAGGTTGGTTACACATACCACAGAATAGACCTATAAATCAGAACGGACAAGTAAGGCGATTTCTTTGATTGTGTTCCCGGTTTCCATTATTAGCCATATTCTTAGAGTGTGTAATGGTAACGATTTTAAATTATATCACACGATCTAATTGACATATGTCATGATCTGAATATGACATATACAAGGTGTTATAGAATGAGGAGACAATATACCCATAGTAGAACAGCTTATTGCGCAATCTCTAATCGTTGTAGTGTATATCTCATAGATAGAAGCATAACAATTTTACGTTTATAACTGGGCTACATGAATTATAGGCGTATTCCAAAGTTATACCGGTGTATCCACCGGTCAAAGTGTGATATGGCGGTAGATTACACCGTCCTATGTTTCTTCCTGCTGATTATGGTTGTTTTTCAACCGATATATATCTACAGGGTCGTACAAGTACACTTACCGTAACCTCTAATCTCAGGTTACAGACTACAAACAGACCGGCAACTTAACAGTAAATTATATTCCAAGAAAAAACTCGGTAGACATAACATAGGTAGCAGTAGCATCACAGGGCGGCAAATTTAAAATGATGTATAGGAGGTTGCTCCACAGTAGTAACTATTATAAAAATAACTTTTATACAGCAATTATTACACAGCTGTTACAAAATTCCTTATTGTAGAAGTCATATTTTTATAGTAAGGGAATTTCACGTAGGAATCATGTAATTGTTGCTGTTATAAAGTCACTTTCATATTAGTGGCTGATGTGCGAAATACTAACTTGACCCTTCAATACTTAATTACATGTGATACAACGTGATAAGGATGTATAGAATACGAATTACAGTTGTTAGACAAGACCATAATTCACGGATGAATTTTTCAATTTACTTACCAGTTTATACACTTTCGAATATAAAATTAGGGTCACCCCGTATTTTGAAGTTATTTCAGAAATTTAGTTTGTTTTCGAAACTTTTTCGGTTGTAACATAGTTTACTAACTTTATGCGATTATTTTGTCGTGTTTGCGTGAACAAAAAACTTTTTGTTATTTTTTTTTAAAGTTTATTGAAAGTAATGAAAATGAACAATTTTAGTGTAATATGCTTTTCGTTGAAAAAAAACGAAGTTTTCCGGGCTTTAGTAGTGAGTATTCCCTCCTCTGGCAGTGATAACAGCTTGCAAACGACGAGGCATGCTTTGTATAAGATTTTGGATTACATTCTGCGGAAGATTGTTCCATTCCTGCACCAGTATGTGGCGAAGTTCTCCAGAATTTCTGGGGGCCGGGACATGTCTTCGTAAACGTTTCCCTATCCAATCCCAAACATGTTCAATTGGATTCATGTCCGGACTGCGAGCAGGCCAAGCAAATCGTGTGATTTGAACCTCGTCAAGATATTCAGTAACCCTCCGAGCAGCGTGGGGCCGTGCATTATCATGCATGAAGGTTGCGTCGTCTCCAAGAACAACAATGAACGGTATAACATGGTCTTCTAGAACCTGTGACAGGTATCTATGCGCATTCAATGTCCCATTCTCGATAAAGACTAACTCCGTGCGGGCGTCAAAAAATATACCTTCCGAAGCCATAACTGAACCTCCATCAAATGGAAGTCGCTTGGCAATACAAGCTTGAGCATATCTCTCGCCTTGTCGTCGCCACAGTCTAACACGTCTATCTGAGCCCGTAAGACAAAATCGCGATTTATCGGAAAACAATACGCGAGTCCAATCCGCTATTGTCCAAGCTAAGTGTTCTCGTGCAAAATTCAACGTAGCAATTCGATATTCACGGGAAAGCGACGGTCCAGTAGCTCTTGTTCGAGAAGATAATCCAGCAGAATGAAGTCGCCTCCTAACTGTCGACTCACTTATGTTTACATTTCTCACTTCTTGTAGACGATTTCAAAGGGAAACTGCTGCGACTGTTCGGTTTATCAACGTACTAAAAACGAGAAAACGATCATCTCTAGCTATTGTAGTCCTGCCTCGTCCTGAACCAGGTTTTCGAGTAAGCAGAGCTGTTCCTTCATACCGCTAAAATACTCGTTGCACACTCGAGAGACTTACACCAACGTTTCTCGCAGTTTCGCGCTGACCGCGACTATCTGCTACGGCCGCGATAATTATTGCCGCAACAACAGGATTTATTCTCATTGTAATACACAGACAATTATGATACAACTATAGAAACAATTTGCAATTGACAGATAAAACCATAGAAACCAAAAATATGCTGATATTGGTTTTTAGGAATTCAGTTGAGGGACCCTGTTTTTATCAAACTTTTCTTAAATCAGAGAAACTTTGAAAAAAGAATATAAAAAGTTATTCTTGTTCACGCAAACACGACAAAACAATCGCATAAAATTAGTAAACTATGTTACAATCGAAAAAGTTCCGAAAACAAAATGAATTTCTGAAATATTTTCAAAATACGGGGTGACCCTAATTTTATGCTCAGCAGTGTATGTAATCTGTGATCAGCTTATAAATACACATCCCCTCTGTTGTTTTGCTCAGCACCGATATATACAACATGGAAATTGTATAAATCTATCTGCGTCCCTTTTCTGAAAACATTAATTTTAGCTGCATGTAGTATCCTTATTCTATAACATCCTTGCATTGAGAATGGGAGCACTATGAAGATGGCCACTCGGTAATGCAATGACACATTATCCGTTCTGATGTAGGGGTCTGTTCTGTGCCCATACACGTGTTTGTACAAGATAATTTATCTTCTCAATTATTTTTAGGGTAATTTGCAACGAATCAAAATCATAAATGAAGGAATGATAGAAGCCAAATCGACAATAATGAAGATTTTTGACCACAAAGTGCATGTAACCGATATAATTAATAGATGTGCCAGTAAACGCAACTTTAAAAAACGAGAAAAATCTTGAAAATGACTTTAATTACTTGTTTGTAATATCTTTGTCGCTGTAAGTTTTTAGTGATAATTCGTAAATGATTATTTTGTATTTGTTGATTTTGTATAAGATAAATAGAATTTATATAAAGATTTGTAAATAGTTCGATACGAGAGGAAAGAATCAACTAACATTAGACATATTAAATTGATAATATTGAAATAAAAATAAATTATTTTAATTTTAGTTTCACTTACATTGCCTTTATATTAAATTAATGTGGTTTTCGTTACTGAATTTTGACATGATGAATACGTATTAATTACAACTGACAAAAGCTGAGCAGATATTATGAATTGCGGCTACAAAAACAATTTCGATAAATCAAAAACAGACGGGGCAGTTCACAAAGTGGTACTGAACACATACTGCTATTGTACGATACTGATCAAGTATAAATTGTGTGATGTTGATGAGCATGCATCTAATATATTCGCAGATATGCTTCTGAACTTTTCAAACTGTATTTAAGTATGACTGCATATGGATTTGTATGGTCAAGTTACATCATCGAAGTTTCATCTATAATGCAAACATTTTCCGGAACAATTTTGAAATTTTATCATTAAACCATTTTAACCGTAAAATGTGATATGATGTATCTGATTATTCCTTTATAGCAGTATAATTATTCACGACTCTAAACAGAATGATAACATTCACAGAAGATCGGACGGCTCATAATTCTCGCAATCTTTAATTCAGTAATGATGAAATTTAAATGAATTCCGAATGTCCTCTTCTTCAAGAGGGCGTTGTAATTTCGGGTAATTTTTTTTTTCGTGGCAAAAGATTTAACCCTCTTGTTTAGCACTTACTAGAGGTTTCCTTAAGCCCGATGGACACATACAAGAAAAACTTTAAAAGTTATGTTAAAAGTTTTCTTTATAAGTCCGTATACATAAACAAGTTTTTAATGTAAAGTATTCTTTTCAGTTTGTATATATGCGTTCTGACGAATTGCGCATGCGCGACTTGTAGCTTTTTCATACTTGTCAAGAAAAATACTGCATGTACCAGTTTTACTTGTACAGTTTCGACTTTCAAAGTTGGACTTGTAAATTGCAGCGTGCTTTTTTTAACTCATATGAATCGACGAGAGAGAACTACCTTTTACAGTTTTTCTTGTATGTGTCCATCGGGCTTTAGTCCGCTGGGTTTTTGATTCGACGATCTCCTCAGTCTTGAAGTTTTGCAAGGTTAATCGTTTTATTAAATTATTGTGCTTTATTAATTAATGTTTCCAATATACAGGATGTGAGAATGGCCTATTAAAGGTATTATACAAAGGGAACTGAATTTTAAACCGAAATTTTGTAGTTGGATATGGTTGAATGTGAACTATCACGTAAAAATATTTGTGAATAAATGTCACTTCCGGTTAACCGGAAAAACTTAGTTGCTTATAAATAAGTTCAATCTGCGGAAAATAGATTTTTTTCAATTGAGAGGTATATAGTTTATTAGATATTCTGATTCTACAGGAGATTCTCTTTTAATCTCTATTAGGTCTTCCTATACCTAAAATGAAAGGTGAATAAGTTATAACGATTTAATTAGTCTCCGTGCCTAAAATGTTCAGAGATGAATTTACTGAAGCAAGGGTGCTTAGCTCATTTGTTTTACGTACTTACTTGCCACTTATTTTGACGTATGTCATTTTGTTAATCGTATTTTCTAAATTCTTCCCATTAAGGGAATAAGGGATTCTTTAGGCAAATAACACCAGATGCTATTCGAAGAGCAACAATTATAGGAATACGTCTTCGAATATAGACTGCCTCAATAGAAACGGTTGCCATATCGAACCATTTACTTGTTTATTTATGTTATTATTATTGTTGCTGTTCTTATAATTTTTCTACTGCACCTTTTATATTATCTTTTTTATTATTTTAATTTTACCTAATTTGTTATTACTAATTATTTACACCTTTGACGTAAATTTACTTGATGATTATTCAAATACCGTTTGTTGGGAGTATCTAGGAGAATTCTTAGATAATCGAAATTTTTCACTGATATTGTTCTTCACCATTGTTCTACAAACATATCAGTTGCTAAAACTTTTTATATCTCAAACATTCTTAGAAATGTTTGCTGTTCATTGGTTGTAAATGTTAGTATCTTTCACTAAACGTTCGATACGTTTATTTTACGGTTTATGGTCTATTCTCAATGCTAATCCATTATAACATTATATACTGAGAAAAATGTATTGTACAGAAGCGAAAACAATGTTATTACAGGTAAAAAAAATGTGGAAAAAACAACTAAGCTTACAATATCTTTTGTAACAAATACAAAATTTGTTGTTGTAAAGTAAATACTCGCATTGTTTACCCTAATTATTGTACTGGTGCAGATCTATTTCTCTCATTGTACGCGAGAACAACTAACTAAAATGACCGACGTCAAAATAACTGGCAACTAAGTATGTAAAACAAATGAGCTAAGCATCCTTGCTTCAGTAAATTGACATATCTGAGCATTTTAGATATGGAGGCTAATTAAATCGTTATAACTTATTCATCTTTCATTTTAGGTATAGGAACACCTAATACGGATTAAAAGAGAATCTTTTGTAGAATCAGAATATCTAATAAAATATATACCTTTCAATTAAAAAAAATCTACTTTCCGCAGATTGAACTTACTTATAAGCAACTAAGTCTTTAAACACCGTGTATAATGTTACAGAGAAGAACTTCAAATGTTATGTAACTACATAATATCAGCTGTGCGTATGCCAAATTTCATTCGTCTTTTACTCCTACGTGACGTAATATATCACTATAAATGGGTACCTATCACTTTTTTTCTTTAATTGCGAATAAGTAAGAAGGAATGGTATTTAGGTATAGGGTATGATACTTGAAATATGTGTAAAATTTATCATAGAAGCTGAATTTGTAATTTATTTTATAGCATGCTATTTAAAAAATCGAAGTTGACGCCCACTTCCGGTTAACCGGAAATGGCATTTATTCAAAAATATTTTTACGTGATAGTTCACATTCAACCATACCCACAGTGGCGGCTCGTGGTAAAAATTTTAAGGTGTTCTGCAATTTTTGAAAAAAAAATTATCTTGTAAGGGAGTTGTCTCCCATCGATTTTATCGTCCTTTCTCCGCCTTCCGTATTGAAATATTGGATTTCTAGAACGATTGTCAATTGCCACACAAGAAAAATAAGAGTCACGCACTAAGCACTACTTCGCTAACAAAAAATTATTTCTTATAAGTTAAGTCTGTTCGACGTTATTTTCGATTCGCAAAAAATAAGAGTCTCTATAGGCACTATTTATCTAACAAAGTATTTCTTATAAATTAAGTCTATTCTACGTTCACAAATGTTATAATCACTGTATCATTAAAATTGTCTATTTTTTTTTTTTCAATAGATAGCATAGAGCTGTTAAAAAATAAATTCTTAAATGTCCCGCATTTTCTCACTGCACATTCGTTACAATTCGTCTGCTTGTCGGTGACAATCGACATGCACCTGCCGCCATTATTCTGCTTATATTTTAGAGCTGTTTTAGAGTTCTTCATTGCATTGTAGTTTTTAGCAGTTCTGTTCGGATTTTAAAAGTTTTTCTAATGAATGAATTCTATATATCGCCTAAATTGAGTTCTCTGTTTTCGCATAAGAGAATTGTCAATTTTTGGTGATATGTAGAATTACAGGTATACGGAATTCCACAGATTCATTATAGAAGTACAGAAATTTATATTTAAATTACCCGCGCACCCGAGATCATTTTAATGAAACCTGTATTATAGTTCTTTGCATGGGTTACTTTTTCTACAAGTTGTATAGATGGGGCTTTAGAATGTTCCTTTTCTGTTCAATGTAGTGTCGTTTTTATCTATCTTTTGCCTATGCGCTGGAGAAAATGCAGCGAACTATCCTGTTAAAATCACGGCTTAGTTTTTGACCGTCAAGGGGGAAAAGTGTGCAGCGCGGGTGTTTGAAAGAACTCGCAGAGCACGTTCGTGTGGCCCAGCTATATAAAATATCAACGACCGGGCGAAATAGGTTCGTTATTCCACTGGTGGACTTTATTTACGCTTAGCCGGCAATTGGTTTATTTCAAGCTGTGGCTTGTGTTCGCAGTTTTTTTATCATTATGACAATGCGAATGCCTCACAAAATATATTATAAATTTCATATTTGGTAAAAGGAAGGAAATATTTTAGTTAAATAGAAGATTTTTTGGGAGCTCTGCAGCACTGCAGCGCTTATGTACTAGCCGCCACTGCATACCCAACTGCAAAATTTCGTTTTAAAATTCCATTCCGATTTGTATAATACTTTTAATTAGGTCATTCTCACCAATCACCTGTATACTTCGTTTTGATTGTAATGAATAGTGTTAAATAAAACTATAATTAAATAATTTTAAAAACTTAGTAATAAGTTATAAATTGCAACTTTGTTTTTAAATATTTTGACAGGCATTACAACTTACAATTGTCATACAGGTACCCTGAATATTTTTACGAAAGATATATTGAGATGTTTTGTGAAAAAGAAAGAGTAAAAAAAAACGTACTTTATAAGGATTGGGATTGGAATACAGGAAATTGGCCAGTGCTATAGGTGAAGCCAACCGAACTAACAAGCATATGCAGTAGAAAGCATTTTTTTTGTTATAAGTAGTTTCAAAGCGTATGTCAGAACATTTCTTTTTTCAAATTATTCACTCGGTCAGCTTGATAATAAATATGTCGAATTGGTTTATATCTTCGTTTTACTTACGTTTATAAAACGCGGCTTATTCTCAACTCTTACATTGCGTATATAATTTGATATATCCAACAAGTTTAAATTGAAGTGCAATTACATGGAAGTATTTCGTGTTTGTATTAAACAATATTGGCATTAACTATTACATAATACACAAATTTTACTGCATTATACCAAAATCAATTGATAGTTATAAATTATTCCCTAATGTATTACCAAGTGTTGCTTCTGCTGTACAAATGTTATTTACCATGCATAGTTCTCGTATAAAATCTTTATTTAAATGTCCACGCACAAAATAAGGTATATATATATAGATATATATTACACAATTGTTTATACCCCATTAGTAATATTTAAAATATATTGCTTATCTTTGTTAAATTGTATTTATTACGAAATAAGAACTCAAAAATTAATTTAAATCGAATATTCAATATAATATACAATGTCCATAATAATTTCATGTAATATACATGATAATACCACTAATAACGTCCACGCGAGGATCCACCTCTAGCACCTCCTCTAGAGCCTTGAGTACTTCTATTATTCCATGTGTTACCTTTGTTTCCACCATAACCTCTTCCTCCTCGTGAACCACCTCTGTAATTACCTCTGCTTCTGAAGCTGCCCCCTTCATTAGGTCCATTCCAATTCTGATTATCTTGTTGATATTGGTTATCGTTTCTATTAAACGATGCGTTCTGACGGAAGTTTCTGTTATAGCTATTTCCTTGTTGGTTTGTATTCTCTTGGAAATTTCTATTGTATTTATTATTTTTTTGCCAATTTCTATTATCTACATAATAATCATCGCCATATTCGTTTTCTTGTTCGTAGTCTTCGTATTCTGGATCTCTATCGTATGGCGAAATCTGATAATCATCGCTGCTTGCGTTTCTCATATCAAAATCTCTTTGATTTCTAAAATCTACATCCTGATTTATTATATTTCTATGATCTACGTCACCGCCTGTATTGAAGAGATCGTTTGGTGTGTTTCCAAAGTGATGTACTTGACGCATATCTTGATCCATATTTCGCATGTCAGAATCTCTAAAATCATCCCAATTCTGTGCGGGTCTGTGATCAGCGTTATGTCCGTTACCATCGGCGTTATCTTCATCATCGATATATGCGTCGTTAAGGTAATCGTGTTCATCGTTATGAGGCATAACATCATGAAGTTCCTCTATCTGGCCTGAATCAATAAATTTTTGAAGAGCTTCAGGTCCTTCCGCAATAGCAGCTTCCAATTTAGATCCCGCTAAAACATAAATTAATAAAGTACGTTTTAAAAAAGAGGGCAAAAGAAAAATATGAAAAGCCGCATTATAAACATCAGAACATTGCCTGTTAGTGTACTTTTTTTTTGCTTTTATGTGTCGTGGATATAGTGAATTTTTAAGCTGTATTGGTTGTATGACTATCAACTCTCGCTGTGTAGTTTTGTGTATATAATTATGTTTAAATGGCTTTGTAACAGCATTATATCGCCTTTATAATGCTGCGCTGTTAATAACGTTGCTCTTAACAGCGAATGGTAGGTCGAATGGAATCCAATGCTCCGATACAAGTGTCACCGTCCTTGGAGAGAATGGAAACCCCTATCGTTTCGCCACGACGACAGTCAGCCGCCTCACTACTGCGGCTATCGACTAATACGAATAATATAATTGACTTAAGCTTTCGACGATATTTAGCAATTGAGAAACGTTGGTGAAAAACGTTGTTATAAAAACAAAAATAATTACCGTCAAAACTAAAATTGTTCTAACTAGCTGCAGGTTAGATTGCTATGTATTAACAATTTTTTTAATAAATAAAAAAACAGTAAATGAGAGTTGATAACAGGCTGACAGAAGTCCAAGGAATTAAGCAATTACTTAATGGGGTGATGAAATATATTTACAACTCACCTTCAACAGGAATTAATTTTCCGTAAATTATTATAGCGTTGGGTGCAATTTTTTGTAAAGGAACCACGCCGGGCGTATTTTCAACTATCTGTGAAATGACTTCACTAATTGCAGATTCATCCTCTACAATCAAAAGAAAATATTTGTTTTCATATCTTCACGTGCTGTTTTTTAATATAAAAGACAAACCTCCTGTCTCATTCCATTGCGCTTGGAAATTTCTGGGAATTGGCTTACTATATGGTACTTTCTTTGCCTTTGTTTTATCGTCGGCATTATTTGAAAATATATCTAAATCCAGACCTGGTATCGCAGTATTACCTTCAGCAGACAGCGATGAATCAACTTTATCTTCAGGTCCCATTCCAGGTATAACGGATGGTTCATCTAAAGTGTAGTGTTAGTAAACATTTTCTAAAAATTCTTCAGACTTACCCATATCAACATCTTCTAAACCAGCTATACCAGCTGGAAGAGTATTCAAATTATATTTGTCTCGCATTAAATCTCCAGGACGATTCCTTGTCCAAAATTTACTGGTGTGATCATTTGAACCAGAACATAATATATGTCCAAGAGGGTGCCAGGCAAGAGTCCATACGATACTGTCATGTGCTTGCTCTATAGCACCGACCTCCTTATCAGCCCTGCAACAAATTAAGGTACAGTAGTGGCTCGCGCTAAGTGTTACAGTAACAAATGCGAAAGGAAGAATGACTATTACCAATACGATGAATTTTACCTATAACTGCGTACACCTAACTAGAATTTTACATATTCAGTTAGTGTATAAGTTAGCTGTGTAGGTACTATATGGGAGTCAGTCGCACTTTTTTACCGCATTAAATCGCCATAAACAATATGGCAGTGTTAATTGTCTTCGAACAGCGAAACGTAGATCTAGATTGTTACACTGAATTCGATTATTCGAATTAATAACTTGGTTTGAGTATATAGTTATAAGTTACTATTTTTATTAAAGTAAATGTATCACTTAATAAAAATAATAACTTATAACGATATACTTAAAACCAAATTGAGAAAGGCAGTATCAGCGTTCCGGTGCCGTTCGCGGCACCCTCGGAGTAGAAAGCAAATGTATTAGTCGCTAGCTCATTATCTCGGAATACTAAGTGTTCAAAACAGAGCTGCGCAAAGTAAGTAGTTACAGTGACTCTCTCACTTTTATTCTCTAATGATATTATATGCAAAAAGTAACTATGTAGCACAATTACTTCTTATATGTAACTGGCACAGGTCTGGTTAAAAATAATTGGTCAAACAGCAAAATCAAATTTCAAAAACGGTAAGAAATTATTTTATCAAGGTCTAGTATTTAATCATATGTATAAACATTTGTTATAAGTGACAGCTTAAAAAATGAGTAGTGTTTTTAACAAAAACGCATGAGGTCCCAATTTGTTATTTACAACAGCCAGAAATAGATGTCTAAAAAACGATACATTCTTCATTTTTTGATAAAATATTAAAATAATGTACTATATTTATATACTTTATAAATTCACGACATTTGCTCGATATCATTTTATATCTTTAACTAAATAGTACCTACACAATCTTACTACGTATTTTATAGAAAACACGTTACTTAGCAATTCTACCTCTATTAGCGCTGGGCTATAAGCCTCTATGCCTCCATAATATATGGCTCTTCAGGACGAGTATCATAAAGTTTATGTATATCTACAGCTAGCACAATGTTTCTACCGTGAAGATATTTCTATGGCGACTACATACTAAACAAAAGCGTATATATAATACTAGCTTCATATCTATACCTATCACAAATTCACCTATGAAATAACAAATTTCTAATACAGTGAGTAAATATTTATCTAAAATACTTTTACACACAGCATTAATATTTCCATTTTGCATTGTTATACAAATACAGAGAGAAGCTCTATCATAAAAAGTAAGTACATTACTGTACTTACTTGTACTTATAGTTTACCAAATTATCTTCAAGTATAAAATAAATAATTACCCGACATGCCAAAACATTATCGAACCATCCGAACCGCCGCTACAGAAGAGTCCTTCATGATGTGGATGCCACGCCACACTCGAAGCTTCTTTTTTATGACCTCTAAAAGTTTGGACTTCCTGACTTAAATTGCGCAAATCGAATAATTTCAGGAGATGGTCTCTGGACGCTGTAATTAACCAGTTTCCATTTTCGTTCCATTTTAAATCCATCACAGTTGATTTATGAGCATGTCTATCAAAAGCATAGTATAGTGGTTTAACTTTTTTTTATTATTCTTATTATTTTTCTACTTACAAAGTAGCCAATGATTGTCCTGTTTTTGGATCCCACAACTTAATAGGTTGCTGGTTATCTTTGCTACCTGATATTACTAGACCCTTTTGAGGATGCCAATGTACACATTTTACATCAGCTCCATGTCCTACATAAAATAATTATTTTTAATATCAAGCTGCTTTCTTTCACAATATACAGATTTCAAATGAAGAATAATTGTTATCCATTGCAAAAATAATATTAGTTTGTCACGTTTAATACATAGAAGTATAAAATTAAAAAACGTAACACATATGTCACATGATATTCTTCATTAGAAACCCTTATGTTGTTACTGCTATGCATTGCTACAATAATTCACTAAATCTCTACCAATATTATTTACTAAATATTGCAATATATTTTAATACACATATAGATAGTACTCCTTTTTGGAATTTTAATGATCTCCGCAATCAAGGAATTACTCATCTGTAATGTCTGTTCCAAATCTGATAGATTAATCTCTACACTAGGTCTCAATTCGATAAGTTAGTAGACGTACAAAATACGCAAAGTCTAACATAGCTACTGATAAAAAACGGAATAATACCGATTATAAATAATTGCTAATAAAAGTTGTAAACTATTTCCGAGTGGAAATAAAAATATGCAATAATTTGTAAGTTAGGGCTATAACATTATTATTTATAGTACTGTAATAGGAATATTTTTTTATTATAAATTACAGTAGAGTAACTGCATATCAAAAAAAGAAACAATATCCCTTTAATATTAAATTCTAGCTAATGGTATCAATTTATCTAATAACACGTTTAAGTTGTTTCATTGATGTATATAAATACACTTATACTACACTTCATGAGTAGTTTGTAAACACCATTATTTAAATGATATTCGTAGTACCAGTACCAATAAGAGCACTATTTGTAGTATACCAATCGCGGCTTTATTGTTCATATTACAAATCTACTTGAAGTTGAAAGTACAACAGGTTACATTTATTTGAATTTGGGTAAAATTTAATTTTAAAATAATAAATAATTCAATAAATTGACAACTTTTTAAACATTATTTCAATAATTAAAATCAAAATAATGGAGCAAATAACTTAAAAAATATCAAGCATACACGAGTTTTGTTTAATTAAAAAAAGCAGATGGTTTCGTTGCATTAAATCCAGATAAATTAAACACTATATATTAGTTAGACTATAACATTTTCCAAGGAATCCATTTGTTTATTGATTTCCATCAATTGTAAACAAATTGCCAGGGTACTTTCTTCATTTGTATCTTCAGATATTTTATTAGTACAATAAATAGTTCCACACAATGCGCACAAATGATTACTTGTGACTAGAACGCCTGTAAGCAGCTAGAGTCCCAAACACTTTAAGAAGTACATATACGTCAGGAGCAGATATGCGCGAGATCTGAAGTAAGTGGCGGTGCAGCTAGAAACGGCACTATTAAACGCAGCTGTGGTTCGATTATAAGTGGCACGCATTGAGGACTTACTCTAGCCGTAACGAATTAAGTGACTCGCCCGAACTAATATCGGTTTATACGCATGATGACGTAGGTGTACTTCTTATAGTATTCGGACTCTACATTGAGCCAGCCGACCACTGTTTGACCAGCGTAACCTTAGACATTTTCCAATTACAAACACTCATCGTATACTTGGGTATTGTCAAATCAGAAACACGCGGATCTAACATACAGGAAATCATCGACTGCTTGCTTGTGTAGTTTTTCCATTGCTTTACATTGACAGATATGCAGTCTTATGCACTAAGACAAAAAAATCTAAAGTACGTAGCTTGATGTAAATCTACATCTCTCGAATTCGCACATGTTTATTCCTGTCTATTTCCAGTCCACCATTTTATATATATATCAATATCTGTGCAAATGTATTAATTGAAGAAGTCGTCTATAAAATTATAACTGTGTGGTAAAATAGCCATGCCAAACTAAAATCTAAGGAACTATTGTATGTCAATCACATATGTATGTATAAATTTTACAGCAGCTGTAACCATTTTGTACTGTTAAAGTAGAAAAATAGTTCTCTGTAACTCAAAACTAATACACTGGAACCTCGTCTATATCCGCGGTCGGGAAACGTAAACATTCACTTACATCCGCTCAAGAGGAGTCCCCACTCTTATCCCGTTAGCGAAGAGGAAAGGTCGTGCTACGCGCTGATTGGCTCATGTGAATAGCTGCACTATCGGGTGGTGGATGCCGAGCGGATATAAATGAGCGCTATAGTGCGGATATGAATGAGGGTGGATATAAGTGAGCGCGAAGATAAGCGAGGTTCCAGTGTAATACTAATCAAGGGTTACATATTTCGTTTCTAACACACGAAGCTTCTACTAGATATAAAAATGTCCAGGTTAATTCTTCGTTCTCATCAATGGAATTTTTAAATAATTTCATGTGCATAATATCGATAAAAACAGATTGGTGACAATCTAATCTATAAATATGCATGTAAGAAGTGAGAAAGTACAGTACATTATGGTACTTTAGTGGGGACAAAGAACAGATAGAGCAAGTATACAAAAATACAGAATAAGTTTATAAGATTTATACATGCTTCGGGTGACTATAAAGAAATTATATTTGAGTAAACAAAACCAGTAGTTTTGTCAAATTGTAAAAAAAAAACAATATCGCACTTTACATAAGAAACAATATACAAAACAATGGAACATGAGCATGAAATTGACGAGTCGTACCAAACATACTATTACAAAACTATTGTTGTACAATATTTATAACTGTACAGCTCCGGACCCGCAGATTGTAAGTTACTATGAAGAATAAATAATTCCCTTTTTGTAACAAAATGCAATGTGTACATAAAATTTCTACTTTTTCTATATTGAAAAGGATTAGTTTTCAAGTAATACTACATCTTGGCAGAGCATGATATTAATAAAGTTAATTAACACATTAAAAATGCGTATTTTATATTTGAAGTAGATTATATGTGTAATACAAATTAATTTAGAACGAGCAATTATGTCGTAACAAAAATAATTGAACAAATATGATGAGTAAAATTAGAATGCCTTAATTAACTACCTGCAATCTAAACTTGCATGGATAATGAAACCGTATTTCGCAAATCGATATTGACAAGAGTAATGTGAAAGAATACCCGACAATCACGGTAAAATGAGAACGAAAAACTTATAATTGTAGTAGCACTAGGATTACGTAAAATTATATTTCGTAGATCATCAGACAGAATCCTTCGGTAATAATCAAATTTATAGCACAAGAATTACTCATCGAAGTTACGTTGGATGAATTTTAGATTCATAGATAAATGTAATACAATATCAAATTGATGGAATATATAGTCAATGTACCTTCAACACACATATCTTGGGACCTAGAATTGAAAACTTAGGAATACAAATTTAAATTTATAAGATGTAAGTTTCAATGTTGCAATCATATTTACCTATTGTATACGACTAAAAATTCAAATAAATGCTGATGATATATTGTTTTCAAAACTATTAAAAAGAAAGTCGATACAGATTTGTTAAGTTTGAGTTTAATATACATTATTTAGTTATTTGTACTACTAATAATAGGAGTATATCTGCAGTGGTTTTTAAACAATTTATGTTGGACTTTAATAACGAATTAATGGATGCATACTAATTTTATAAATCATAAAACTTGTGATTAAAAAATCTTTTAATTCTTAAAAAGCAAAAATTTTCAATATAGACTTAAAACACAAATAGCATCAACATGTTATTACATATTATATATACCTCTAAGTACTCTCTCCTCTTGATATCGGAAAAAATCCCAAATGCGAAGCGTACCATCATCCGAACAGGTGACGAATTTACTATCCGATGGGCTGAAGCTATTAACACACACAATGACATCGGAAGTCCATCAAAATCAACAAAAAAAAACATAATGGCACAATATAGATCATATTTTAAGTTATGGTATCCGTTTTCATTGCTTGTTATTAAGCTATCTCCACTATTGTATATATAGTTTGCTTAGGAGGTGAGGAAATTTACAGGAACTTAAAGGTGACATGATTTCATCATAATTAGCTAATTTATTTATTTTATTTTCCTTTCTTTGACAAAAAATAAAACAACTTTATATGTACTTTCTTTATTATTTTCAGCTTACAAAACCGAAATCTTGCAACTGCGAATTCACCGACGGGAAGGTAAAAATAAAAACCACTTTTCCAACTATCTTTTCAGACAGTGATTACTATATGGTATGCAATATACCAATCAAAATCTAACAAGAAACCTGGAAAAGTACTCCTAAATTTCAATTAAAATGAATTTATTCAACGAAAAATATTACATTTTTATGCACGGAATACAAAATATATTTATATAAAAATTATCACAGCTGTTACAGATCTCATTCAATTTTCATTTTAAAGACGTTAATTTAATTTAATAGTGTAGTTTTCAAATTCTGCTAATTTTAAAATTGAATATAATCATTGCATAGAGTAGTAGGAAAAGGAAGGTGCCATTTATTAAAAGTATAAAAGTATATACAAGATCGAGTAATACGTAGTGAAGATGTAGATACCTTATTCCACGTAGCGCTTCTTTGTGGGCTTGGAACATTTTCACGTTATTCATATTGGACTGCCAGTATTTTACGTATCCAGCATGGTCACCCGTTACCATCCAACTATCATTATGAGACCAAACCATTGTTCGAACAGGACTATCATGAGCCTAATTTAAAACATTTAAGTTAGTAACATTTCAAACGACCACAATGAACAAGAATTAATGTTTTTGTCGAATGAATTTTGAAAAATTTAGGAAAAAATCAACTGTAATAATGAAAAAAAGCAATATAGTAACAATTAATTGAAAATATAAAACGGAGCATTAATAGTGAGATATTTATTTATGTCATTACTTCTGAAACTGAGCTGATTATCAGAGTGGCTAAGTTGCTCTAAAGACTTTTCTCTCTTGAAGACTAAGAATGGACATGGTAAAACTACTTAAATATTTGTATTTGATTAATTTTCCGAATTCGTTAATCAGAGCTTCTGGCAACAAAGATTTGGCAAAAGTAAAAACTATGATTATTAATAAGTAGCGCCAAAACTTCTGATTAATAGACAACCTATGCACTTTGTAATTATTCTTTAAATTTAAAGATAATCATGAGAAATAGCCATTCCTTTTATTCCCAGACGAAAAAATAATTTTTTTCGCCTAGAAATCGGGGAAGAAAGAAGCAGGATTACAGCGCTCTCCCAAAACGCGGCGTTTACGTGAACTAAAATTGTGACGTATGCTGTTCTGATATGTCAATTGACAGAAATTTCAGATCCTATATAATGCCAAATGCAAATCTCCATTTGATGGGATAAATTTCTGTCAACTGTCATAGGTAGCGCATCTTTATGTATTCCTTCAATTAACGATATAACCTACAAATTAGACCGGTACCGTTTAGAGAACTACGTCACGCAGCGTTTTGGTCACGTGACTTCCTCGGGCATCTTTCAACTCAAAAAATCTCGAAAACCACAAGTCTTTAAAAAAAAAATTCTGTTTCATTTACCGGCGATCTCAATCCTTTATAAAATGTTTAATTCCTGTTAACTTTTGAGAAAACTAGGTTGTCTATTATCTAAAAGACACAAACACTTGTCATTTCGAAAAACCTTCATAACAAGTAAATTATTAATGTAGATTAAAAAGAACATTTTGGTAAAAATAATTCTTGTAGAATGACTCTGTAAGGAATCTTTGCAGTAATATTAGAGACGATTGAATTAAGATTAGAGGATAAAGCTGACAGCAGCTAGCAAATTTTACGTACGATTGGTAAATAAATTAGTGGAAAATATCTTCGGATTGATCCAAATTGAGGTATTTTAATGCTTTTACGCATAATTTATAATAATGGAAATCCGTAGTTGTTTTGTATATGCAAAGAGACTGCCAAAAGAGTTTATCTTAGCTGAATTTGCAAGTATGCTTGTACAGTTAGGAGCATGGAATTCCAGACAACTAGTACAGCAGTTTTGTCAAAATATTTACTATTGCATACGGGTATTTTGCTGTCACTTGTAGCTTCAGGAAAGCTTAAGAAAAACTTTATATAGGTATATTATTAAATGTCAATGAAACATTAATAAATATCAATCATGTCATCAATGTCGTTTTTAGTAATTTTTTATTTACTTATATTTTTTAAATGTTTAATGAACAAGACTGAAATGGTTTTTTTACATTTCCTGAACTTAGTATTATGAGTAAAGATAGTCACTTAATCCCACGCAAAAATAGTGTGCCTTTTTTTTGCTCACGAGAGTATGTAAGTTGAAGGAGTAAGTATTGGTTATGTAAAATTTCTGGTAAAATAACTGTGATTTTAAAAGCATCATATATCGTTTAAAACACTCTTCATACTGATTAAGGCACTCTTCCATTTTCATAAAACACAATATATTTTTTTCGCCTATTTCGTTGGCATAATATGGATCTAAATATACATATGTATATTCGATTCTTAAATTTACTATTTTTGTAAAAGTTTCTATAAGTGATGTGTCCGCAACAAAATTTAATGGAAAATGTGTAGTGTCGAATATCTCTGTGACTAGATACCAAAAGGCTAGTGATTGTTAAATCAATCGCACGAATATATTATTTCCAAATTTGCTACGTATACACAAGTTTTCGACTGAACATCTGGGTTTCTAACGATTTCTGACTATCAAATCGGGTCTATGAATAAAGCTAATATTAAATATAACAAGCAGGTTACATTTCCTGCTATTAAGTTACTCCAAACTTTTAAATCTTTGTGAATATATCTACAAAAAATATGCTTTTAAAAACTCTTATAACCATAAATCCCAAGTTTTTGCTTGTCTACCGGGATATACAGCATATTCAGATTGTCAGATTTTATGGGTATTTAATTTTTATTCAGTTAAATATAATTACACGGAAAGACCACAGTTTATCGTCTTGAACTAGATCTCATAGATAGACACTACGAGATTCAAAATGATTGTCAAATCCATTCCTATAGATAGTGGCAGCGTGTAGGTATATGCCGCATGTTTGTTATAAAGGTTGGAACTAAGTCAATGGCGGAGCACAAGGAAGTAAAAGAACTACTGATGAATACCAAAAACATAACGTATCATTGGAATCCCATATTTGCCGACTATAAAAGATTATTGATTGTTTTTCTTTCTTGTAGAAATGAAATATAATCAGTACAACTCCTATGTTTATTACATTATTTCATTACTTTAGATTATAACTTAGAATAACTGATTATTTAGTGAAAAAACTTAAAATTTGTTTAAAGTTCGTGTTCAAAATGCCGAACATCTCTCAGTTCCTCTATGGTACGCATATAGTTCCTATAGATCCTATTTTTTAGATAGCCAAACATGAAATAATCCAATGGGGTTAGATCAGGCGACGTTGGAGGCCATCCTTGTGCTCCAACAACCTTGTCAGCTAAATACTGTTAAAGATATTGGCAGGTTTGTAGAGCGGTATAAGCTGCAGTATTATCATGCTGAAGATAACCTGTTTCAAGCTCATTTTCTTGTAATTCTCCGACAAACAACTCTAATATTTGTTGATAACGTTGAGCTGTTACAGATTCCTAAAAGAAAATGGGCTTGGACATAGCTAACCAAACTCCAGCTTTTATGGAGTGTAACCGAGTTTCTCGAAATTTCACAGACCAGATGTAATCATTCTGTGAATTTGTATAGCCCGTTAGATGAAACCAGGCTTCATCTAAGAAAAATGATTGGTTCAGCATGTTATCATCTCTTAAATTGTTATTAAACCAATGACGATATTCCAATCGTTCCAACTAAATGTTTGAAATTTGTATGTAGATAACTTCACTCATTAAAATGCTATTAAATATAGATAAATGTTTCTTCCGACAATCATTTTGAATCTCCCGTTATATATTTTCATGTAATGTACGTTAGTATACAGTGAGGTTTTTATAACACCGTACATAGCCCCTATATTCGATTTTATTTGTCCTATGTCAACGCATGGGCAGTTATACAACCAACATTATCCTATTATCTTGTCACGACTTTGACAGTTATCGATCGGATGTTTATGTAGAAACCAATAATATATAGGAGTAATGTTGGATGCATAACTGCCCATGCGTTGACATGGGACATATAAAATCGAACATAGAGCTACGTACAGTTTATTTTGACCATCCAATAATCGCAATTCTAATCAAGAGCATGGTAAGTAACCAGTTGATTAGCTCCAAATATAAAAAGTGAGAATGATCTGAACAATTTTAACTTCTGCAACTATTAACTAAACTAAATTGGCAAAGTGAAACAAACAAGATACTTTCGCTATGTGTATTATCACTTCGAGTATGGAACTACGCCAAATAACTCTTATCGAAAACTGTAAAAGTACTTGGAAAATAATTAATAAACTAGATATTTACGCCCTCAAATCAGAAAAGAGTAAAATAAAGCACATGCTGCAATAATAACGAAAATTCTTGGAATGTTACCACAAAAATACAGGACCTTAGACCGGCAACTACCTGTCAAAGATGCACGCACGTATTGTCAGCCTCATTAATTTGTACATTACAGTAATAATTGCACTTATCCTTAATTATTTATAAACAAGTTGATATTCTGTTAGTATGAAATCAAAGCAAATAAAAACACGAAGGAAATAATTGTATAAAAATAGGACGGGTGTATTAAAAAAATTAAGTTAAGGCTATTTAAAAGTTAAAAAAAAATTTTTTTCATATTTTTCGAATATCCTTATTCCAAAATCATATTTTTGACAAAAATTGTAGATGGACTATGTCAAATTCATTGTTATTTTGTTTATGCAACTAACCCTTAAGAAATAATCATGAACATGTGTTCAAGAGCAATTTATTGTTGTTACCAAAAACTAACTATTCTCGATCATTTTGAGATAAAATCCTATCGTGTAACATATCAACGTAGTCTAAATTTATCAGCGGATCAGAATATAACAAAAAACAAACATGGATCTATTTAAAAATAAAAAGTTGATGTCACTTCCGGTTAAACCGGAAATGAAAGAGGAGGTGGCGAAGTTTAGAAAGATGCGCGATTACATGAAATAACTTAATGTTAAATGTCAAGTAAATTTATTACACGATAAAAAAGTTATAATCTGTTACCTTATTCCGTTGTCACCCGGTATATCGAAAGATTGCCATGCATCCCGCAAGAATAAACATAGTAACAATAGCACCCACGTACCCAATAGTAATTCAGCTTTTGTTACTGAAAATGAATTCCCACCAATTCTAGAAGAAAATATAAGAATTTTCTACTCTCTACGAGATATTTATCCAGTTTGCTGTGAAATTGGGTAATGGTCAAGAATTGAAAACATCTATATAGAATGCTGGCTTAACGAAGTCTCTTTTCGGAACGTGCAGTTATCAAGACAGGTATGAAAGTAATAAAAGAAAATGATAAAGCTCATAGCTATAAATCAGGCACGTTGAAAGTGTGTGCCCTTCGTAAAGAAAACAACACATTCAAACTTCCGATACGTACAGTTATGCTTGCAGTAAACGTAGTAACAAATAGGCGTTTAGAATTATTGCATCAGCGTATGGGACACATAAATGTCGAAATAATCAGAGATATTACTAAAAATGGATTAATTGGAAAGCCAGTATGGTAAACAACATAAATTACCATTCTGGAAAGCTCAAACAAGATGCCGTAAACCTAGTGAGCTTATTCATAGCGATTTATGTATGTGATCCAATGTCTGTATCTTCGGTAAGCGGTTGTAGATACTTATATTATTTAAAAATGATAGTACTAGCTACAGAAAAGCGTATTTTGTAAAGCATAAGTCTGACAATTTAATTATTTTAAAAAATTTGATCAATTATTCAAAAACAAATTTAGGCATAATATATGAAAACATTACATTCCGATAATGGTACAGAAGTAATAAATAAAGCGTTTAGATAATATATAACAAAAAGATGAATTGAAACCAGTGCACCATATTTTCACAAACAAAATGATAAAGTTGAACGTATTTATGTACGTATATTCTATATCGTACCACAATTATATACACAGGTAAATTTACAGTTTGAAAAATGGATAAGAAGAAAATCAGAATTAAATCACGTCAAAATTTTTGGAAGCGAAGGATTTATGCATATACCAAACAACTTAAGACACAAACTAGAGCCAAAGAATGAAAAATCGATTGTAATAGGACATGAAACTGATTCAACAAATTATCGATTATTCGATTCTGGTACAAGAATGATTAGAATATCTCGTGATGTTGCTTTTAATGAAAATAATGAAGTAAAATTACTAATAACGAACACTATACTATCACCTATAAGAAGAAATAACTGGAAACATCGGTGATAAAATAAAAGTCATGAGGCAGTTAAGCAGTCGGAAGAATGTGGTGAATGTACTCCAGACACGACATATAATCTAAAACCAAGAAAAGATTTAACTACATCAATGCAATATGAATAGAACATTACCAAGAAATTGAAAGAAGTTATTAAAGAAAAATTGAAAGCGTATGAAGTAAACAGGACATGGGGATTAATTCCAAATTCTGAAAATAAACGAATCAAGATCATGATTAAAAGAAATCAAGATGGAGAAATTACTAAATACAAAGCTCGTTTATATGCAAAAGGATTGGCATAGAAACAGGTTGTGGACTATAATTAAACTTTTGCGACAACTACACGTGCATATAGCAATAGCTGCAAAACACGACTGTGAAATGATGCAATTTGATGTAAGCATTTTTGTATTGTGAGTTATGCGAGAATGTCTACATGGCTCCGCCAGTGGAAATACGGGCACAACAGATCTACAAATTAAAGAAGGCTCTATAAGGTCTAAAACAAGCATTTAAATGTTGGTAATAAAATTAGTACATTTTTTAAATCGTTTTGATACATTTATCAAACGACGCAGTTTCACCAAGGCAAATATTGATACCTTTAGTGGCTTTTTGTTGGGAGAATCCTGGGGCGACTTATTACAATTTGATAATGTGAACAAAATGTTTGAAACGTTTTCCAACATAGTTGCTTACTATTTTAACATGTCTTTCCCATTACGAAATAGATATTTAAAACATGGTAGTGAAAATTGAATGCCATCTGATTTATTATCCCTAAAAGATAAGATAGGTGTGTATAATGATTTGGCGAAACTTGATGTAGATTATAAAGTTCAATATAAAACTGTTAGTGGTTTGTACTGTGAAGGGCTAGAGTTAGCAAATAAACAGTATCACGATGTTAAAATACAAAGCTAATAAAAGGGTTTGGACTGTTGTAAACAGAAAACGGGGCAAAGAACTAGGTGAGTCGCCACACTAATTTTGTGATATATTTTAATTTAATTTCAATACACATTTTTGCGCTTTACCAATTATTGATGCTTATAATGATAACGTCTTGCTTTTCAGTGTACCGCTTTATAATGAATCCATTTTTCTGTCACCAGTCGCAGGGGAAGATATTTTGTCTTGTATTTCTGAATTAAGAGCTTCAACTGCATGCAGCTTCGATGGCATATCCAACGATCAGATTAAAAAATGTAGCAAATCATTAAGTCGACCTTTAGTGATTATTATGAAACAAATTATACAAAGCGGAACATTTCCTGGTGGATGTAAATCAGCCCTTGTTCAACGTGAACATAAAGGAGGTAGAACAAATGAATATAAAAATTATAGAGCTATTTAGTATATTACCTAGCGTATCTAAAATATTTGAAAAATGTGTAGGGAAACAACTGTTGTGTTTTTTTGAAAAGAATAATTTTTTAACGATGTCATAACATGGCTTTACCAAGTGTAGGGATAGACAAACTGCACTCCGTGAATACAGTGAAAAATTTGTCAATGCGATAGACTCCAAGAAACTTGTTTTGGGACTGGGCGTACATTTAAGTCGTGCTTTTGACCTGGTTAATCATGAGTTGATGTTGATTAAGCTGGAAAGATACGGTGTCTATGGTGTTCCATTAACAATAATATCATCTTATCTAAAGAACAGCGTCCGACTACATGCTGTGATAGAATTCGCGTCCAGCAAAGAGTTTTCCAAGGCTCAATTTTAGAACGTTTATTCATCAATACAGAGACATTCTTATAAATGTGATTATGCCATTGGTAAATATAATACATAGAGAAAATTTCGTGTTTCAACATAACTCTCCTGTGCATAAGTTGCAAATCGTACAGGAATGGATACGTTCCGCAAACATTGAAGTTTTGCCATGGCCTCCAAATAGTCCGGACCTAAGTCTTATACAAAATGTTTGGGCTGTGTTAAAACAGAATGTATATCGAGACTTCATTCCAGAAAATGCTGATGAACTACGAGAGAAAGTGGACGCTGCCTGGCAAAATATCTCTATAGAATTTTGTGAGAAACTTCTAGATTCTGTGCCGTCCAGATTACAGGAAGTAATCGACAATGATGGAAAGTGGACACATTATTAGATGCCTCAAGATTAATAAAATGTATTTATGCAAATATAATCATGGAATAAAACAATAAAATAAATTTGTACCGCTTCTAAAATTGTACATGGCAGTTTAATTTGTTAAGTGTAATACACTGTTACACATAACGTCACCGCTGAAATTGCTTTAAAGCACTCAACAGATAGACATAATTTTGATTTTCAAAACACTAAAATTTTAAAAAAGGAAAATAATTATAAAAAAAGATTAATTTACGAAATGATATACATTAAAAAATATGAAAACGCTGTAAATTTTAGAACGGATATCGATAATTTAGGTGTTATTTATAATAATTTAATTCACGCCTGAATGTTATTAATTTTAAGCTCTTGACTAGGTTTTTTTTGCCATGTCCTTGAACAGAGAATTGTTAGAGCTTGACAAAAAATTGATTGATATACGAATAATTCAAATCATTTTAATTTTTATAGTTGTATTAAACCAATATATCCTTCATTATTATTTGTAATTAAAATTCGATATATCAATAAATTCTTCGTTTTTTAGATATTTTTGTTGATAGGCATGGCCATTTATATTATTAGTATTTTGACACATATTAAATGTCAATTTCTTCCACTGAAGAAGTCTTTTTAACGAAAACATAATATATGTTCTTGAATAAATTGGTATTTAATTAATTAATTTTTATTGACCTATAAGTGGAAATATTTCAGGAATTGAAAGATAAGTACATAAAGGTGACAAAATAGATATATTAACTATACAAACACTATTTTTACAGAAGATTTATAAGTTTATATTTACTATACAGGCTGTTACAAATTCGCGGGTCACCATTGGGATCTCGAAAACGGTAAGAGATACAAAGTCGGTTAAATAGGGGCAAAGTTGCGTTTTTTGCTGCTGAACAATAATCCGTTTTAAAAAATTTTCTATGATTTGTTGTTTTTGAAATATTTCTGAAAAACCGGAAAACACACTTTTCCTTTTTCTTCTGTTCTGAAGTTATTATTGCAGGGATCAAAACAAGATTAATACATTCTACAGGCACTTTTTTGAGCTCTTTACGAAGGTATTATTAGATTCTGCTTAAAGCGTTTCGTCTCGCTTTGACCACCGTCAACTTCATTTTTTCTTATGGCCGCCATATTAGATCTTGGCATCATTAAATAGATCGATTTTTTCTGATATTTTTTCATGTATCACGCATCCTCATTAAAGAAAGTTAAATGGCTATAAATGCAGAAAATGTTAAAAATAACAGTATTAAGAAAAATATGGTGTGCTGTGATGGCAAAAATTAAACGTTTTGACATATCTCCGCATAGTTTAGTTTGTTTACCGTTTAACTCAAATGCAATTCGTTTTAAACTTATTCAAATGATGAAAACAACGCATAACAACGTGACATGTTACAACTTTATTATAATAATAACAACACAGTAACAGCAAGCGAAATTTACTTCCAACAGTATCCATAAAGACGTCAACCAAATAGAACATTGTTTGGTAAATTAGATAGAAACGTTGTTCTTTATGGATCTTTTAGTAAAATTCGAAGGAAGTAGGAATTTCAGAATTTTAGTACAAATTCAGAAAACAACATATTAACAACTTTTAATATCCAGCTAATTGCTGAAAAATTAAGTAGGTATTATAACATTCACAAAAAGAAAAAACCCAAAATATGTATTACAATGTCGATACTGTAGTCTGTGTCTTTGAAATTCTGAATAAGTTATATTTTACAATACTCGTCACATTGCATTGATACCAAACATGACTAACACGAACGAATTAAATTAGAAAAAATAACGGTGTACTCGACAGTTCTGAAAGTACCTACTTGATAGACATATTCATAATTATTATAGTCTACAAATTTAATAGTTCACAAACAAAACAAAATTTTCAGAGTAGATATTCGAAATATCCTTCGTTCTTTGCTATACATAAATTTATTCTTCGTCGAACGTTATTAACAGCACGTTGAACATCTCTTCTTCGTAACGAATTAAATGAAACCAACATTTTATTGCGTAGCTCGGCAATGTCATTAACTGGTTCAGCCTAAAATTTATTTTTCAGAATACCCCACAAAAAAAATCTAATGGCGAGAGATTCGGTGACCTTGCAGGCCAACGTACTACTCCACTATTCTCAATCCACTGATTTGGAAATTGTTCGTTTAAATGATGACACACCGCCCTTGTATTGTGCACTGGTGCACCATCATGTTGAAACCATAATTCTGGAAGTCTCCTTAAATTTATATTGTCCAAATATTCAGCAAATGTAGTTCTAAGAAAATTTAGGTATCGTTCTGAGTTTAGGTTTTCCTCATAAATAAATGGGCCAATAACTTGTTCTCCCACAATTCCCGCCCAAACATTTAAGCCAAATCTAACTTGATTTCGATCTGGTCTATTAACTCTTGGATTTTCAAGCGACCAGACGTGCTCATTATTTCGATTAAATAATCTACAATTTGTAAATTTACTTTCATCCGTCCAAATAATGTTATTTAAAAAATTGCTGTCTCTGTTGCTAAGCCAATGACACCATTCTAAACGTCTTTCGGTATCCCCAGGAAGTAAAGCGTGCGAAACGTGTATTTTGTAGCATTTGTAATTGTTCTTTCTCAAGAGTCTCCAAATTTTAGCATGATGCGCGGCATCGATAGTGTTTGCAACTTGTCGGGTAGAATTGAAAGGGTTATTGTTAATCTAAAAGAAGAAATTATAAAAGAAAATTGAAACTGTTAAAACAGCTCTTGACTGGACTTTTATTTAAACTATACGTTTTATAAATAAAGTAACAATTACGAGAATATTATGTATTTATAAAATAAAAACTATTAGTTACCTCTTCTAAAATTTGTTCATTCTCATTATTATTAGAGCGATCTCCATACTTCTTTCGAGTTTTACGAAAAGATTCATAAAGAGAAATGTTTCTATCTAATTTACTAAAGAATGTTCTATGGGTTGTTGAATTTCTGGATATTGTTGAAAGCAAATTGCGCTCGCTATTACTGAATTGCTGTAATTAGCATAATAACACTTTAACATGTCGCGTTTTTCTTCATCGGAAAAATCCATTGTAATAAGTAAAACGATTTTCAGTAGGATTAAACAGTAAATAAACTAAACCATGCGGAGATATGTCAAAACGTTTAATTTTTGTGGTCACAGCACACCATATTTTTCTTAGTACTGTTATTTTTAACATTTTCTGCATTTATAGCCATGTAACATTCTTTAATGAGCATACGTGATACATGAAAAAATATCAGAAAAAAATGATCTATTTAATGATGCCAAGATCTAATATGGCGGCCATAAGAAAAAATGAAGTTGACGGTGGTCAAAGCGAGACGAAACGCTTTAAGCAAAATCTAATAACACCTTCGTAAAGAGTTCAAAAAAGTGCCTGTAGAATGTATTAATCTAGTTTTCATCCATGCAATAATAAGTTCAGAACAGAAGAAAAAGGTAAAGTGTGTTTTTCGGTTTTTCGAAAATATTTCAAAAACAACAAATCATAGAAAATGTTTTAAAACGGATTATTGTTCAGCAGCAAAAACCGCAATTTTGCCCCAATTTAACCGACTTTGTATCTCTTACCGTTTTCGAGATCCCAATGGTGACCCGCGAATTTGTAACAGCCTGTATATGTTTACGATACGTGAATAAAAATGTCTA
Organism: Holotrichia oblita; assembly: GCA_023690525.1. NCBI lineage: Eukaryota > Metazoa > Arthropoda > Insecta > Coleoptera > Scarabaeidae > Holotrichia > Holotrichia oblita. The sequence goes on along the minus strand of CM043017.1, from coordinate 90,145,397 downwards.
AGTTTGATGTTAGTGTCAGTTAATAATTTTACTGATCAAACATATTACATATATGTATATAAATATAATATACAAAATGATGCTTTATTCTATAGCAGCGCAGACGTTTAACAAACGTTGCGTGTTTCTTACTTAGTCCTGCTGACAATGAGTCACTTCATATTAGTTAACTACTTCGTATGAATACGAAACAAGTTATAGGAAAGAAACTACAATTCATTTTGAACTACAAAAAAGCACAATTCATTTAAGGGAACAGCTTGTGATCGAACGAGCCAGTAAAGTGAACTGTTGTGCCCATCACTACTATACTATGAGATTCAAAATGATTGTCAAATCAGTTTCTATAGATAGTGACAGGGTGTAAGTATATGCCGCGTGGTTGTTATAAAGGTTTGAACTAAGTCAGTGGCAGAGCACAAGGAATGGTATGGTATGCATATTGGTGCCTATGGATGCTATTTTTTTAGATAGCCAAATACGAAGTAATACAAATGGGGTTAGATCAGGCGATCTTGGAAGCCCATATTTTTGCACTAACAACCCTATCAGCAAAAAACTGTTGAAGATGCCGGCAGGTTTGTCGAGCAGTATGAATTGGAGCATTATTATGTTGAAAATAACCTGCTTCAAGCTTATTTTCTTATAATTCTCCAACAAACTCTAAGATCTGTTGATAACGTTCATTTACGAAAAATGATTGATTCAGCATGTTATTTATGGTAATAATTCTTGTACTGTAGAAACTTTGTACGGTACGCCAATATCAACAAATGTCAATTGATTATGTACATAACTCCATTCTTTAAAATGGTAATAAGTATAAATAAATTTTTGCGGAAAACAGTTTTTTTCCGACAATCATTTTGAACCTCCCTTTACATGCTTTGAGCATTTGGAGCTATTATAATGAAACTAGTCGTTAGCACTGAAATAGTTAATGGTAACTAAAATTAAAAGTAGGTTTTTCCCCGTCCTTTATATGTATCTAGAAAACATTGTTATTTTAGCATAAATTCTAATACTTATGTTAAAGAAACAATACAACTTAAACGCCTAGTTAAATGTAAATAAATTCTCTCCCTCTCTAAAATTTTGATCTACATTTGTAAAAATAGTTTAGCTCAACAACCACTTGCCTTAGGTATAGCAAACATAACAGTAATCTGCATTTATTTAATCCCTGTTATCAAAATATTTAATTCAATACTATACAAGTTGAATTTTGACAACTTTAATGTGTAACTTTTTTCTGAACCACTTTGTACCATCAATTTCATAATGATCTAGGACAATATGCATTTCCTATTGTAAATTGCACTTAAGTCGCTAATACAATGTTGACTTATCTGTGATTTTTGTTTACTTTTTAGTCTTAGTTTTATAGTAGGAAACACGCACGGCATTGTGAACACGTGACATACCCATTTTGATATTGTTCTCGGCAAAATGTGTTTGCACAAACGAATTGAGCACTTTCACGGCTTTTGACAATTTCGCTGATTGATTGTCATCGCTGCTATCTTGATTATCTTGGTATTTGGCGATAACATTCCCTACAATATTCGCATCGGATGGTGCTTCGTATGTTCCAATATCATTGTCAATGAGGGTATATTATTCAATTGCCTCTTTTGTTGAACATGTAGGTAGCTGAATATTCACAGATTTTGTGCTGGGCAATTGTCTACCAAAAGCAAATTTTTTGTTTTTGTTTTTTGATAAATCGCGATCCCATGCCCGCACCCATTTCATGAAAATTTCGTAGATCATCCAAGCTTTGTGATTGCTTACATAATCTACTGGCAAAAAAATTACATTTTTAAAGCATGTTAGCTTTATTGATTTGTGCTATTATCAAGTATTTTTTATCGTTCCTATGTTTTGAACCTATCTTTTGAAAGTTACCTCCCGCTCATTTTTCATCTTTAAATTAAATGATGTCCGGTGTTAACTTAATAAAACAGTCCCGCCTCGTCGGCATTAAAAATGTCTTCATTTTTAAATTTTGATCGCAATTTAGGGCAAACATTTCTTTCCCATTCGCATACATCACTTTGTTGCACCTACATTGATTTTCCAGCAATCTTATCGCAAACAATATTGTCTTCCTTTAAACCGAATAAAAGCTTGGCGGACAATTAAACTTACTAATTTTAAATTCTTTTGTGATAACATTTACTTTTTCTTGAAATATTGGTTCATTAACAGGTATTTTCCGATTTTGTTGCAACTTAAACCATTTTAACAATGCTTCTTCGACTTGCTCTTGAGTTGAATTCCTCACACGCTTAAGTTTTAAAACATTTGCGTTAAATAGAGCTTCTATTTTATGTTTATTCTTCTTGATAGTTGGAAGCAAAATTCATTACATTTGATTCGTCTGTTCCTAAGCATTGAACGATACAACTTTTTTCTTCAATAAAAAAACTTACGTTTTGCGGAAGTAATTGTATTGCTCGTAATACTAAACCCTTAATAATTAGAAAAACACTAATATATGCACAACGGTCTCTATACTTCCCCTTTTATCGCTCGTGAAATGAATAGTTTTTAAGCAAATTAGAGATGCACGTCGTTTCAAGCGGAAAATTTATAAATACATATGTCACACAAAGCGGTTGGTCGCTATAACAAAAGTCGTAATAAGCGGATGTACTTCCATGGTAATATATCCAGTGACCATATAGAAGTCGCGTTTAGGCCGCTAAAAATTGTCGGTCGTTCTAAGCGAAATTGTTATAATCGGATCCTATTGTAATAATGGCATCTTTTAGACACAAAAACTTATTGTACTTTAAACAAGAATATGTTATTTTGTTTTTCTATTTCTCTTAGAAAAGCAGTAGAAGTATTTTCCATCAATATTGTTTTTTCAAAAATCCCTTCGATAAGAATATCTAACAACTCTTCAAATCATAAACAAACCATTTATATTCAGTTGCGTACGAGTCTTGCTCTTTCTTCAACCATAAAAGTTTCGCTTGCTCTGACTCATATAGTATTTTATAGATAAATAACATGCAATTGGAAATTATTATATAGACAGAAATAGTGAAACAACTTATCGAAGCTAAGAAAGTCTAAGAATTATTTTGTTACATGAGTAGTAATGTCTGTCAGACATCTATTTTAAATATCTATCAAGTAATACATCCAACACCATTGCACTGTATATTGTAATTTTATAACTGTTTTCGAAAGATATATAACAGTTCAACATTCTACGGACAAAACTCGCTAAAATAGTGAGTTAAACAAAAACTGTCTGATTGTGAGAATAAAGGTAATCACTGGAGGGTTAACAAGGGTGTCGATAAGACATACATAAATGAGGATAAATCATCCTTCGCGGACAGTACGGCACCTGAAATTATTTTCACTGAAAAGATGAAAAACCGAACAGAAACCAGCCACGAGGCGGCTTTGTTGCCTCTGATAACTGGTTCACAGACGGATCCAAATCCAGTAGAGGCACAGGAGCCGGTATTAATGTACTGAGTCCAAGACAGAGAATATCCTTAAGCCTGGGAGAACATGTAACGGTTTTCCAGGCAGAAGTATTCGCTATTGCAGCCTGCGCAGAACTGATTGCAAAGGGAGGCTGCACAAAGAGAAAAATAAACATAACGACTGATAGTCAGGCCACTATCAAGGCAGTTATGAATCCTCTTACCAGGCCAAAACTGGTTGAAGACTGTAAACAGCACCTCAATACACTGGCACAAGACAGCAAGGTATTTTTGATCTGGGTGCCCGGACATGAGGATATTGGAGGCAATGTAATAGCCGATGAACTAGCCAAGGAGGGTTCTAGGAAACACTTCATAGGACCAAAGCCCGTATTTGGAATCACAAGAAAGAGTAAGGAAATGGAGGTCGACTGAGGATCCACTCCATACTAAAGCGCTAATAGGGGACGGGGACGTTAAGTTCTCTGGAAGCCTAATTAGACGCAATAAAAAACAAGTTAAGACCATTATTGGGTTGATAACTGGACACTGTGCCTTAAGGAAGCATCTATACAATACGGGTCGGGTGAGCGAACCCTGCTGCAGAAGATGCGAGTTACAGGAGGAAACAAGTTTACATGTAATTTGCACATGTGAGGAATTGAAGCTACCCAGGCAGAAACATTTCGGAAAGGATCTACTGGAGCCTTCGAGGGTACTCAAGTTTCTAGTGGGCAAGTTACTAGACTTTCTAGAGGACAGTAAACTTCTCAATTGGAAATGAGTGTTTCAATAGGGATGGTACAAAGAGCACCCAGTTCAAGTGCCTGGACTATAGGTGTCCAACACTTTCTGTGTCTATTGCACTTTGTTGTCTATCAACATAAGGCAAGTAGCATTATGCCTACTTCTGAGGATTTATTATAACCAGCTTCTGCAGTACATTTTAAACATTATGTCACAAAATCTGTTCATGTAAATTTCAAAAGCTTTACTGTAGTGCATATTATATGACTAAAATGAAATAAAATGAAAAATAATATTCTTGAATCTGTAATAAAGTGTCTATCAATGAAACACATTTTTAATTAACCATGCTACAATCAGTCTAACTAACATATTACACAAAATATATTCATATAATATTCTAAATATCTAATTTTGCATTTAAGATATTATGCAAGTTAACTAGAAAACTATATTTATATTATGTATAGTAAGTTTTAAATTGGGTAAAAAACCATAAAAAAGTAAAATTTGTACATATAAAAATAAATTACACTTACTTGCAATATAGTTTCAAAATTAAATGTAAGGCCATTCCATAAAGTAAACTCGCCAGAACTAGCACCCGTTACCAATCTACGACCTTCTGGTGTCCATGCCATACAAAATATTGGACATCGCATTTTATTTGTAGCTGTCTTTACAAATCGTGTCGTTACACAGTTTATTGGATTGTCAGGGTAACTAGGAGGAGGCATCATGTCAGGATAATACATAACATCTGGTTGCAGAGCTCTACGATCCCGATAATCCCTCTGCCAAACTCTGTTCTAAAATTACATTCTCTTAAACTAAGCAATTGAAATTGAAATAATTATATACTTCAAGTTCTTTTATTATAGCTGAATTATAGTCCACAGTCTTCCTCATCACAGATTTCCTTAAACGTTTGCCATCAAAGTCTTCTAAGGTCATGGTTCCAAGAGACCCTGGAAGAGGTCTTGCAACATTTAAAAAAGGCCTAAATTGCGGTCGGTTATTACTAGTAAATCCTATAATAAACAAGGATTGAATAAATGTAAACAAATATACCTGACCTAATACCTTGCCCATTCATGTTCGGTGGAGGCAAAGACATATTGGGAATTCCTATCGAAGATCCTGCCATAGTTGGGGGAGGTTGCGCAAATTCCATGTTTCTTGATTTTACGTGTTACACAATCATAAAGTAAATAAAAGCAACAACCTAATTCACTTCTAATAATTTAAAATTCAACACAGCTTACATTAGGAATCTACCATTTTGATATATGTATAGTATTCACAGTGCGGTTAGAAGAAAAAGTAGTCACAATTATCACGTTAAACGTTTTCGATACATATTAAAATAAAAGGATTATACAGGTAAAATATCTAAAACAGTTCGATTAATCACAAAAAAACTACTAAAAGTAGAGTAGACAGAATTTTTCGTGAAACACTAAACAAAATGGCACCTCACGCTTCACTATACGCAAGCGTATAAGAATGCTGATTACAAACAGCGCTAAATGGAAGATTGAAAAATAGTATTTATAATCATTTTTTATTAAGAAAGGCACGATAAAAGTCAAAACATTTTACTTTGTTTTTTTTATGTTATAAAGCTTTGAGGAAAGGTCAAACGCTTTATAAATCCATCCCATTGGCTAAACACAAATATCCATTTGGCTATATATGTAGGTATAGAGCATACAGAATGGACCACTTAAAATGCACTAGAATTATGACCAGGCCGGTTTCACTAGATTACCATGGCTACTACCAATATTTTTAATGCGAACGTCCCCATGAGAGGCTCTGCAATGCAATAATGCTGTTCAAATGTTAATTTGAATTTAATTGACATTTGTCAAATTATTGTCAATATATAATTGCGTTAAGCGTTGTGTTCAATATTATTGATTATTACGAGTTCTTTTCTTTCTTCAAACACAATATTTAATTACTCTGGTTTTATTGTTTCATTTTGTATTTAGTTGCATGTTAATTATTTTAGTGTTATAGCATATTATCATAATTTAATAATTAACTAATATGGAAGGTCCACGCTGCGTTATTAAAATGGTTTTGCAGTAAAATATGGTAGCAGACACTGTTTTCCTAAGCCAGCGAAAAATATGGATATGTTTAAAAAATGAATCAAGTACTGTGATGATGAAATTCGAAGTTTGCCACCAGAAAATGTATATCAAAATCGACGAGTTTGCAGAAATCATTTTACTAATGATCAATTTGGATCTAATAATAGATTGTTGTCTACTGCATATTCAGTTTTAAATATTCCAAGTAAGCTTTCGGCCTAATTCTCATTACGCGTTTTGTTGTTGCGGCAAAAATTTTAACATTTCAGCGATCGTGCGTTTTTCACCTATTTTTATCAGTGGACTAAGGTAGTTTTGAGTTGAGTTATTAATATTATGTCATTTTAGTATGATTTGAATATTTTTTATATTATTTCTATGGGCGTCCTATTTTGGTAGACATCTACGATAGTGCTTCATACTAATGAAAAAAAGTTTCACTTACAATCATTTTTCGGAGAATTTTTGAAGAAGTTCCAGCTGAGAATTTGCCAAATTATAACATAACAATATATGTAGTGAAAATGTATGGTCTCAACCTATAGCCATGAAAATCTTCTTATGGAACCGGATCTGGAATACTTACCATAAAATTTTCGTATTTCTCTGTATTTAAACCGGCCACAGCAGTAAAAGCATCAACTCCCAGTTTTATTCATATTATAAACAAATTGCAGCAGGGGGCTAAATGGCTTATAAATGATATAATTACTCATCATTAACTTAAATTTCTGTTTCTTTTTTCTATTGTATAGAAAAATTCTATTGTATACAGAATTCTTATGTACTTACCGTCCGATTTCATAATAATGTCCTTCATTCGGTTTATTCTCGGTTAACTAATGAGTATGGTAGTTTAACAGTACATCAAAAAGGACTTTAGGAATATATCAATTAATGATCGCATAACACTAATTTTTTTTATGAAAGTCAATTTGTAGATATTTAATAGTGACTTTAAATAATAATACGGTATTAGGTTTTATTACGAAATCGGCCCGTATTTCTATCAAATATGTTATGCTTTTGTAATTTACTTTATTCATATAAATATAATATAACTTTATATACATATTTGTTATTTATGTTTTGTATTAATTTATTAAATATAAATTGAAATAAAATGCATCGTACGCTTTGGTATATTTAAGCGTGGCGCTTTCGCATAATAATGCGAACGTACTCACTAGATGGCGCAAAACTTGGTTATGATTGACATACGTTATCTGACGCATCTATATTATATTTCATCTATGATTATGACCAAACTAAATAAAAATTTTAAAATCCGACCAGGTAAATTTATAGTGGTCCATAAGGAGCACAATTTAATAACAATGTAAATTTTATAATATTCATGATGACGTCACGCGGAAATCAGTTTGCATTTTATTAAATAGCACATTTAACTTTTCTATCAGTGTATTGTAAGAAGATGGTATTTCTAACACATCACAATCACTTATTAAATATTTTATCATTTTATTATTTTATATTATTTTAAATTACGCGGTTTCGAAGTTTCAAGGTTATAGCGTTTTCCACTGAGGGAACTCGGGTTGCACCGACACTGTCCTAGAGTATCGTCATATGACGTAACCACTGATTCTGCCCTCGCTCAGAGCTATAGTGCAATACGTGTAATATAGGTATGTCGATAAAACTGGCGTTAGTGCTTCAATGCTTTGTTGGGATGAAAAGCTTATCGCAAAAAAAATGAAAATCTATAAAAGTAAATAGTAATACGTATGAAGTAAAAGTAGATGAAGAATTACACCAGAAACTATTACGTACAATGATTGTTTAATTATTATTCATTTCTGAAAATGGTCTTTTAGTGGACAAGATATTTTGTATAAAATACGCAAAAACGTATTTCATGGATGATGATTATGAACAATTCGTATCATTATCTGTATCTGAGGATAACATAAAGTAGTATCAAAATTTAACAGTAATTTGTAGAATATTTTCGGCCATAACGATTACCCGATGAAATATTGATTGTATATACATTTATATACCCACTTGCCCACTGTATGCTTTTCGAAAGTAAATAAAACTGAATCATTTGTAATAACTTCAGATTGCACTATAAGTGGCCCCGTCAATTTTGAGAGGTCCAGTTTTTCGCACTCAAGGTCAAATGTAGTGACGCTCACATGTACGTCACTTCTACGTAAGCAGCACGAAATTTACCAGTGGAACACGTATAATTTTTGATTGCAGCGAGTGCTAAGACCAGTGGAACAGCCAACACCGAGTTAGTGCACTTTTAGTGCGCTCTAAATGTCCGAGTGGAAAACGCTATTAGTTTACCGAAATTTTACGTAACGCATGTTAATGTGTATGACATTTGTCAGATTTGACTTAAACCACTATTCTGCCAGTTGCTTATAATTCTTGAAGTGTAACTTGCTCAATTTAAAATATGATGTGTAAACTACGAAATCTAGAAACTATTTGAATATATCTCCCATGCAAGTACTATTTGCGCAACAAAATGACTGATGAAATATTGTGTTTATAAAAGTCAGGGAAGTTGTATCACCGATGACACCGCTATTTATTCATCCTCCAGAGACGATGCTTTGGGCTGTCGACGTCTCCAAAGATCCGTTAACGAAGTGTGCGAGTGGGCGTCCAAGTGGCGGTTGACGATAAACGCGGATAAGTGTGTGGCTATCCGATTCTCCAGGAAGCGTAATCCTCTCCCAACAAACATCGTCGTCCAGGGTCAGAGGCTACCTTGGGAAAGTACAGCAGGAGAAAAAAGTATCCTGCCAGTGCATGTAAGAAAGACGCCCTTCACTCAAAATGCACGGGTACTTTATTGACTTAGTATACCTACATGGACTGTCTGTGACACAGACATTATTTGTATGCACTCTAGAACAATAAAGTTCCCGTAGAGTTTGAGTAAGAAGCCTCTTTCTTTCACGCACTGTCCGGATACTTTTTTCTCCTGCTCTACCATCAAATACCTCGGGCTGACCCTCGACACGAGACTAACGTTCAGGCAACGTTTTTCAACCGTTGCCACGAAATTCCTGTGTGCGCGTGCGGCCCTGGCTTCTCTTTTGTGCCGGAAAAGCTCGCTCAGCTTAAGTATTAAACTATTAATTTGCAAGGTGTTTCTCCGACCTATTCTAACTTATGCGGTGTCCTGACCTGGTCCAGTGCCAGCAAATCTCAAGTTAAGAGACTCAACATCCTACAGAACCGGGTGCTGCACAGACCAATTACACTTATAGACGTTTCAGTTAAATGGCACCAGATTGTACCAGCTGGGTGGTTTGCTCCTTCAAACAATAGATGGAGCCATTCGAGGTGCGTTATTTTTACTTGCAATAATTTTTGTGAAGAATGATTATAAACAAGAAATTATTACTGGAATATTAACATTTAATTATAAATTGGTGGATGAATAGTAAGTGACAGAAATTACGTGTTTAATAAAAAAAGATTTTTTTTTATTTTTTAAAGTAAAGTACTTCAAGAGTTATAAACTTATTCGTCCACTAAATATGAACGGGAATAAGCATGGTGTACATTATAAAAAGAAATATAATGCTAAATAAAAAAGAGTATTGCAAGAAACGTATTCGGTAGTAAAACAGATAACTGTAGACTTTCCAAAAGTTTGGCACCTTTCTAAAAGAGGGGCACATCATCGCCGCAATTACTGCTATTCGAATTTACTTTATATTCCTTTCTACGTGCTTATATCCCTTTCACGACATGTCTCTATGTCACGATCTTGCTATCTCATTTTGCATATTCCTGTCTTTCATCTCGCAGTATGATCGACAACTGGTACTATTAGCTCCCTCTGTTATCCAATTTATTTGTAATGACAGCCGATGTTAGTATAGGATGTGCTCGCTAGGAGTGAAAATAGACCCTTAATGCCCGTTTGCACCGTTTTGTATTAAAGCTTCGCTTAACTTGAGCGCCGCTTAACTATTAAACTTAGTTTAATTTCAAATGAATTGCACCATCGAATATTGGGACAGGTTTAGTTAAACCGGGGTGATAATCGGCAACATCGCCTTTATGAGTACATTTGCTCTAAAGATCTTGTGTGAATCGTGTCTGATCGTGTGCGATCGTGTCGTATCGAATGTCATTTGTCATTTACAGCAATAGGCGTTTACGAAAATTGAAGCGGTTTAGCCGGTAAATGTATTGAGCATAGATAATATAATACTAACGTACTATAGATACGGCAGAAGGTCCCGTGTATTGTCGTCAAAGTTTTGGTACTCACACATTTCACCAGGTGTCGCTGGCTTTGCTTTTTGAAATTTGAAATATGAAAAGCGCGAAATTGAGTGTCATTATGACATTATATTGTCATTCTGATTTTATATGTTGTGTCACAAGCATTTTTAAAAACAGTATTAGGTAGTAGAATATGGTAATTTTTGTGATATTCTTGGAGAAGATATAATATAAGTTGAAGGATTATGCACTCTACAAAAACTTTTTGAATAAAAAAGAGATAACAACAAGAACAAAAATGACGGTGTATCAAGCAGTATACAAGTCTTAACCTATGAAGCAGAAAATTGGATACTTGATGAAAGACATACAAAACGACTGCAATCCAGTGACGCATTAGACAGATGCTGACAACAAAATCATTAAGAACTGAAGTAGAAGAAAAGAAACTGTAATGGTGGGGACACTTGATCAGAATGAATGAAACTAGACAGGTGAAGCGGGTATGGGAGGTAAGGAAAATCGGGAAAAATCGGAGAGGACGACCCAGAAAAATGTGGAACAGCAGTACGGATGAACTTCTGAAAAAAGGAGGACAAACATGGAACGAGGCGAAGGCCCTAGCCAGAAACAGGAAAGAGTGGTGTGAATTTGTTGAATCTGTGGAATTAAATTAAGAGAACTTTATACCTCGACACCTTCGGGTATAAGAGGTCTTTGATTATGTATGTATGTATGAAGGATTATGTTGGACGTGGTTTAGTTTAAACCTTAAATAGTAGTGTTAAATACCGCTTAAGGATGAAACTATCGTTTCTATTAAATTGACAAGAGCTGACATACTAGTTTTGACATAAACCAGTGACACTTTATTTTCATATCGCATTATCCCATACAAATTGAAGCAGTACAAGCAACGTTTAATGTCTTCAAGGCGATAACACCAGATACAATATACTTCGCCAAGGAGAGTACAGTATACAACATCCAATTAATAGATAAATACAAGATGTGTTATTAAATTCTGTTATGGTTTAGACCTACATTCTAATAGTACCCCTTAGTGGCTTTCCGAGATTGTTAAAACTTGAATATCTTTTGAGATCATTTTTATAAATTACCTAACCTTCGGTTTAGATATTACAGGTATACGTGACATATATCATCCAAATTGAAACTTCACGAGAAGCGTTAGGGAATGAAATTTTATTTCGTCGTGTTCCACGAAGATAAAATTTTTGTAAAAATATTTTTAATGAAAATATAGGACAATATTTAGAAACTATATAAAAGCGCTTTGTTTTTTAGTTTGAAAGTTAGAAATTCAATTTTCAATAATAAACAAGCTTTTCGTGCCCCAGTATGGTCTGTTTTAAATTTAACACATTTCACTAGATGGCGCAGAACACGCCAACAAAATTTTATTAGAAGTGTCCAATCTATAGAGAATGAAATGTATATATTATCTATGGTATTGAGACGTTCTTAAATAACCGGTACATGTTGTATCGCGTTCAAAATATAGGGTAGATGTATTGGATACATGTACCCAATACACATCGTCGTTTCAACGATCCATCGATACCATTCACGGTTTACAGTGTATTTGAGGTTATGAATGTATATGATAGATTCTTCTGGGGAAACCAAAATCAATTATGTCCAAATCTTCCCCAAACAAAGCATCGCCCTCATCTTCGCCGAAAAATATCATATTTGCAATAACGCAGGACTTTTAAATTAACCGTTATATACTGTTTATGTTTATATACGCATTTACATATGTTAAAAACATGTCAACAAACGCGATCCATTGTACGCAGCCATATGTTGCGCACGCGCATAACCAATGTACAACGTTCCTTAAAGTTAAGGGACCGTTAAACCTAGAATATTGACCGCTTAAGTAAAGCTACACTTAACGATATTTAAGGAAAGCTTAACTAGCGGTGCAAACAAATTTTTAAATTTGAGTTCGGCTTAATGGTAAGCTGCGCTTAAACAATGCGGAGCAAACGGCCATAAGCGACTATCTTTACTCATAATACCAAATCATGAAATAATAAATATAATAATATTTTTCTGCAATCACTTGACAAAGAATGCCTTTTTGCTTATCATTGGCAACGAAAAGTTGATGTTTAGGTACCGAAGACCGTCACTGACTGTCACTTTATCGCTCTAGAGCGATCAAGTCTGAAAATTGCGTGTGGTCAATAGCAACCAGTATGTAACATTCAAATTGACATATCCATATCACTGGCTATTCTCCATTACAGCGATCCTTCTTTACCATTTCTTAGCATTAGTTCTGGGAGCAATGTCTAGATGGCCATACCGGTAATGAGAATGACAGTTTGTTCGAGTGCTGATGGTATGGAGGGAGTGTTTTAAGGTTCGCGTATATGAACTGTTGTAATGTTGTGTTTATTGTTTTGTTCTAAATTTTTTGAACTTTACTTATTTAACGAATGATATGAATGACTAATTGATCGATTGATTTAATTAATTAAACCAAGATGACTTTAGATTTCAAAGAAGAAAAAGTCAACATTTATTTAGAGAGTAATAATGCTCTGGAAAGGTAAAGTGTTTATATTGAACAATTAATACTTACAAATAATTTGTTTTAATTTATATGTATGTTTCAGAGTTAGCGAATTAGTTCAAACTAGACTAGTAGATTGTGGATGGCGAGACCAAGTTAGGTTAGCCTGTCGGAAAACAATTACTGAAAATGGAAACAAAATTCCTACAGTTGATGAATTAATTACTAAAATTACACCTAAAGCACGAAGTATGGTGCCAGATCCAGTAAAAAGGGAATTATTACACGAGTTAGAGATGGTTTTAGTGAATGTAGACAAGGCATCATATAATAAAACATAGTATTGAAAAATAGAAATGATTTTATTACTTTTGTAATTATGTTGCACGGAATGATAATTCTCGATTAGAAATTAATAAATGGATTTATATTACAATTAATTTGCAGATCTACAATTGATAAAAATAAAAAGTAGCATAACTCTTATAGCCTTAAGATAAGTAAATACACTGCGCAAAATTGATATCGAGATATTTGTCTCAAAATTTCTGAGAACTGTGCAATTTATTGCATTTATTTATTAAAAAAAAACGATATGCAAAACATTTTGCGTACAAGTTCGCAATCGCGTAGGCGGCGATCAATTATATAGGACATCCTGTTTTACATGGATCTTGGATAATCTGCTACATTTGTGAAAATAGAGAAAAAAGTTGTAAACAAAAGTTATCCCAATTTTGCACAACCTAAAAATATTTTTAACTTAGAAATATAGGAAGGTGTTTTTTTGGGATATTTTTTTAGTCTATTATGCAAATATGCCAAAATACAGGATGGTGCAACCAAGATGGGGTGCACTACTATAGTAGGGGAAAATCACACTTTTTGGAATTTTTTTTTAATGATTTTGCGCTATAAAATTGCGTAAATATATTATTTCGCTGAAATAACAAGCTAAACTTCTCCACTACTAGGCGACTATGATGTAAAGCGGCATTATCCACAACTCTATTAGGATAAAAAGCTGTGAAGGAGACATATACTGTACAAATCATGCACCTATAGTCAGTGCTTGGCTTAATCACGAACAAAATTAGCTCGAGAACTTGAAAACCATAACAACTAGAATAGTGCTCTTCTCGAAGTGTTGTAGAAGATTTCATGCTCTACGAAAAAGTCTTACACGTTTTCTTGATATCTTATACGGTTAAAGTTGGATTCGCAAAAAAAGGGAAAATATCGCAAAAATAACCCTAATTGTGCCTTTCTTTGCAGACGTAAGCTTAACGACAGAAGATATCAAAAAACTTTTAGGACTTTTTTTGTAGATCATGAAATTTTCTCCAAAAATGTCTGGGAGAGCACTATCCTAATTGTTATGGTTTTTAAGTTATCGAGCTAATTCTGTTCGTGATTAAGCCAAGCCCCGACTATAGGTGCAAGATTAGTACTGTATATGACATAAGGAAGAATGACGATTGCAGTTAAATATAAGATATTCGGTAAATATATTTTTAGTATAAATACAATATAAATATACATTTCTACTACAGCGTACATTTTCTCCACAAATTAGAGTGTACATTACAATTCATCTTTAAGTCGACATGCACAGTGCACTACAGTGTCCAGCTCAACCAACTCCATATCATCAAACACAATAATAGGACTAATAATCTTTTTATTGAGTTCATTTATTAAATGGACATAATAACAAAATATATCTTTCGGTAGCAACTGGTTAATCGCAAATATTTGCCCCTGAACAGCTATTTTATAAGCATCTTTATCATTGATAATAGCCCATTTTATTTTTTCCGTTAAGTCAGATAGATCTCGCCTTATTGGAATGTAATGCACATTTGGAGTGAGATCATCGTAAAAATGTTCATAGTATGATGAATCTTGTTTAAAGACTAAGGAACCGCCGCCCAATAAATAGGGCAACCTATAAGCAGCCACTGTACCATCAATGTTTATTTGATATTTATACTGAAATTGAAAACATTAAAAAGGATCGATGTAATACAACGACTGTAATACTTACCTTTCAATTCCTGAAATATTTCCACTTGTAGGTCAATAAAACAACAATTTATTAATTATATACCAATTTATTCTACGATGGAATAAATTGGTATTTAATTTATTCCATGACGAAATAAATTGGTATTTAATTAAATGTTGTTTTATTGACCTACAAGGGGAAATATTTCTGGAATTGAAAGACCAGTACATAAATGTCCCTAAATAGATATAATTATACTTACATCAAAGAAACTAAATAAAGAAACGTGATCTGCTTTTGGCCCATATTCTTTCTCTTTATCGCGAAAAAAGAAGAAGTTTGTTAGAGAAACATTATACAAATCCGGATGCTGCCTTGAAATGTCTATTAGTTTAAGCCTCTCTTTATTTGAATCTCTTCCTCTCCAGAACGCTTTCGGTTTTCGATCTTTCCATTGCTTATTTACATTTCCTTGTACAGACAACATGTCTAAAGTTACTCTACAACGAAAAAATATTAAGAAAATTTTACAAGTAGAACTAATTAAAACAATATGAAAACTATGCACACATCTGTCGCCTATTTAGTTCAAGTAAATGTACTCGTATCTAATAACTAAGTGCTCCTATCTATAACAAATATCCAAAATATGCTAATTCGTTACAGAGAAATGGAGAAGAATTATGTAGATTAGATGAAGTACTAACCGTAACAGCATGAAGTACCTATCTAATTACACTTTACATACAGTATGAAAAATATATTGCATTAATTGTGTATTCCATTAGGGTAGTTTGACGGTTCGGTAAAGTATTTGACATAACCACTGACGTTATATAAAAAGTTGACAATAGTAAAATGGATACATTTAATTTTAACTCCCACCACCCTCTCCTATCAATAGGCTTTCGTAGTTCAAGTCGTTAGCCTGTATATGTACAGTTTCAAAAGTAATGTCTCCCCAAGCCATCGGGTTCATATCAATAATACCTTCCACTTAGCGTATTGTATTCATCGGATATCTTCGGCTAACAAAGTGACCACAGGGGATACGATACAGATCGAACATGTATATAACCTGTGTAATTATAATTTTAAATCTCGATATGCGTATCTACCTGCTAGCGGTAAAATATAGGACTTTATTAAACCCTACTTTTATACCTGTGATGGTCAGTTTTCCTAAATATGTAATATATAACGTATACTTTTAGTTATTGTTAGTTTTTCAGACTTTTATTAGAGACAAATTTTAATGTATATTACAACAACATACTTTTTAGAATATCAAAATATTCATTTTATTGAGGACCTTTATTGATAAATCCGTCCCAACAAAAATCTTTTTTTATAGAAAACAAATAACTGATATATTGAAAATCCATTATTATCCCTTTAATAGTGTCGTTTCGAAGAGTCTGGTACATCGTTAATCTATTTTTAATTACAAAATGCAATATTTTGTAACTATGGGTTTAAATAGAGTAGATAGATGATAACGCAGTTAGACAATAAACATGCTTACGTTAATGCCTGGTTGTGTAGTTGTCATTATAAAATATAATTTTATAACATAATAGTGCTTAATCTTTAAAATAACTTAATATATACCTAAATATTAGATTTACATATTAGTTAATTTAAATTTTCAAACATTTTCTGTGTTTAATTATAAGTGGATTAAATAAATCGGATCAAATCGGTTTCTTCTCTGTTTAAGGTGGTGGAACCTTATATGAAATTTTAATAAACAATTGAATTTACTGTTGATTATAGTAGGGAAACATAATACACTAGACAAAATAACACTTTCTTTAATAGATATACATATGTTAATTATTAGAAAAATCTTATAGACTCGGCAAACGTATGAGCGCTCGCCAATCTTCAAGAGGGTGTTCATAATGTTTGGGAAAATCTTCATGGGTAAAATTATTGCAAAAATATCGTGAACTCCGTATATTGCTATGTTTGTATTATTAATTTTTTGGGAAAATTCTTAGATAATCTAAATGTTTTACACTGACAGGAACGTATTGTACAGAAGCTACAACAATATGTATGTTATTACAGGTAAAAAAAAAAATTACAAGAAATACTAAGATTATAATATGTGTTGTAACAAATACAATAATTTTTTTTATTGGTAAACCATTTTGCTTGTTTAAAACATGCAAACGCGTGCGTAAATCGATCATTAAAACACGCGTGTTTTAAAGTTACTAGAGGCAACGTCAACAATTCAAAAATAAGTGAAGTATAAGTAATGTCAACTAATTGATCTGTTAAAACAATCTTTTACAAATAAATAGTTATTTACGAACCAAGTGCGTGAAATCATATTTCGCGAATGAGTGACCAGTTTAAAGCGCGAGCCGTAAGGCGAGCGCTTTATGGACACGAATTCGCGAAATGTTTCACGCACGAAGTTTGTACAATATTTTTTGTACGAGAACTATAATAATAATATATATTGTTGAATACGTAATCGTGTGACACACTACTAATCTCTTGATACTTTTAATATTAATTAAAAAAAATTGAGTTGGCAGTATTGATTATTTGAAATGACATTTAATTTAAAATTATCAAATTCAAATGGTAATTTATATAATATTTGTTGCTGTTCTGACATTGAATTACATACCTTCCAAATATATCAATTTCTATTTCATTTCCTTTTATTTTCATAGAAAAACAACGAACTGGGTATCATAGTATTAAGGTTAGGAATTTATGATTTTAAAATGTCACTAAATTAATCAAGTTCCAGGCAGTACCAACTTTACTTTTACGCACTCGTGTTTAAAGTGACTTTTTACGCACGCAAATCGAATCGTGAAATGACAAGTTTTGATAAGCGAGTACAAAAAACTTATTAATAAATGTGTCAAAAACTGTAACGAGATATTTTATAATGCTATCTTTCAAGTACTCGGGCTTCACTGTCGTGCTTGAAAAATCGCGCGTGTTTTAATGACCCTATTGTCTACTCATACTTTAATATACTATTCTTATTGTTGTAAAATACATTCTCGTATTGGACATGATAATTATTATACCGGTGCAGATATATTTCTCTGTTATGCGAGAACGACTAACCAAAATGACAGACGTCAAAATAAGTAGTAAGTATGTAATATAGATTAAAAATAATCTTTTGTAAAATCAGAATATCTAAGGAAATATATACCTACCGTTACATTAAAAAAAGCGACTTTCCGAATTTTGAAGGTTTTTGTAAGCAACTATTTTTAAATACTCTGTATAATATTGCAGAGAAGAAATTTAAACTCTGTACCACACGATATCAGCTGTGTATATACAAAATTTCATTTATCTCTTCTGCTCCTACGTGACGTAATATTACTATAAAGTAAGATTGGTATCTGTCACTTTTTTTAACTTTATTTAATTGCGAATAACTCAAAAGGAATGGTATCATATTTAGGTATAGCATAGGATACATGAAATATGTGTAAAATGTATCTTAGAAGCTGAATTTGTAATTAACTTTATAGCATGCTATTTAAAATATCGAAGTTGATGCCCACTTCCGGTTAACAGGAATTCAAATTCAATATTTTTATACAAAAATATTTTAACGTAATACTTCATATAATATATATAGACACATCGAAAAAAATCATAATTAGAGTAGGCTATGTGAATGGATTGTTACTTTAGCCACTTTCACATAATGACATTTGTTCCTTGACATTTAATTTGAGGTTATAAAACTTATATAAACTAAAGTTACAATAAAATGTCAAGTAATAAATGTCATTATGTGATAGTGGCTAAAGTAACGATCAAAAACATTTACATAGCCTACCCTAATTATGTTTTTTTTTCGATGGCACGTTATATACATAATATATCCGATCACAAAATTTGGTTTCAAAATTCCGTTTCGTTTGTATACCTAATACTTTTAATAGGCCGTTCTCACCAATAACGCCGTATATCAGTTATTTGTTTTTACTTTAAAAGATATCCTTGTTGGGACGGATTTCTTGTGAGATTTGTCCATCAATAAACCTGTATGCCTCAATAAAATAAGTATTATTTTAATATTCAAATAAGAATGTTGTTATGTATAATATGCATTAAAGATTGTCTCTAATAAAAGTCTGGAAGACTAACAATAACTGACAGTACACGTTATATATTTAGGAAAACTGACCATCACAGGTATAAAAGTAGGGTTTAATGAGGTCGTATAATCTACCGCTAGCAGGTAAATGCACATATCGAGATTTAAAATTATAATTACACAGGTTATATACACGTTCGATCTGTAATGTATCCCCTACGGCCTCTTTCTTGCCGATGTCCGATGAATATAATACGCTAAGCGGAAAGTATTATTGATATCAATCCATCAGCAGGGGGAGACATTACTTTAGAAAGAGACTGTACATATATACGTAGGTTCAGCTCACAATGCACCATTGGCAGTTACAATATATCTATGTATGGAACCCAGTGCAATGTGGCAACGCGCTAGTCATGCGCCACAAGTTCGATCGTCGATTTTAGCACAGAACGAATATGCCAACGACTGCATCCTCGCTCGGTTTAAATTCAACTGAATTGTGGATGCGTGTGCTTCGCTAGACACAAGGTATAACGCGAAGAGAGGGATACGCTGTTGCAATTCATACTGCCTATGGTGCATTGTGAGGCGAACCTACGTGTATATACATATAACAGGGTTATTCATGGAACTGGTTCTTTACATCATTTCAAAATCCTACAATTCTGAAAACTTCTAGTTACGGATAGTGTCATCTGGTCTCATTGGCGAAATTATTTACGCTTTTGTACCACTTACACCGATTTACAGGAAGTTTACGTTAACTTACTTAATTTAAATAGCATGGTATATTTTCCATTAGTTTTTTAGATCGTCTAGGCAACTCTGCATCAAAACTTACTAAGGTACCTTATACCCAAAATCAGCTGTTTTTGTTATTCATTTTTTTAATACGGCCAACTGCAAGGCTATGTTAAAAGCTCTGTATTTTGGTAACCGTTGCAGGTGAAGACTTCATATTAGACATGTTCCTAGCTGAAATACAGCGCATCAAATCTGCGCCTTCAAAATTATGTCTATACATATATTTATGTATACAGGGCCAGTTTCCACATGAATTTTCTTAGAGAGAATTACTATTTCACGGAAGTAATATACGCGATCTATACTTTATACTACATATACATATATCATACTCTTTTAATTAATCTTTTTCATTTAACGGCGGTGCCCTGGAATTAATGTAGCTATGTTTTACTATCCATTCCACCCCCCGTACAGCCACAGGAAACGCAACCGTAAGTTGCCAGTGTAAAGGTAGTCTGTCAAGAAACTGTCAACATACCCAGCTATTAATAACCAGAGTCGGCAAAGAGGGGCAAGTTTCAGAGCTGAACGGAGAACAATGTGGAGGGGCCGAGCTACTGTATCAAGCCGATCGTTCAGTAACGTTTACGTACTCGCATTACATTTTACTCGTATGTTCGTGACTTTCATGAGTGAGCATAGGTGATACGACCGCATGAATGTTTGCACCTAAAATAATAATAAAAAATATATTATATAACGTGCCGAAACACTTACTGTTTTAATAAGCTTCCATGAAATCACAAACTGGGTGGTATCTATTAAATATTTGAATCATTAAATATGTTTCCAAACTCGTTTCAGTCAAATGAGTACGGAGTGCGGAATAAAATATTTTTTAATGATGTAAACGACCGTTCCACATCGAGTGATAATATATTTACAAATTTAAGTAATTTATTTAAGTAATCCCTGTGACTTCTTCCGACGCACCTTCATAAATTTGTCTTAGTATGAGAAAATCTGAATACTTGTGAATAACACATAACCACAATGTTTTATATTTCAATTCTGCTTTCATTCTTCTTTCAACATAGTCACGAGAAAATGGCATAATGTTTCTTATCAATGTTCGACTTGGTAATGTATAATCCGAATGCTTGCTCCAGAAGGAGACAAATGCTTCTTGGCCTAGTAAAGTGAACGGAAGGTTACATACTATAAAATAAACACCTATACCAAGCTTTAATTATCGTTTGTCACGGATTGTAGAACAGTACTTTTAACGTGGCGTTCACATTTCCACCTGCTGATACACGTCAAATATTTGTCGTACCTTACACATTTAATTTTATCGCCTTCGCATTCTCAATCCGGCATAGTATTACGTTTTCCAGTTTCTTCGAAATACGCCGTTTCCGAAACGTACCTAAATGCGATATTTTCTAAGTACTATGAGATTCAAAATGATTATCAAATCCGTTCCTGTAGATAGTGGCAAGATGTAGGTATATGCCGCGTAATTGTTATGAAGGTTTCAACTGTCAGTGGCGAAGTACAAGGAATGGTATGGTATGCACACGGTTCTTATATATCCTATATTTTAGCCAAATATGAAATAATCCAATGGGATTAGTTCAGGCGATCTTAGAGGCCATCTTTTTGCTCCTACAACTCTGTCAGCAAAAAGTTGTTGAAGATATTGGCAGGTTTGTCGAGCAGTATGAATTCGAGCATTATCATGTAAATATCATAAATAACCTGCTTCAAGCTTATTTTGTTGTAATTCCCCAACAAACCACTCCTGTTGATAATGTTCATCTAAGAAAAATGATTGATTCACGATGTTATTTATGGTAATAATTCTTGTACTGTAGAGACTTTGTACGGTACGCCAATATCAACAAATGTCAATCGCTGTATTCCCTTCACTATGGCAGCGGGCTAGAGTTATTCCGGTATTTAAGAAGGGAGCCAATAATTGCGTTGATAATTATCGACCTATATCAATACTTTCTAACTTCGCAAAAGTTATATGAGAATGTAATATACAGTTGCATATATAACAATGTCAAACATTCTATCTCACCGTATCAACATGGATTTGTTCGGGGTAGATCAATGGCTACAAATCTTGTAAGCATCACACAATACATTTGCCAGGAATTGGATCAGCAAGGTCAAGTGGATGTTATCTATACTGATTTCAGTAGCGCTTTTGACAGTATTGATCATGGGATATTGGTGTATAAACTATCTGCATTCGGGTTCTGTCCTTCTTTGCTGCAATTACTTTGGTCCTACTTAACTAACAGAACTAACTATGTATTTTACAACGGTTTCTCATCTTCCACTTTCATTCCAACTTCCGGTGTTCCCCAGGGTTCTAACCTAGGGCCACTGCTTTTTTTATTATATATAAATGACCTTCTTACCTCACTATCTTGCCCTGTTCTGGCCTATGCAGATGATTTAAAAATCTATACTTCTATCCATTCATGGAACGATGTATTTCATTTACAACATAATTTAAACACAATAAATGTCTGGTGTTCTAAATTCAATCTTAATCTTAATATAAGCAAGTGCTGTTACCTTACCTATACCAGAAAAGTGACTCCTATTGACTCGGTGTACACATTACATGATACAGATTTGAAAAGAGTAGAAATTGTGAAAGATCTCGGAGTATTTTTTGATGATCGTTGCTCTTTTTCTTATCACATCCTGAACTTATCCTTGTCTGCTTCTCGTAGCTTGGGCTTTGTTCTGCGATCTTGTAAATTTTTCAATGATGTCCGTGTTTTCAAGTGTCTTTTCTATTCCTTCGTTCTAAGTAAATTAGAATTTGCATCACAAGTGTGGTCGCCACATTATGTCTATCTCCAGCTTTCGTTAGAAAAGATTCAGCGACGTTTCCTGAAGTTTCTATCATTTAAAAGAGATGGTATCTATCCTCCACGAGGTGTTGATTATGCGAATCTACTATCTGAACATGGCATGGATGCGCTAAGTTTTCGTCGGGAAAGACATGGAGCTCGTTTTGTGTGGAAGTTAGTCAACGGTGTAATAGATAGTCCTTTTCTCCTATCTTCCCTGGACTTCTTGGTTCCTCGATTGTCTTCCCGTTATTCATGTATTTTTTCTATTCCCTTCTCAAGAACAAACATGCTACAGTCGTCACCATTGACAACGATGTGTCGAGCTGCTAATCTGCATTATGATGATATTTTTGTTGATTCAATTAATCTATTCACTTAGTTTCTTTTTTGTTTTTACTTAATATGTATGTATTTCACACGATAAATTTATAATTTTGTCCTGTAATTGTACGTTGTTGGACAATAAAGTATATTGTATATATATTGTATGTCAAGAAAATTGATTAAATGTTTAAAATTTATATGTAGATAACTTCATTCTCTACTCTCTCCAACAATCATTTTGAATCTTTCTTTATGTGTGTACTGATAAGCACTCACAACGACTAAGTAGAATAATACTGAATAAGTGTACTTTGATACGGACGTTCGAGTTTTCGTGCCACCCCTACGTTGCTCACCGCACTGCATTGGAAATTGCCCCTCTTTGCCGAGTTTAATCATTAACATCACTACCTTCCTGAACTATCTGACAGTAATCACTGTAATTATTTATTGTGTAAAATAGGGCAGTCAAACGTAAAATTATACAGGATAACAACTTGAACTACGAAAGCCTATTGATAGGAGAAGGTAGTGGGGGGTAACATTTAATGTATCCATTTTAGTATTGTCAACTGTTTGTATGACAGGAATGTCAGTGCTTATGTCAAATACTTTACCGAACCGTCAAACTACCCTAATGGAATGACAAATTATAAAACCACTTTTTTAGTAATTGTGTTTTTCATTCGGATAAAGTTTGATGGTTCGGTAAAATATTTGACATAACCACTGACATTCCTGTCATATAAAAAGTTGACAATAGTAAAATGGATACATTTAATTTTAACTCCCACCAGCCTCTCCTATCAATAGGCTTTCGTACTTCAAGTTGTTAGCCTGTATATACAACTCGCACATAAATGGACTTTCTTAGCCTTGTCTTTATTATAAAATTCTCGGCCAAGAATGTAATACTTTATGTACTTGTTACATAAATAGCTGTTTTATTATTTAAAATAAGAACTAAGCACATAGCTTGCTATAAACACTTTAAAGAATTTTGCACTTCCAGTTCTTCAAGTTGTTTATAGTAAACTTATAAAAAAGTAGAGTAACAACATTTTGAATATGAAAACGACTAAATTTCCCAAAAATTATACAAAATAGTTAAGGAAAACTTACTCTAAGAAAACTATTTTGCTCTAATAGCAGCCAAAATTATAGGCACATTTTGTTTACGATGCAGTAGTTTACTTTTTAATATTCTATTAATTCTTACCACAAATTATAAAGCTACTAATTTTTGCACTTTTAAATAATAATTTTCTAACTGAAAAATCTTACCTTCCTAAATTCTCTAATGTTGATTCGGTTAGGTCATAGGTAGGCATAACTATATCGAATGAATCCATACTGCCACACCATGATAGTATAGGATATTTTACTGCCTCAGAACTTAGTGGCCAATCACCTAGGTTTACGAAGAATTCGGTATCTGGTAATATAACTTTTCTGCTTAACGAAAGCAATATATTATCAATAAACATTTTAAATCCAGTATATTTTCCATAGCACCTTCGATAAACTAAATTACTCTTAATTATATAATGGCACAGGCTAATTGATCCTGGTTTGTCAAAGGCATTAATTATCTGAAAACATAAACAATTATTTTCTTTGTTAAATAATACCAGTATAATTACTTGCTCGCGCAAATTATTCCAATCTATTTCAATAAATTCCTTTAAATCTTTAAGAATTCTTTCTGGAACAATAGGACATTGCCACTTATTTTGCCAAGAATTCATATCTATTGGACAGTTACATTCATCAGAAAATACTGAACCATATTTATATGGTGATTTCCCTATATGTATATCATTATACATAACATTTATTTGTAAACTATCACAACTTTCATATAATTTATATCTAAATATATAAATTCCATCTATCCGTTTTAACAAATTTGTTCTTATTCTACAAGCTCTACCATCTTTACTTCCTTGTAATATCACCTTCAATTCATTGTTTGTTTGGTTCCTATAAGTTAAGACAATGTCGTTTTAAATGAAAATGAAAAGAAAAGATACCTATTATACTTTTTTAATTCAATGAAAAAATATCTAGCTGGCATTACAATTTCCTGCGGACTTAAGCCTGGTCCCCATATATTAATATATTTATCATCATTATCATTACTATTTGCGATCAATTTTAGACATGCAAACATAAAATATATATGTAGAATCCTCATTGTAACAATTGCTGTGTTTCATTTAGCACATTATTTCTATCTACTTGCATATTCACTTTTTGCTGTAAATGTCTACAAAATTATAATTTGAATTTCATCTATCATCTGATATGATATGTATACATCGACACAACTTAAAATTGAAGAGTGTGATTTGTGATTGTCTACCACGATATGTCAATGCATCTGTCAACCATGGAGGCAGATAGACGTTTTCGAAAATTGTACCGTAGAAATTTACAGAGGAGCTAACTGTATGGAGCCCAGTACTATGGCGGGTTTTTGACAATTTATTCCTATATTTTTCCATTCATATACATTTCAAATTAAAGTCAAGCTACCAGTGACATCTAATGAGAAATGGCAAACTAAAATGATACGTTACTATGGTCACACTATGGTCGATAATTATGGGCACATATATGTCAAATTTTATTCTCAGAGGTTCATTCCCAATGTTCTGTATGTTAAATATTGAACCGTATTATACCTATTGCCATATTAGGCGATAATTTCGCCACAGCTGAGTAATCGCAGCTGAAAATTTTACTTTATCCAGCTTACTAAAAGAGATTAAAAAAGCAAACACTTTTCGTGTGTTCTATTTATTGTCTTTTCGGATTTGTAATTATGTATATTTATATTGAAACAATTAAGAATTGAGGCAGTTATTGTATAGATCATTTTAGGTTATTTTTATAAACATGCTCATATCCTAAATTTCTTTAAAAATATTTATATATATCTATACAAGATGCCACCAGAAACTCAATTTGTTAGTGATCTAAAAATAGCGGTAATATGTTCAAGTAATATGAATCGTAGCATGGAAGCTCATGCTTTCCTAGCTAAGAAAGGTTTCTACGTTAAATCCTTTGGAACAGGAGATAAAGTTAAACTGCCAGGATCTGCAGCTGATAAACCTAATGTGTATGATTTTGGAATTTCGTATGATGAGATACATATGGATCTATTAAATAAAGATCGAGCGTTGTATCCTTTTGAAAATTCTATAATGAAAAATATTAACTATATATATATATTACTTAACAGTGAAACAGATACACACAAAATGGTTTATTACACACATTGGATCGAAACAGAAGAATAAAATCTCATCCTGAAAGATTTCAGGAATGTTATGAAAAATTTGATGTACTAATAACATGTGAAGAGAGGGTTTATGATCAAGTATTGGAATATATGGAAAATAGGGAGCCTGTTGACAATTCAATTGTCCATGTTATTAATATTGATATACAAGATAATTTAGAGGAAGCCACAATCGGAGCTTTTCTTATAAGTGATATGTGTTTAATGGTATTACTTGTATTATTACAATTAAACATCTTTTGCCTTTTAGTTACTGTTTGATAAGAGTAGTTTTTCAAGATATGCTAAATTTTGACGATGTTTAATCATGCATAGATAATTAACTGGTATTGCCCTATTATGGGTTTATATACAGTGGTGGCCATATAATTAAGAACACTAGATTGTTGGGATATTTTTCGTATTTAGTGATGATACATTAAACAATTAAGCAGTACATATGTTCAAATATTTTATTGATGCAGAAATACATTCACAAACAAAATAAAATATTTGTTGTATTCCATAGATAACATTTTAAAATAGAAACAACAATTCATACTGAGCATTTAGTTAAGAACAAGGATACTGTATTGAAAAACTATATCATATACCCTAAAAACAGTCACTGTTTCACCTAATTGTTAATATTTTGTGGGAAACACTTTATTTTGCAAACTTTGGGATATCTCTGATCCATAGATTCAACTAGACGGGCACAACGTTCTTGGGGAATACTCTGCCATGCACTACTTACTCAAACAGACTATTTAAATTTCTTACGTCTTTTTATCGCACAATCCTTTTCACATGGTTTCATAAGTTTCCGATAGGGTTCAGATACGGACTGCACGAGAGCCAGATCAGAACTGTGACTGCATTTTGATGTAACCAATTTTTTATTATACGCGTGGTGTGCTTTGGATCATTGTCGTGTTGGAAGTTCCAAACAACCGGCAAATTTTTTGCCACATAAGACAGCATCACGGTTTCTTTGGTTTCCTCGGACCAGAGTAGATGTTTCCATTGGTTAATTGTCCATTCTCTATGAATTGTTGCAAATCGTATTCGTGCCTTTCGATTACACTTGTTAATCAAAGGCTCTTGCGCGTCTCTCTTCCGAACAATTGCACTTCAAATAAACGACGTCTTATAATTCTTGCTGACACCCCAGAACCAGCTTCTCTAAATATCTCTTGCCTTATTGCGATTAGATCCCAGTCGAGGATTTTGCTTTGCTGACAAATGCTATTGTTTTTGAACACTGCAAATGCTCAATTCATTTTTGCGTATCTTAAAAATCTTAGCAATGATTTTTCTGGATTTCTGTTTTTCTATTTTATATATTTTGTGTAGTATTATATAACTTATAGTGGTTGACAACATGAAATACTATTGTTTTTGAACACTGCAAATGCTCTACATGTTTATACCAAATTTTTTATTAATAACCATTTTCTAAGTTGTTGATATGCACAGTAACACGGCAAAGCAACAACTATTTGATATCCACATTGTTCTTAATTATCTGTCCATGCTGATCTGGTGAAATAACAATTTGTTTTGTTTCGAGACATCGGGGATGGAAAAACACCTGCTCTGCACATTTGATTCAAAAAGAATTCACTTGTAAGTTTCGTGAATAAAAAACATATATTTTGAATGTACACATTAAAGCTAAATCAATACTTAATAATTTGATGCCGTTCTTAATTATACGGACACCACTGTATCTCTGAAAGCATAGCTATAGTTGAAGGTGGAAGGCTGTAATTTTGAAGATGAATAACATTTGAGAATTATTAATTTAAATTAATGAGTTATAAAGAAAAACCTCTTACAACATATTCTAAA
The DNA here is from genome assembly GCA_023690525.1 of Holotrichia oblita. NCBI lineage: Eukaryota > Metazoa > Arthropoda > Insecta > Coleoptera > Scarabaeidae > Holotrichia > Holotrichia oblita. The sequence continues at coordinate 90,117,121 of CM043017.1, read as the reverse complement.
ACAATTTGAGTGGAACCTACTTACAGTATTAGATAGATAATATGTTTTCATCCAATAGAGCTAAACTGTTTATCATAAAAAATTTGGCTAATGCAGGGGTACTTGATTTTCAGTTTCAAATAAATATTAAAATGAGCAACTGATCTTTTTATACAATTCAAATTGTCTGATAACATGCGTATTTGTGAATAGTTACATATTAGAAGATATGGTACAAAGAACCACGTGTTTTGTTTGTTTAAATCTTTCACTTACTTCAAATTGTCTGTTCAACGAATTTCATAATCTATTCAAGGAACAATTAGCAACGAATTTCATAATCTTATTCTAAATTTTTAACAATAAGTTACATTTGGTAATGTCCATTGAACTAATAATACTAATTCAAACCCTCTCGAATTTGGTTTTCTATGATTTCTAAAATTCTTCAGGGAACATGTAAAGGCACCATGTTAGTCAATCCACAAATGTAGATGTAATAATAACTTATAGCCAGTCGATGCCCTCTGTTACTAAAGGAAATTGTGGGAGGATGCTAAAGTGCGAATTATTGTCAATATAAACTTTCATAATTATTTTTTAAGTATATTTTTCACAGAATTTGTATTACTATTACCAACAATATACTGATGGTTTATACTTTCTCGAAAGCTAATTATGATACAAGTAAGTTTTATTCATAGTTAGAGTATAGCTGTGTTCAATAATTCTGCAAAATATGTAATAGATCTACTGTAGACTGCTATTTGCTAAAATTTAAATATTAGACAATAAGAATCAATACACTTTTTTTGTGAATCTTGGAATATGGCTTATGTACAGTCAACTAATAATTAAATGCAAATATTGAAGCTGGAAATGTGCGCTTAGTGAATAAACGCTGCTTGAAGGCGAATTTAATTTCTCTGAGGATTACTATTTTGATGATCGTCACAGATATTAAATTTACTTTGATGCAATGTATTTCTTTACTAAATACACATTCTCAGCTGCAAAATTCGTATTGAAATATCGATTTGTTGTAGAACCCATTTCAAACCTATTTGCGGAAAGGGTAATCTAATTCCTAGAATCAACAGTTGTATTGTTTAGTACGTTCGTGATACAAACCTAGACGTGTTAGTGATAAGTGAAAGCGGATATGCAGTAATAGCTCATTATTCTGTAGCGTATTATGCTGATGAGTAAATGTAAACTTGAAGACTAAACGTTTATAGCAAAATGTTAAGGATGGTATTTATAATGCCTTTATAAGGCGTCCTTACGCAGTAATAATTCATATGACATGAGTGTTTTTTTATATATAAGGGAGTGCTACCAATATGGACATAAGTATCATTATGTGTTGAACAGTATGGCACTGCTGAGTTATCTTTTACGAACGTTTCGTTTAAAGAATTTTTCGCCAATGGATTTGAAACGGGCTGTATGTATTATGTTTGTTATGCGAAACAAGCGCAATATATGTTGATAAAGTGTATCAATGTGTAATTAGATGAATTGGACTGAATAATTATAATTTAACACAAGTAATTAAAGAAGTAACACTATTTCAATTAAGATGGATATCTAAACAACAACAAAAAAGTTTAATAAAAATAGAAATATAATGAAATATTAAAATATTATTTTCTTAGATTTGTGAACATTCAGACAGAATTTATCTTAGGTATGACCCTTATTGTAGAGGATAATTCTATTTCTTTAAATTGCGCGGTTACTTCATCGATAAATAACTCTGGCCTTTTCCAAAATCGATGTTGTGTTGTGAAACAGTAATTGTAAGGTTTATTTTTTTATTTTTAATGGAAGTAGTATCCATTACAAGAAAGAAAGATTATCTCGTTTAAGTTTTTACCATGACTACGCTAAGAAGGCGGGAACTGAAGTTTTTATGTTCCAACATCCAAGTAATAAAATTTCTGCGTTGTCGATTGTACGTTTTCTTGAGTTAACTGAATATCGTATGCATGGAATCGCAGTCGGTTGTATAAAATTTGCTATAAAATGGTTGAAATAGTGCTTGAGATCGCACTGGGATTGATGTTGATAGGTCACTTGCGATACTCTAGTACAGCGGCGATATTTTATCAGAACGCACAGTTTTTAGTCTGCTTGAATGGAGTTTGGCTCGAAAAGATTCAGTTTCTTTTTTTTAACTAAATTTAGAATTGCGAACTAAATAGGTTAATAAAAATCCCCACAAAAGATTACCAATTCTGCGATAAGTTTGTTTTGTCGATCATTTGCATAAGTTTTTATGATTTAACGCGATTTTTTTAAAAGCGGTATCATGATTAGATTTCTATAGGACACGCATTAGTGTATATCACGTTTCACTACAAACAAAAATAAACAGTTTTCTCTCTTTAATCTTAAATTATAGTTTGTTTAATATGTATAATCTTACTGAAACCGGATTACCGACTATCACATATTAATTTTGAGATCCCGTCCTATCTCTTGACTACGTTACACGTGTCGTATAATGCGAAGTAAACTTGGTTCTTCCGAATTTTATGTGATGAGCACTTTAGTGTATTTAATTTTTTTATTTTTTGAGCTGTTCTACAAGGATTATCCTTGCATTTCATTTAAATATTTTTATATAAAGTTAGGTTTTGATTACAAAAATGGAGTAGAATAAAATATTATATAAATGAACATTCTCGAGTTTTCACCTGAAACTGATAGAACTATGCCAAGTGATAAATTGACAAATAAAAACTGTTTTCATTTTAATAATCAAATTTACCTTATCAAAATATTACATGTTTCTTTAACGTATGTAATTTATATTTCTCATTATAAGATTGATATAACTTAGCAATTATAATTGTATATGATAGAAGCATAGAGTATTTTATGCATTGCACATAGTTTATGAGTTTGCGTGTATTGTCTATATGCGGCAACTGACCAGTGCAGTTATGTACGGTTCAGCGAGAATAGTTTTTCAGGTAAAAATCGGACGTGCGGTAAAGACGATCTCCGTATCATTTAAGACTATACTATATATGGGTTAAAGCTTTATAAAATGTAGTATTTCGGCTTCTCGGTGTTTAAAGTTGATTATAGCAAATCTGTTTTGAATACATAATACAGATTCACATATAAATTGAAGTAACGTTAATTTATGCAAAATCTTGAAGTTGTTAGTTCTGAAATAATAGTTTTAAAATAATTTTTTCTACCGAATTTTGTCACGCATAATCTTAATTCTTTTTTATTTACAGATGGCTCAAAGTGAAGATTTGGATAATGATATAGAAGAGGTACTCCACAATTTTGAAGAAAAATGTCAGAGACCGATATTACACAGTATAGTATTTAATTAAATCTTATATGTATATTCGAAGATTGACCTATAATTTTATTGTATCTGTTATATTTAATGTACAGCTTTATGTAGGACTTTTTAATAAAATTGATTGATATTTATATACTTTTGACGTACATATAGATTGACTTAACTCGTTTATATTATATTCAATGTATTCTTAATAAAGCTGTATCAATTTGTTTCTTTATGTATTAAGGACAATTATGGAAAACATTTTATTTGTATCAATTGTAAAAATATACATTATTTTTATCGTATACGAAATGAAACATGATTGGTATATTTTTGACTTATTTTAATAAATAAATGTATAATTAATGCTGATCCAAATGGGCATAAACTCGACGCAGTTTTTCTCTTTTCTTTTTGTTTGCATGTCTATTAAATTGTTTCCATGGTTTTTCGTTACTCCCTTGAGGATATTGAGTGCTAAAAGAGAATACAACACCTTTATTTAACAAAAACATTCACAAACGGCACAATACTGAATACCTAGAAGATCCTGTTTTTTCACCTTTGGTATGTACTCCATTCCTACTAGCATTGAAGAAAGTGTTGTCTAACTCTTCCGTTGTGATTCTGTGGGACTGAAATAGTTTTCGTTCCAAATTCTGTTTCAAAAATACAAAAATAATATAACTTACTTTTACCGCCTTAATTTCTCTCGGCGCGAGAACTTTATTTGAGTATTTCTGAGGTGGCCAATTATGAAAATCGTCATCCTTAGTGCCCGGTGGCGAGTGAACGTATAAAAGTTTCCCACTAATGAAATCTTTTATAATTAACCGAGCTGCACGTGGATTGTCTGGCTGTCCATTTGCCGTCATGAATCCTCTGTTAACTAAAATACAACGCTCTATATTATAATGTATTAATAATTAAAATAGAACTCAATAGAAGAGAATAAAAATCAAACTGATGATAAATAAATAAGCATTGGACTACATAATATAACCTATATACGTATAATTAGAAAGAAAATCAGTATGTATTGCAAAATTAATATAATAGTGTATTCTTTGAAATTCCAACGCAGTAAATAGATTTTCTAAAGTAGAGAATGAAAAACCAAAGAAATGCCTTTAATAGGCGCTCATGGTATATTGTTGGAATTCACCTGCGGGCGAATGCAATGAAAATAGATTACGCATTAGAAGCGGACCACGTGGTTTCGACCTTCCAGGTCTCATCAGCGCTACTGCGAATGCAGGAGGAATTCCAACAATAGACTATGAGCGCCTACTGAAGGTATTTCTTTGGTTTTTTATATTGGCATTTCTTCGACATTTTCATAGAGAGAATGAATTAAATGTTTAATTTCTATTACCCTTTCTGCATGCATATAGGAGGCGAAATTCCGCTGCTGCAGCTTTGTGATCAGCAGTCCTCGCATACGCATTGTTATCCTTTATCTGTTGACAAGCTACAGATGCCATTACGGCAACAATCGATCGTGTTTATACTCTTTTGTGGATATTTAAAATGTTTCCGCCGATTGAGAATCCCGCCTACTGTAAAGTACGCGCTGTTATCTGGATTCTAAGTGCTAAAGGCGTGAAAGCAGCTGAAATTCATCGTCAGATCTGTGAAGTTTGTGAAGAAAATATTATGAGAGTGATGGAATGGTAACGAAGTCGGTCAGAGGTTTTAAAGTTGGCCGGAATAATGTTCATGATGACGAAGGGACTGGGCGACCTTCTGTCATTACTGACGATTTGATGCAAAAAGTTGACATACATGTGAAAGAGAACAGGCACTTCAGGATCTCGTTGTTATATCAGACATTTTCTCAAGTTTGAAGACGTGTTCTGTATGAAATTGTGATCGAACGCTTCGAATCAGGCGGCAGACTTTTATGACAACGGGATAACTTGTTCGATACGATAAATGCATCAATAATGGCAGCAATTATGTGGAAAAGTAGGTTAAAGTACAGGGTTTCATATAAAAATAAAATTGTTATAAAAAGTTCCCTAGTTTTTTAAATATTTTGAAACGGTACTTACTTAAAAAACACGCCTCGTACATTCCCAATGACTATATATTTCTCATTCCTACAAAGAATTAATTCAAACATTCGGTGTAAACACGGTTTGTAAACGGGATAGGTGTTATATAAAGCGCTGCGAGCTTGGACGGACGAACGGAACACATTTTCGTGGTGCCATGAGAATGCAAGACAGGTAAAATATTACAAATTCAATATGGAAATATCTATGTAACTAAATATTTTAGTGAAGGTATTCGTAGTTCGTCTGAAGCATTGAAAAAATGAACATCTAAGAACGTATGATTCTACGATCAATGATATATGATTTTCAGTGTACAATAAAGTAATGTATACATTCCATTTCATTCGTATGATTTACAGTTAATCCTTGAATCATATGAATATATTTCTCTACAATGCATTTGCAGTTATTTTGACTCCACATTTTATATTATACATATGTGGAATTTTAGTTTTGGAGTAGGTACGTTAAGAGCCCGTTTCTAAGTAGTGCGGGAAGTTTAAATTCTATAAAATTATAGTACGACCAAGTGAATCTGACCCCGGCAAATATGTGAACTAATTAACGTCTTGCTCGGCACCCCTCCTAGTCCACTTGTCATGTTTGATAACTGTGTACAGTTCCGTTTTGTGTAGTAATCTTTTACTTGTTTGTCAAATCGTTGTTTTATTTGACATGATAGGATTAATTTAAATATCGGCGCACTCATACCATACCATAATTTTTTTAATTACATTATACACTGGAACCGCGTTTATATCTGCGGTTGCACTATCGGGCGGTGGATGCCGAGCGGATATAAATGAGTGCCATATTGAGGATATAAGTCAGGGTGGACATAAGGGAGCGCGGATATAAACGAGGTTGCAGTGTATTTTCAGCTACTCTATCTTTTACACAGTGCGATATTCTTCCATATCTGCATTTTTATCCAAAATACAGCAAATATTTAAATACAAAAGTTGTTTAGTTATACAAAATTTATAACGTAAAATAATTCTACGATATACAAGCTGTTTAGTTTGCCCGTAACAATCAGTATCTTTACATTTTTAAATGAAACACATATATGGGTGATCCCATTTTTGAATTGTCTGAGGAATTTTGAGGCAACTTTATACAGTACCATATTCAATTATTTTCATTAATTTACAAAATATTGACATTTGTTTGAAAATTTTGACATTTTGCTCTCTTCAGAAAAATGCCATTATTTCGGCAAGGGAAGAATGTAACATTATGAAACTTAACATAACGTTAGAAGCATCTTCATTTTTTCAAATTTAAACATTATATTTTTATGGGTTAGTTGAAAGGGAAATTGAATTATCTATTAGTTTGAATAAAGTATGTATCTAGTTAAAATTAATGGTTTTAAAGATATTGCAAATTATTTCTCATTTCTGTATGTTGCTATGTAAGCGTGTTCTTCAAAAGAAAGTTGAGAGACCAAACATTGAATAAAAATTTTAAATTTGAACTTTCTTTACTATTTGTCTGCTGTGCTGACATTTTTGTAAATCTACGTGCGTTTTAAATTTGTACTTCTATTTAAAATATGAAGGTACGTTAACGTAATTAATACGAAGTGACATCCAGAACCTTTGGTCTTTGAAAGACTTCGGGATCGATTTGAAGCCACTGGACATGTAGAATATAAACGTTCCAAACCAGTTACAAACGAATATAATCAATTTGCAGTACTTGCTATGTCAGTCGAAGATCCCCATACTAGTACAAGAAAAATTGGATCAGAATTAGGAATAAGCCATATGTCGACTTCACGGATTTTACGTCAATACAAATTTTATGGCTACCATATACATTAGTTACAGGAATTGTCTGAGAATGATTTTGAAAGTCGTCTCAACTTTTACCGGTGGATGTGAAATAAAGAACGGAAAGAACCAGGTTTTCATAATTTTATTTTATTCACGGTCGAAGCGACTTTCCATAAAAGTGGTTACGTTAAGAGATACCATTTTTTTATATTATGACCGCGAAAATCTTCATTTTATAACCGTGGATTACCAATACCGTTGGTCTTTGAATGTATGGAGAAGAATAATAAGCAACCGGTGACTTGGTCCATATTTCTTTAATGGTACAGTCAGCGGGGAAAATTATCTAGCGTTCCTAAAGAATGAATTACAAGATCTGGTAGACACTCTTCCTCTTAATATGATAAGGAATTTGTGGTTGCAACAAGATGGGCCACTGTGCCATTTCTCTAGGAATGTCCGAAATCATCTAAATAATGCATTTTGTGATAAATGGATTAGCAGAGGAGGTCCAGTGCATTGGCCATCAAGGTCACCCGATCTGACCAAATGTGATTTTTTTCTTTGGGCATACATAAAAGAGCAAATTTACCGAATAGCCCCAACAACACGAGGGAGCGAAACTTTCTTTTAAAGAGCACACCGACATAACAACACACAGAAGTCGAAATAATTTGAAATATCCCTAAAACCATTAATTTTAACTACATACATGCTTTATTCAAACTAATAGATAATTAAATTTCGCTTTCAACTAACTCATAAAAATATAATGTTTCAATTTGAAAAAATGAAGATTTTCGCATTTCAATTGTTTCAAAAAGACGCTGATTTCTAGAACACTCTGTATAACGTATTTAAGTCTACATCTGCTTATTGTCATCATAGGAGATGACAATAAGTAGCCCTGTATGTGCGATAGTTTACTCTAGACTTCTTTACTTTAACGGAAATATTACAAAATGTTAAATCGTGATCTGAAAAGCCGTGTACACATAAGGTACTCTACATCTGACAATATTTCCTTATCGGATATGAATATTCAATCAATTAGTTTAGCACTGGTTAGCGTGATTCTAGTAGGAGCATCCACAATCTGTGTAAGGCCGAACGAAGAATGAAAGCGGCCTATAGACAACACCAACACCGAAAACCTAACTGTCATTCCTATTCATAGAACTTACAGTGTACAGTGTACTTACAGGGTGGGGTAGTCAAACGGCAAGATATAAAAAAACATTTAAAAAATAGACAGAAGAACTTTTATTTATTTTTCTTGAACATATGTATTACACATGAGTGGAAATTAAATTTTCTAGTGAGAAAAGTGCATTTTTTGAAGACAGTGTCCTTGCTTCTGTGCGCATTCTCGAAGTCTACGTTCGAAGCTATTCATGATATTCCTTCGCATTTCCAATGGAATATTGTTGATCTCGAGCGGAATTCGCTCCTTTAAATCATCTATGGTCCTTGGTGCGTCATGTTTGAACACCTGAGACTTGAGATACCCTTGAGATGAAAAAAATCAGGGGCAGTCAAGTCTGGCGATCGAACATGGCAGGGAATGTCGACGTTTTTGCTGATAAGGCGACCAGGAAAAGCAGTCCTCAGGGGTAGAACTGCGCCGAATCGACAGCAAGCCGCCTCGATACTTTCCCCACACTCCGCTCCTCCCCTTCCCTTAAAGTGAATAAGTGCTTTAAGGAAAGGAGAACAGTGGGGTGTGGTAAAAATGTCAAAGCGGCCCGTTCTCGATTCGGTGTAGTTCTACCCCAGCACATCCATTGCGATTCTAACCGTATGGCTGGTGGCTCCACCTTGTAGAAAACGTTTGTTATAATCATCGAGTGCAGGCAGGTAAAACATTTGCAACATTTCAGTACAACACCTGGAGTTGACTGTCACCGTGTTACCGATTTCATTGGTGAAAAAGTATGGACCGATTATTCCCACAGATGAAATAGCACACCAAACGGTCACTTTTTCAGAATGTAGGAGCTTTTCATGGAGATGCTGAGGGTTATTTTGAGACCAATAACGAACATTTTTTGTTGACGTAGCCACTTAGTCCACAAATTGTGGACATTCTCTCCGTCTTCTTCAATTAAATGTAACATTCGTTGGCAGAAGTGTAATTGGTTCCTGTGGTCTTGAAGGTGGAGGGCTTGCACGATCTGTATTTTATACGGGTGGTAGTGGAGGTAAATTTTCAGAATACTTCTCACAGTTCTAACGCTCAGATCAAGTTCTGCACTGTGCGCGGGCTTCTTTCGATGGCTATTTGTATCCGATTAATATTCTCAGGTGCCCTGTGAGTTTTTGCACTAACACCTCTTTTTCGAGTTGTGCTAGAAGTGGCTTCGAAATTTCTCACCCAAAGGCTGATAGCTTTAGCAGAAGGCAAACGAGTACGCGGCGGTATATGAAACTCATTCCGAAAAGCGCGTTGAGCATGTACGAAACTGTCGCCATTTTTATAATACCAATACGGCTTGACAGCAAACGCGCGTTGTTGGCTCGACCGACGTTCCATCTCAACTAATTTCCAAGTAGAGATGTGTAGTTCGTGAACGAACTATTAAAAACAACTATTCTTTGAGCTGAACTAAAAGAACTAGTTCACAGATTGGAAATGAACTAGTTCGGCCGAACTATTAAGGTTTCATGCCGAAACAGCAATACACATAAAGCGGGCAGTTCGCATGTACACTGGCTTGCAATAAAATCTCGTACACCTAGTTTTACCTATATTGATTTCACCTTTTTGTGACATATCTAATTTGACGTTTCATTTTTAAAAATACACTACTTCCATATAATTTATCATAACCTCTACGCATAAGGTATTACATCTGTCAAATCTAAAGTCAGCTTACATTGAAAAATAATCTTAAAAAATGAGTTTGCTTGACATTAAGGTGTACGAGATTTTATTGCAAGCCAGTGTACCTAACATGTATCGGTAGATTGATAGACCCTAGTTTAATATTTGTGATTTCTGATGTTTTGAATGATTACGTGTATTTGTGTATTAGATATAGTGGGTTATTATATTTGCCAGTGTTTTTCAATTTATTATTTAGTCTGTTCTTGAACACCTGCAAAGGATTATGATTGTATGTAGGTATATAAACATCTGTTTACCCCATTTAGCGTTATAGCGGCCTAGGAGAATGCTTAAGGACACGTGCGGATACGGGCGCTGCGAGTCAATTCTGTTTCTGGTGAACGAGGCAAGCGAGTGAATGCGTGAATGGGAAGGAATGATTTTGCTTACTAGTTCGTTCACGAACTAGTTCACTGAACTAGTTCGCAGAAGTGAAATAGTTCGCGGGAACTAGTTCACTGAAAATAACTACTAAGCACATCTCTATTTCCAAGTCTCACAAGTAAAGCGGTCAAGTCCCCCACTTCCATAGCGTCACGCTACAGATACACGTTCATTCTGAAATCTTGCCGTTGGACTGCCCCACCCTGTATTATAGCATTAGAGTTTATATTAATTTTGCTGGCTGTTTATTGAAAATATAAGTAGTTCAAACATATAAATTTCATTTGTAATGTACAAATTTATGGATTCAATCAAGTGCTGCCAGTACTTATTTAAAATTCATTTTCTTATATAATTTGATAAAAAAGTCAGAAAACCTCTGAAATTAAGATATGTCAAAACTTTCTTGTAGAAAATATTTGTTAACATCAAAATACATATACATACAACTCGTAAACATAAATTTCAGATACAAACTACAGTAAAGCAATGGTTTACTTACAGCCATATGCATTCAAAATCTCTTCTGCTGTTGGACACCTCTCTTCATCTTCACCTTCTAAAGGTTTTGGTAACATAATTCCATATTTATCTTCAATTACATGTCGTGGTATTAAATTAGATATTAGATTTATAGGTGGAACATGATCTCTCATTTGATCAACAGGTAGAATACCATTTATAATCATCTCAGCCTTTGTGTACACAAAACTTGGCATAACTAATCCAGGGCAATCACAGAGTAGTAAGTCATCATCTAAGTACAATGTTTGGAAATGTTTTGTTTTACCAGGTGTTGCAGAAACTGATACCTTCTTTACTGTTATCAATGCATTTATTGTAGAGCTTTTGCCTACATTTGGATACCCTACTAATCCAATAGTGGTCACATCATTACCTACTTTTTGTTCTTTATGTATGTTTTTCAAATATGAAATTAATTCTGTTCTGCTCAAAATTTTACTGGAATTCTGAATATTGCATGGTTTTTGGTGCACATTATTATCAGTACCTAAGCTTGTATGGTCCAATATGTCACTGTTTGGTATTTTAGTTTCTATAAACCTGTTAACTGTATTCAATATTTTTGCCAAAGAATGTGCAGTTTTCTCTACTGACAATTCTAATTCTTTGACTTTACTTTTGATATCACTTAAGTTTTGCTTCTCCATAACATTATCTTCATTAGGGATATCTTCATCACTAGCTAAAATGGCAGAAAAAAATGCGACTTGGATGCCTATAGAACTAAAATAATTTGCCCAATATTGTCGCTGGCTTTCAGTTAAATAGTCGGCTTTATTCAATAAAACCAAGTTGAGTTTATTGTTTGATATTTCTTTGACATAATTATTTAAGTCTTCGCACCAAAATAACAAGGGATTTCTGGCATCCACTATTTGAACCACAACATCACTTCGTTCAAGAACACGCCATAATTGCCTCCAGAATTCTATATTTTTTTCATATGGTGTTAATAATATCCCCTTTTCTTCTTCTAAAATTGCCAATGTTTTACGCCATTCCAAAAAACTATCTCGTTCTCTGACATGAAGCTCTTCAGCTGTCATTTCTATTGACCATGGTGGTCTAAATATGTAAAGTAAATAATTAATTTGACTAACAATAAATGTACTAATCACCTTCTAGGAATTTTTATGCTGTCTTTATTTTCTTGAAATTTTTCTTTGACCTTTTGCTTTTCTTCTTTGGTTAGCAATCCAATATAATTCTTCGGATTGAAAAATTTTATATTTAGCTTCTCTGCTTGAAATTCAGTTCCAGCTAATTCTGCGGTTGCAAGAAACTCTTGGAATGATGATTCCTCAGTGACCGATTGCAAATTGAGCCTTCCCCAGTTATATCCATCTTGTATTTCTGTTGTATGAAGCTGTAGGTAATGATATTCAATACACATTTGTTGTAATTTATCAATGAAGAAAACTTACCATCGATCCATCAACCATTTTCTTTCCACGATTATGTGAAAAGCGGTCATTGATAAGAGAACGTCCTAAACTACTTTTATTTTTCTTTCCCATCTTGTGTAGTATTTCAATTTATAACCGTAGATAAAATATAATAAACCACATTTGGATTATGTATTTTGCTGATAAACGATCATATGAATATAACCTACTTTTCTATAATGTTTTTTCTTGACGTTTTTTTGCGAGGACTACTACATAATCGGTTAGATGTCGCGATGTCATCACTCATTAATGCTTGGCTATTGTATACCTATTGTGTGCGAATCAAAAACTAATTGAAACTAATAAGTTACTGGTTACAACAACGTTAACACCTGTGACAAAGTTTATTTATTTTTTTTACTACCGAGCCAAATCGCACAAAGCCACTTTTAACAAATAATATTCTTGAATATAATAATTAATTGTGTTTCCGATGTACTAATAGATGCCTCTGATGTGTAAAACGTGTGAAACTAAATTTTATTTCATCAGTAATCATCGGTTGCATACGGTTTCCGTCAGTTTACGCATATTTTGTGTAACTGTGACGTAAACGCATAACCCTCTTGATAATAGGGTTATTTTTCTTATTGGTCAAAACGGGGTTTTATTATTTCGTTAGTTGTCTACGGTTACTTGTATCTCAGAACAAGAGTGCGGGTTTCCCCCATGTATATCACCAGAAATGATCTCTGAACAAAACAGTTATTTGTCAGATTCCGATGATTCAGAATACCACTCTGCTGAATGTAAGGTACATAAGTGCAAATATTATTTATTTCTAAGATACCCTTTAAAATTCAAGCCGATATGGGTGAGGATTACTTTCTTACATCAGATGCAGTTGACTCAAAGCAGCCTTCCACATTGGTAAAGGACATTACAATTAATGATGTCCAATCCATATATAACATGTTAGATTTATATGAAAAGGTGAGATTTATATTTTATTAATAGATCTACAAATACTGTTTGTGGTCGTTATTGCAGATATCATTAACTTTTCTACTGTATCGTACTCCTTATGTAGGATTGCAACACACAATTTTGCTATTGCAAAATGCACAAATTAACGTTTTAGAGGAATGGTGCTCTAATGAAATTAAAATCAATAGCAGGTGGGCAGAAAAATTATTGGAAGCTCTAAGTATTATACAGAATTATGCAGCATTGAAAAAGTTAGGTATGTTTAGTAATAATATATAAAATTTTCTTAAGCCACGTATAATTTATTACGACCAAAGGTAATACAGTGCATATACAATGGATATATTTAGAATTTAAGAAATTCAGATGACTTGTACTGGGTGAAGTGTGTATGTGTAGTGGGTGGCAAGCAACAAAATAAGAACATTTGATGTATTTAATTTTTAGCATTTTTATGCAACTTTAAACAGAACTAAAGTATTTTGTCTTACTATAAAATTCTTAGAAATGAAGAAATGTATATGCTTAACAGTTGGCTGCACAGGCGACATGTTTACATTTTTTATGATCAGCCAAATGTAAGAATAGTTAAACAGGGACAATTTCTATTTCTGTAATATTGTATTTGATATATTTAAGTTATTTGTCGAAGTGAATTACCATTAATATCTAATTATACAAATTTATTTTAGTACACTCTGTTTTTCAAGTCATGTCTCCCTCTGCTGATAGGTTCATATTATCAACAACATTTTCCACTTAGCATAACGTGTTCATCGGACATCTTCGATTAAGAAAGACGCCACAGGGGATACAATACAGATCGAACGTTTATACGGGTGTCTCAGCGAGACGGTTCATTAGAAGTTTATAGGGTTCTGGCCTAAATATAAATTTGAAAGTTCAGAATTATATACAGTTCATTGCATCGCAAGTGCCGTCAAACGCTCGCTCCGATTGACGTGTTACTTCGTTGAGCAGGTCCTAGCGTTGTAGTATGTATGTACGTGCATAGCTGCGCCGGTGGTATGAATTATACGTAATGTAGGTAGACTCATATGATAAAATTTTCTTTAACGTGCAGAATGTGCCCGCTGTTTTTATCCTCATAAAAACTAAATATGTAGTTATAACAAAAATAGCAAACTTGTGCACAGAATATGTATTGTAAGAAGATGTTTATGACGAATGAAAAATGTAAAATATTAAAGCAATGTAGAGAATAGTAATAGTATGTATTATCACAACAATTCACAGTAAAATAATGAAATTTAAATTCTGTAATTAGTAGCTAAATAAAAAATGAATATTCTCATATTTGCAGGAATAAACGTTAAAAAAATATGCATATGTTACAACAGAAGGAATCTATTATTAGTCATAAATTATTATTTTATAAGTTAACATAAAAGCGACCACTTTTCTAATGCATTAAATGCTCGAAACGTCTTCCGGTCGCCTCAAAGCAATATGCTAAACGATCGTAGAAGCCTCGTTGCGCATTCTGTAAAATTGCTGGAGGAATGTCATCCAAAGTGTTTATAATTTTTTGTTGCAATTCTGCCAAATTGTTTGGTCTATCGTTTTCAAATGTATAGATCTTAGTTTTCATGTATCCCCATAAGAAAAAGTCATTAGGGGAGAGATCTGGTGATCTAGGTGGCCAGCTAATAGTTCCCCAGGTAGTTAGAACACGGTTTGGAAATACATTATGAAGATATTCCCGTACAACTCTACTATTATGAGCGGGACACCCATCCTGTTAAAACCATATGTTATCCAAGTTGAGCGCCAATTCGTGGAGGCGTGGGATAATTCGATTCTGGAGCAAGTTAAGATACTTCTCGCCTGTTAAATTGCCATCTATAAAAAATGGTCCAATTTTATGCTCTCCAAGTAATCCCGCCCAAACGTTTAATTTTTGGGGATACTGAGTTCTAGCATTGTATGTTAGATGCGGGTTTTCTCTTGCCCAGTGTCGAGGTACAGCGGGATTATGTCTTCCGTGCAACGGGAAAGTACTTTCATCCGTAAATAATATATTTGCAATAAAATTTGCGTTTTGATTGCAAATATGCATCATATTTTCGCAAAATTCCATTCTCTGTTCTTCATCTTCGGAAAATATTTTATTTGTTTTCTGTAATCTGTAGGCATGGTATTTAGTTTCTTTAAAACACGGCATACTGTGCTTTTAGAAATATCCAGCTGCTCACTAATACCCAATGAAGATATTTTTGGGTTCTGTTCGACACTGGCGCAAATTAAAAGATTTCTTTCGTCTTGGCTGCCTATTACGTCTGTGCTTGTTCGGCATAATACAGCCCAATCTTTCAAAATTATTTATTATTCGCTGAATTGTTTTTAGAGCGGGTCGTGATTGATAATTCTCATAAAAGCGCTCTATTATTTGCCTTAAGGGTATTTCCTGATGATACCACTTAATAATTTGTTTTCTTTGAACTAAATTATAAACATCCATTATTTTTATAACATATAAATACCAAACTAACAAACTAAATAAATACTTATGTATGTATCTTACATTAAACTCTGCAGAAAACCTAATAGAAACGACGACAAAACACTAACTAAACGAATATGTTTAGCAAAAATGCTTGAAGAATGAGACAATTAACAGATTAGGATATAATAAGAAAATGCAAATGAAAAGAATATTGTTTCAACAAGAATAATAAAAAAATGAAAATGTAATAAAATATCGCAAAGCGCTAGAACATATGAGACAACTACCTTCTACAATGCCTAACTGGAGACTGCAAATATTCATACGTATTCTCTGCAACATGTATCGGCGCCGGCGCGGCATATGGACTTAACTAAGACATACCGTTCAACTATCGATATAATATTTTGACGGCACTTGCGATGCAGCGATCTGTATAGTTGATTATGTTCTCTTCAATGAAAATATTATATTTCTAGCGCTTCCGGTTATACCGGAAGCCGCCATCTACATTGTTATTTTTAATGTATATATTATATAGTATATTTTTAGATATTTGAAATTACCTGTTTTTAACCTTTATAAATATCTTTAGTTTTTTAATTTGATTCGGGCGTTTTGTAGTTATTCCATATTTTCTATAAAAAAATGCTATAGCCGACATTTATTCAAAAAATCAGAGAACACGCGATTTTTCGGGTATCAATTTAGAATTCATAACATGCTTAAACAACATGTTGGAGTATATTTTAGCGCCGAGACTGGCTGTCTACATTGCGTGGTTACTTCACTATAGCACGTTCACTCTTCGAAATTTTGAAGAACCATAACTTAATTTTTTCAAATAGCACCCCCATATTTTACTACTCAGTCGTCTTCAGCGTCGTTTTATGTCCCACATGTCCCATACTTAAAATGGATAATTTAGGAGATAATTAGAATTTTTTAAAAATACACAACACATACTACACATACTTATCCACTTTGCCATGGAAAATAAGCGTTCTCAAAGATTTGTTGTCAAAGTTTAACGTCAAAATCACACTTCCTCGTTTGATGCTATGAGTTAATAATTACGCGTTAAAAAATGCCTTTACATTATTGCTATAAAACGAGGAAGTATGATTTTGACGTTAGACTTTGACAATAAATCTTTGAGAACGCTTATTTTCCATGGCCTTTGATTATATATAACTAGATTCACCATTCCCATAAGAAAAGAGTTGCGCTTTAAAGTCGAGCTTTTGATGCGGCCACCAGGAGCCCGCCACTTGTACTTTACATCAAAACATTTTCGTCTAGTTAGGCGGCAAACCGATATCTCACTGAATAGCTTGATGTATTTATACTTTTACTTAATAGGTGGCGTTATTGCGATTGATAGAATTATGAGAAAATGAGAAAAACGTAGTATCAGAGTGATATAGATATATGTATCTGTTTCATTTGTCGCTTTTTAGGCGAACACCTGCTCATAAAAATTGCAAGCAAAGTAGAAATATATCGATTTCCTATTTCGTGATATTTTATTTAAAAAATTGCTTTGGGATATCATTTGTAGGTTACATAACATACATGTATGAGTTAAAATAAAAAAAAAATTAAAAAATGCACAGTAAATATATTAGTTAGAAAACAAAATTAATGTTAGTATAAATCTACAGAAATAATTACTTTAGAGGATTGCAGTGTTCGATACTTTGCTGGATATTTGGCACAGTGGACCCTCAAAAAAACTACATGCCCGCCTCTGTGGATAGATCGTCCACTCTAAAAAATAACGAAGAATTGCTAATTCTATGTATACATAAATTATATATTCCATTTTATGAACATATATACATTATTCGCACCTACAGATTTATTTAATAATATAAATTTGCAAGACTGCTTCGATCGCATTAAACATGCAGTGGCTCACAGCTTATTTGATGCAGTGCTTATTTTAAAATACATATAAGTCCCAATAATTAAAAAAATAAAAAGAGTATCGATAAAATTTTGATGCAGGTTTGTAAACGCATTCACAAATATACACTGCCACGTTTAGCACAATGGGAGGTTGCAATTATAATTAATAGAAATAACAAGTAATTAAATTTTAGCTAATACACGACTTAAATTTAAAAAGATGGATCACCGTACAACTGTAAAAACAGCGTAAACGGCTCTTATATCATTATAAATTGGGGCAATCGTCCTGAAAATTTGCTCAGATGGTCAATCTGAGTGCGTCTGCAGTGCAGCATATTATTGAACGTTTTGTAGATGATAATCGGGTGAAAGATAAGCGAAGAAGTGCACCAAATAAAATGTTCAATGCATCTGACGAGCGATACATTGTTCGGAAAATCAAAGCAAACCCGAAGTTATCGGTTCCAAAACTAGCTATTGAAGTTCAACATGAATTAGGAAAGTCATGCAGTGCTGAAACCATCCATCGTGTGCTTCGCGACCATGACTTTAATGGCCGAGTAGCTCGTAAACAAAGCCGTCTTACCTTTGCTAACGAGCATGTTAGCAAGGACGCTGACTTTTGGAACACTGTAATTTTCGCAGAGGAGTCCAAGTTCAACATTTTTGGGTCCGATGGCATGTCCTACATGTGGCAGAAACCCAACACCGAATGAAAGAAGGAGAACCTCAAAGCCACAGTGAAGCATGGCGGAGGAAGTGTGATGGTTTGGGCCTGTATGAATGCATCTGGTGTTGGAAATTTAGAATTTATTGAGGGAATAATAATGGACAAAAATATGTACCTCAATATACTCAACAAGAATTTGTTGCAAAGTGCAGAAAAATGGGTGAACATAATTGAAAATCTCTGGGCTATATTGGTAAAAAATATCCGTAAACACAACATTTCCAGCCGCGACAAGTTGAAGAAGACGCTGCTGGAATTATTATAAAACTAAAGGGATCATCCCAAATATTAAAAGTAGTGCAAAATCAATAGATTACCTATATTATTTTTAAGTTTGAATGGAACTGCATCAAATAAGCTGTGCCATAATATTTAGCAGTATTTTTTATTTCTAATTTTTATATTGTTAAACAGCACTTGTGTAAAATAAAAGAAGTTTCGTAGTTAAACTAGATATGTTATTGATAAATGTTGTTGCAATTTTGTGCTAATATTCTTTTTATTTTTTAAATTATTGGGAGTCACATTTTAAAATAGGCACTGCATCAAATAAGCTGTGAGCCACTGTAAGAAGAAGTTATGGCAAAGCATTGCACATAGAGCTATAAAGATTCCTAACATTGTGTCTTTCATTAGTGGAGATTGCAGTTTTCATCGCCTGGTACCATTAAATCATTGCTTTACATGGTTGAAATTTAAACAGTGTAAAGTTGTTTCTGGGTATCCACGCGATGTAACACGAAATAAACTCAAAAATGTAATGCATGTGTGAAGAATTTTGTCATGTTCAAGTTTTAACATCTTAGTTACTTATATTGGTTTGAATACATGCTTTGAAATTCTTATTTGTTGTTATTGTTGTTGTGACACTGTAGTCTCTGGATTTATAGCTTTAGTCAAGCCAAATATGTAAGTCACAATGATATTTTTAGGACAACATATTCATATTTATTCTAGAAACTTTTCGATTTTCCCTATTCTCAGATGTATATAACTATACTACTATATAACTTACTACTATAAATTGTTTTTTATATTTCTACAAATGATTGTCTTAGGGCCGTTTGCACTACCTCTATTTAAAAGTTCACTATACCAATTATCAAAATCAACATAGTTGTAAATTTCTCTTTTCATGCTTTCTATCGCAGTGATTTTTTTACGTATGTCGAGAAATATGCAATCAATCAATAATTGAGTTACATTAATATAAAAACAAATGCTTTGCAGTTGTGAAATCCACACAAAATATATTAATCCAAGCATATTTTACATCACTTATAAGTGTAGTAATTTTGTCACCGTTTTCGTATTTCTATTGTGATTTTTTAACATGCATGGGAGAAAATCATTTTCTGCGATATTACTGTTGTTAGTTATGGGCACTTGTTAATAGATAGTGCATGAGGTATGTCGGTTGTATGCTAAGCTGAAATATATATTAATGAGCAATTTGTTTATTTATGCGACATCTCTTGGTAACTTTTGTGGTTATTGTAACACGCAATGGACTTGGTCAATCTAGTTATATATAATCAAAGTCCATGGCACAGTGGATAAGTACAGTGTAGTATGAGTTGTGTATTTTTCAAAAATTCTAATTATCTCCTAAACTATCAATTTTAAGTATGGGACATGTGGGACATGAAGGATGTATGACGCTGAAGACGACTAAGTAGTAAAATATGGGGGTGCTATTTGAAAAAATTAAATTATGGTTCTTCAAAATTTCGAAGAGTTAACGTGCCATAGTAAAGTAACCACGCAATTTAGACGAGTGGAAAGTGTTATTGATATGAATCCATCAGTAGGGGGAGACATTACTTTAAAAACAGAGTGTACATTAAGTATGTGTTAATGGGCACTGGAACACACCTTGAATTAATTAAGAAATACACCCGTGCGCAAAATAATAGCAGTACAGTTTATTTCTTCACCAAAGTCGTACAATACGAAAAGAAAAATTCTATATATAGAAAAACTTGCATAGAAATATGGAATATTTATTTAATACGCTAATTTTTAAATTACGGGCACTAAAGTGTGTCGGTGGAAAATGAGCTTTTTTGTGGTGGAAGTAAAGATAAATTTGTATTAATAAAAGAAAGAATGTAATGTGCTAATCCAATATTCAAAATTTGGTTTGATCATCTCCAGCGGTTCCAAAGTTATGCATTTTTTAAAACTACGAAATAGAGGCGGGAATTGTTTGTAACTATAGCCGCATGCAATTTTCAGCCTTATTCGCCCATATTGGATGGTAGAAGATACGTATGGAGTAGTGCTGCCAATCGAAACTGGTTTTGTATTTGACGATTAATCACTATTAAAACAAAAATCATCGAAAACCAGTTTTAAAATTGGTTTTAATAGCAATTTCTTAAAATTCGGTTTGAACCACGTTGAATTAAATCTGTGAGGCATAAATTTTCAGCTACATTATTATTTACAAAATGTTGCAAATTTGGAGTATTTATTATAAATAGCACTAATCACTTAAAAGTTGATTAGAACACTTTATATAATAAGTAACTATAATGTTTGCAATTCAATAAATTATTTGTTTATTATTATAGTTATAGTTTACTATGTAAAAAAATGGCAATTATCAGTAGAACCGGCAGAGGGGCAAGTTTCAGCGCAGTGCGGAGAACAACGTGGAGGGGCCGAACAGCCGTATCAAGGCGAGCGTTCAATAATGTTTATATATTCGTTTATGTTCGTGACTTTCATGAGTGTGGATAAGCAATACGGACGCATGAATGTTTACACATAAAGTAATGACAACAAAATATATTAAGTATATATGTAATTATTATATATTTAATGATGAAAACAACCGTTCCAGATCGAGTGATCTTATATTTCCAAATTTAAAGTAATTCTTGTGACAACTTAATGGATCTTTCGACGCAACTTCACAAATTAGTTTTAGTATGAAAAAAATCTGAATTCTTGTCAATAACACTTTCAAATAACACATAACCACAATTTTTTATATTTCAATTCTGCTTTCATTTTTCTTTTAACATAGTCACGAGCAAATGGTATAACGTTTCTTATCGATGTCCGACTTGGTAGTGTATAATCTGAATACTTGCTTCAGAAAGAGACAAATGCTTTTACGTCTAATAAAGTGAACGGTAGATTACATAGAATAAAACAAACAGCTATATTAAATGTTAATTGTTCGCTGTATCGTTTGCCACGGATTGCAGAATAGTATTTTTTACGTTTTAGGTGGCATTCACTCTTCCACGTGCTGGTACTCGTCAAATAGTTGTCGTATTTTTCACATTTTCGCCATCGCATTCCAAATCCGGCATACACGTTATTACGTCTTCTAGTTTCTTCGAAGTACGCTGTTTCCGAAACGTACGTAAATACATTTTCTAAGTATGTGTGTACTGATAAGCACTCACAACGACCAGTGGAATAATACTGAACAAATGTATTTTCATACGGACGCTCGAGTTTCTGTGCCACACCTCTATGTTGCTCACCGCACTGCATTGGAAATTGCCCCTCCTTGTCGAATCTAATTATCAGTGTTATACATTAGGGCTGTGGGTCGAAACTGGATTTTGTAATTGAAGAACTGATTTAATCTATTTAAAACATTTCTTTTAAAGCCAGTTCCAAATCGATTTTAAAATCAATCCTATAAACCTAGTTTAAATCGATTTTAAAATCAATCCTATAAACCTAGTTTAAATCGATTTTAAAATCAATCCTATAAACCTAGTTTAAATCGATTTTTAAAATCTGCGACGATTTCCGTAGTACTAATACGGAATTGTCCTAATGAAGCGATAAATCCAGCAAAAACGTTGAAGGCTTCTGGAGGAAAGGTTTTAGTATGTCGTTGTATGTCCTATAGAGGTCCTTTGCACATAATGGATTTATGGACAAAAATATTGTCAAAAATGTATTCATTGTTATGCTGAAATATGTCGCCAATCATGTCTGTATCCGTGCTTCAGAAATACCAACAAGACAATGATCTTAAACATACTCCCAAGATTGTGAAGGAGTGATTACATAAAAATCATGCAGAGTTGCTTGAATGAGTTTTCTGTAGCCTGGATTTAAACTCTATCAACACATTGTGGCAGGATCTAAAATTCAGTATTCAAGATAAAAATACTTGAAATCTTCTACTATTTCAGTGTGTCAATATACATACACAATGTCTGCATTCTTTAGGCTCTATTCGTAAAAGATGCGCCATAGTTATGAAGGATGATGGATAACCCACAGAGTATTGAACTTGCGATTAAAGTTTTGCGGCATCTTTATTTAAATGCTTGTATTATTAGTATGGCTTAATTTGAATTAGTAGATGTAATGGTATTAGTAGATGTATTCCAATTTATTTGTATGTATACAGGCTAACAACTTGAACGACGAAAGTCTATTGATACGAGAAGGTGATGGGAATTAAAATTTAATGTATCCATTTTACTATTGTCAACTTTTTATATGACAGGAATGTCAGTGGTTATGTCAATTACTTTATCGAATGATCGAACCATCAAACTTTATCCTATAAGTGTTATTAAAACGTTGCTGGTTGCTTATTTAGCTACTTATAATATGTTTGTGAATATAAACGTGTAGATTGTGTTAAAGAAAGTTTATGTAAAGAGGGAGAGACGCACCCGTATTTTTCAAAATTTTCCTAGATGTGATGACTTGAAAGTGTGCTTTCATTTGAGGTACCACACGATGGGTCATTCCATTTAAAATTTATGGGAGGGGAGGTACCCGTGGGGGCGCTGGTGTAAACGTAAAAAGTGTAATTTGTATGTCAAATTGTTTCCCCCTTGAATTAAAAGTAGACGTATTTTTGGAAATTTTTGAATTCCTTATAATTTCTGAAATATTTGAGGTGGGTCGTTTTAAAAAAATCAACTGTTTGGTTGCTCGCCATTGTGTATGAATGTACCCAAGTAGCAATTTGTAACCGAGGTTACAATGCGATCGAAGTTCATGTTGTAACGTTTTTGTGCCGTAATATTATAGTCAATATGGTAACTCACGTCATACTAAGACCTGATTGTTACTATAATATAACTATCAAATAAATATCATTAATAATCAATGCTATTTTAGTTACAGACGAGTTGAATTTGTAACTTCCGTTGTAGTAACATATGACGGTACAGTGTCTACAACGTTTTAATAGGGGTTCAGAAAAAAAAGTGTCAAGTAGGGATATTTGTCACCGGTTACAAAAATCCTGTAGCAAATACAGTTGCTGGCACGTGTGAGAGTGGTGTATATGTAATGACTTTTACACCAAAGTGCAACTAGTCCGTTACACAACCTAGGTTGTATTACCGTGATAGGACCGTATAGACACCAAGAATTACTGCTTGAGCAGTCTGATCATATTTTCTAAAATTATTTTCAAATTTTATTTTTATTTATGATCTATTAAATTTTCGTAGTAGACATTGTATCTTGTATTAAAATAAGTAATGCTCACAGAAATTTATATATAGATTATTTTCCACAAAATGGGAATAGACTGGAAGACGTATGTATTTTTTAGATATTAGGGTATGACAAGCACAATGCTTTTACTTAATATTAAAACCCACGTGACCTCTTTTAGATATGCAACTTATTTAACGGTATGGTAATATTTAACAGGTTAGGTTTATATTGTAAATAATCACAACTAAGTAACGGAAAAATTGTTACAATAAATGTTGTAAGTGGTTTCCGTTGTTATCTAAACAGACAGAGGCGTATAAAAACTGTCAAATATCGACTTTGCCAATTTCTGGTTAGACAGCTTAGGGATATTTATTGGATTGCCAACATATTATTTACGTCACTTTAGAGGTTACGTGGGTTTTGATTCTAAGTAAAAGCTCTGTACATTCGTGAACCTTCGAAAAATTTGCACGCTCGGTTACTCCCTATTTTATCTTTTGATATGCTAAAGAGGTTTATAACACGACTTGTACTATTATTATTCCAGTTTTATCGATCAAAGTATTTATTACGAAATCTTTACTGAAACGAAAAGGCAAGATTAAAATTGGTCTTAATTTAAAGTAATACAAATGTGATTTTGTAGGTTTTGCCTTGTCATTATCTTTCCAATACTGTACAAATACATATGGATTTCTAGATAACAAAAAATACTTAAAAGTATTTAATTGTTTATTGCAGGCTTTAAAAAAGATGACATGATTTCAAGGTATCTACCTCTACAAAAGGAAGTCTCACTCCAGGTAGATCTAGTGCGAAAGTACTGCTACCGATTATGCGAAGAATTTACGAGAGCAAAGACAATAGCTTTCCTTGAAAATCTCGAGAAGGACTTCGCATGTAAGAACTTGAAGTATATTTCTCGAGATGAGAAAAAAGCATATACTGTAGATTGTTTAGAAATGTATTTCTTATTTCTTGAAACTGAAGAGTACATTACTTCGCAGAATGTTAAAAATTTGGCAAATGTGTTCAAGCAAATGGATTTGCTGAACCTTCATGATGAATTTACAGACTTGCAGGATAAGATTAGTAAAAAGGAAGCTGCACGATGTTTATGTACGCCAAAGTATAACGTTGACAGAACTCCACACGAATTTTACAGATCTAGCAGTTCGAAAGAAGCTGAAGAATTAAGTGAAACAGAAGAAAATTCGGTAGAAAGTATTGCCGATGTTTATGATATAAACCCAAAATGTCCTGGATTACTATTGATAATAAATAACGAATACTTCCATACAGAGTCAAGGAAAGAGTATCAGGTAAATACTATATTTTTGTTTTATTTATTATGGTGGTGTATTTAATTTTAGTTTAAATGTAAACATTTTGAACCTTACGGGTACAAATAAAAATATTGGAATGGTAAATAACTGCTTCTGGTTTTTATAATACGTATCTACATGTCAAAAATAAGCATACATATAAAGATTTAAGTTATCTTTCAATTCCTGAAGTATTTCCACTTATACCTCAATGAAACAGCAAGTTAATTAAATACCAATTTATTCTAATAAAGATTTAAGTGAAATATCTAAGCATACCGTTACATGTTTTGCTTTAGCAATTTGAGACATATATTAACATATCACAGTTAACCCACCTAACGAATATAGCTTGTTTGTGGTAGTTGTTTTTACACAAGGTGGATACGTCATGATTACACTACATGAGTAGTCAATATATAAATGAGCTGCAAATTGCAATGCTTTCGTTAACGCGCGTTCTAGGTGACATTGTTCTGAATGGAGTTGAATTCCAACAAGACAATGCTATATCATAAATCAGCGAATATTGGTTTAGACGCATTGTCTAGTTAGCGCAGTACGCAGATCTCAATCCAATCGAACACTTTAGGTTACGTTCATAGTGAAGCGATAAAGGGAGAAACTGGAGTAGCAATAGATACAAGGACCTCCAATCAAAGCTTAACGTTTATATTGCTAGTGTCAATATTGCAATATCTTGTTACAGTCGTCGCTCTAGTCTTGTCGCTTCACTGTGAACGTAACGTTTGAGGTATTGTGAAGTGTAAAATCACAAGTTGACTATATTGTCCAAAACACCGTTAAAATACTTTAGTTTACGAGTGGCAAACTAAACTTGCATTTACGTGCAAAATTAGGTAATATAGTAATATTGTGAACCCGCTTGCTTGCTACTCGCGACCGGTAACTGGTTATACTGTGATCATAATTACATTTATATTTTTTAATTACGATTTAATTAGAACGTGAAAAAAGCAATCTATCTTTTTATACTGCTAAGTGAATTTAATACTAGCGTTTTTTTTTGCAGAACAAATTAGCAAAGACTGATTTTAAGCTTGAAAATCGCAATGGAAGTCAAGCTGATAAAACAAGATTAGAAGAAACCTTTAGAAGGTTAGGATTTGACATAGTATCCGAAGATAATCTAATTCATGTTGAGATGTTGAAAGTACTTCTTCGCACAGTAAAGAAATTCCAACACTCTTGCCTTGTTGTGGCAATTCTTTCACATGGTGATCAAGGTAAATGATAATTTATGACGATGTTGCTAATAATAAAAACGTAAACTAAGTATACTGCTATTAGCAGCAAACTTTTAGTGCAATACTTATATAGTTCAATTTCTATTAGTCCACTTTGTTAGTACCATTTTAAGATCGCTAGATATTGATATACATATAGCATTAACGGGTCGATGGCCGCAGTGGTTAGGCGGCTGACTATTGTTGTGAGAGGACGATAGGTGCCGGGGTTCAATTCTCTGGAGGGACGGTGACATTTTTTCAGAGAGTTTAATCCCGGATCGACTTGCCATTCGCTGTTGGGAGCAAAGTGATTAACAGCGCGGCATCATAAAAGGCGATATGATGCTGTTACAAAACCGTTTAAACACAACTTACACACACTAAACTACACCGCATAAGTTGCACTGATAGCCAGACAAGTAATACAGCTTACGGAGTCACTGCAACTAAGCACCCACCACACATTAAAAAAAAAAATTACGGCATTTTCGTCGATTTATTGTGGCTAGAAAAAAAATTGACGGATGTATGTACACTCGACACGACTTAGTCTTCGAACGGTTTTATTAAACGACAGTGTGATGTCTTTGTCAGTCCATCCTCTCCACATTTAACGTAACCGTTTCTTCTATAATCGTAATGTTACATTACGAAAAATACGCTTTTCCCTTATCGAAGAAACGGTCACGTTAAATGTGGAGGGATGGACTGACAAAGACAGCACACTGTCGCAGAGTACAACCGTTCGAAGACTAAGTCGTGTCGAGTGTACGTGCATGAAACGACTGTATAGAGCCATAATGAACGGCAGCTGTACATTTTGGTGAAGCAATTTGCAGACACTAGAATGGAGTTATTGGACTTATTAAATCGATTTTTAGTACATATATTACATCTAAATAATTAATTTCGATGCCATGGTTGTCCGTTAGGTCTTCGGTGTTAAAATAAAGGACATGCGGTAAATATTCGTTTAAAACTAACCTGTAATAAGTATTTCCAAAAAGGGGAAATAAATACAACTTTACAATATTTGTGGGATACCATAAAAACTGCAATATATATGTAATCATTTAAAGAAGAAACGTTCTTTCCATTTGAAATTATTGAATTTAAGGTATTTGACTGAAAATTTGAAATATCTTGATCATTATTTGTGTGTATGGATCTATTCTAAGTGTTTTAAATATACAGTATATACAGTGTGTTTAAAGTCATGGGAACAATTAAATAATTTTTTATTTTCAAAGCCATTTTTATCAGTTTTGAAAAACTGTTTAGTGAATTGACGTTTGATGTTTTTAACTGATTATGTAGCTTGTTTCATCGACAATAACAAATTATCATTGCTGATCATAAAAATGGAGAAAATGTAAAATAGATATCAGAGATTTAGTTCTTGAGTGATTTGTAATAACTTTTTTTATGCTCTATCTTAAGCTACTATGACCCGATGAAACGCTACTTTTTATTTCATTCGACTTTATAAAAACTCTATTCATATGAAAAGCATTGTCGTAGTTAAAAATTTTATATTGAAATCAAAAAAGTTATTTAGGTGTCCCCATGAATTACTGTATAAAGTTTGGAATAGATTTCTCAAACCATATATTTTGAAAATCTGTTTAATATATGTAGATCGATTTTTGTTTTCAATTGTAGATATTCTATATTTTACATATTAGTTGATATATTATTTTTGATAGAACCGCCTACATATTAGTTCATTTCTGGGTTCTAAGTGAAGTGCCGAATTCGAAAATGTATAATATATAGTACTTAATGTTGAAAGTTTGGAAGATACAGTCATTTCAACTAATTCAAATATTTGTTTGAAATAGAGAGTGTACGTACGTATGTATGTGACGTCATGTGCCGTTTAGGAAATTTAACGTTCTAGAATTTGTGACGCGTCCAAAATCACTAAACTTGACGGCAATTAATCATTGGCGTAGCTGACATGTCATCATATATTTGTAATTTTTGACATAAACATAATATTACTTCCTTACATACTTTCAAACAGTTTCTTAACAGTTGAATTAACTGCTCAGCTGTACTAATATTGTCTGTAAGTAACCTTTTTGACATATCTGTCTGTAATGCATAATTAAAGGTATAATTGATTTTAAGCTTCGAAGTTGCAATACAACGTTACAACGTGAAATACATTTATATTGAGGACACACTATCGTTGAAGAAGTTAAAATACGGGTAGTACAGGTTTTTATATTCGGCGTTGTTAACTTGTTTTGATCAATTTAATATTTTTCAATTCCTGAAGTATTTCCACTGATAGGTCAATAAAACGTACATATACATATAAGTAAATATATATGTTCTGGAATAAATTGGTATTTAATTAATTTGCTGTTTCATTGACCTACAAGTGGAAATACTTCAGGAATTGAAAGATAAGTACATAAAGGTCATAACATAGATATATTAATCAATTTAATTGTTGATATTTAAAAGAAATAATGGACAGTGTAACGCTAACTTAAAATCAAGTGCGTATTCAAGTAAGTCTTGAATATGACAGTTTGTAAATAGATGCCAGAAAAATATCTGCTGTTTAAAAATTCATATTTAAAATACTAAATAGATATTTTCAACAGGTTATGATCCCAGATCGCGTGTGACTAATTGCAAATCTTTGTTTTACTTTGCTCATAAATATTTTTTACGAACATTTGCCCGTTGAAAGTTTGTAAACTCGTGCCGATTAGAATTTTGTGTGAGTTTTAAAAATGGCTACCAGCAGTAGTGACTATAAAATACAAGTGGATAAACTCGAAGGACTTGAAGATTGTGCGAAATAGCATGTGTCTATGTTGTTTCGGGCGTATGCACTCGAAGACATTGTCTACGGTACACGCGAGTGTCCTGAACAGGAAAACGCGACTGCAGAACAAAGGGCCGTGCGTCAACAGTGGTTGAAGGATGATGCGAAAGCAGTAAGTTTGTTAGCAGATGCGCTAGGAAAATCTGTTGCCGAGTTCGTGTTAACATGCGTTTACGCAAGTGAAATTTGGGACAAATTATCTGCGCGATTCGAACGTAGCAGTTGGCAACGGTTAAACATGTTGATCGAATCCTTTTTTCGTGTTCATCGTGACGATAAAGAAGATATCAGCACACATGTTGCGAAGTTGCAGAAGCTTGGTGGAAAGGTACAAGGAAGAGTTCTGCGATGGATGTGGATTAGGAAAAATGTATCGATTACCATTCAGGAATCGAGTGAATCTACCAGTGGTGAGTAGATCCGCGCCGATGTGAATGGACTCATGCCTACGATGTCTCTCGGAAAAGCGCGGTACTACGCGCGCTTCAAAGATGATTTCGGCAAGTTTCGCCGAGTTTTCTTTTTGAAGCAGAAAAGTGAGGTCACTACCGTCCTGGAACAGTTTTTGAATGAAGGCAACACAAATGGCCATGTTATCAAATAGTTCAGGTGCGATGAAGGAAAAGAGTTCGATAACAAAGTTTCTGAATTGCTAGCAGAAAGAGGTATAGAGCATTGCATTACTCCACCTCACACACCACAGCAAAATGGTGTTGCCGAACGTGAAAACCGCACCATTGTGGAATGCGCACGTTCTATGCTCGTGTAATACTGCCACGTATCTTTTTAATCGCACTGGGAAGTCCTCGTTTCAAAACAAATCTCCGGATGAACTGTGGCATGGACGATCAGTAGGAAGGTTAAATCATCTGAGAATTTTTGGTACTGAATGCTATGTGCGTATAAACAAGAATAAACAAGAGACGGATTTAGGGCCATATATATATATAGTCTATAGTCCGTGCTTGAGGTTGTGTCGATGCTTGAGCACGCGATTTTGACAGATTTGTAATGGCATTTACGTCAAAATCGCGTGCTCAAGCATCGACACAACCTCAAGCACGGACTATAAATATGACCCTTATTAAGGCTCTGGATTCCTTCTCACAAGAAAATCGTACTAAGTCACGACCTAAAATTCAAACCTGAAGTTGTTTGCAATCTACGCACCGGCATTGCAAAGTTTGATGTTCCATGTCAAGAAACCTTGCCCGATGTAAACAGGACCGAAGCAGTCTGCCACGACGAGAGGATAGAAGATATCATTGAAGAAGAATTCGATACGGCATCAAGTTCCGGAGGAACGATGTGGTTGAAGGCTATTCATGAAGAATTGCAGTCTCTAAATGAGAATAGTACTTAGGTATAAGTTAAACGTCCAAATGGTGTACAAGTTGTGCAGAATCGATGGGTATTACGTCAAAAAGTTGCAGATGCCGGAAAAGTTGGCTTCAAGGGTCGACTGGTGACCAAAGGATACGTACAAAAGCAAGGTATTATGAAGAACTATGAAGAAACATTCAGTCCTGTTACACGTTATGATACCATTCGAACTTTGTTAGCAGTAGCCGCTGCAGAAAAATTTAAACTTGACCAATTTGACATCAAAACAGCCTTTTTGAATGGCGTGCTCGAAGAAGAAGTATACAACCGGAAGGTTTTGAAGATGGTACTGGCCGAAGTTTGTGTGGCCTCAAACAAGCACTACCTTGTTGGAACAAACGTTTTGTAGACTTTATGAAGAAAGCTGAATTTCAAAACAGTGATGCAGAGCCATGTCTCTTTTACCGTAGAAGCAACAACTGTTTATATGTTGCAGTCTGGTTGATGATGGTTTGGTTGTGGGCAGCGACAACAATTTCTTGGGTATGAATATAAAGCAAAATGAAGACGGGTTAATCGCAATGAATCAGGAGGATTATACAAGGAAAATTCTGGAAAGACTTGGAATGGCCGAGTCGAATGCAGTCTCTACTCCAATTGGACGCGATGAGAGAACCCTTGAGGACAAAATCACTGCGAAAACTTCTTATCGCGTTGTAGTAGGATGTATACTATACTTAACTACAGCCTCACGTCCAGGCAGTGCTTTTGCAGTGAACAAAGCAGCTCGAGCTATGGAAGATACTACAGTTCAAGATTGGAATCGAGTGAAACGTATATTTAGATATTTGAAGAATACAGTAGACTATGGAATCATATACGGGAAGAATGAAGCATTAAAGGTCTACAGTGACGCTCACTACGCCGGTGACAAGGATACGACACGTTCAACAACAGGTGTCGTCGCTATTCTCAACCATGGAGCTGTATCATGGACTAATCAATTACGAAAGTCAGTGGCAACATCTACCGTGGAAGCAGAAATAATATCAGCAAGTGAAGGAGCAAAGGAGCTGATCTGGTTGAAAAGGCTGCTGATTGAATTAACTGGAATTGCCAGTCAAGACAAACCTTCTACACTCTACATCAACAATGCTAGTACAGTGAAGTTGTCCAAGAATCCAGCGTATCATCGAAAATCAAAGCATATAGAGGTCAGGACACAACGATGGGACTAACCGTTGGTTGATCTACTTACGAAGCCATTGGTGAAAGTCCGATACGAGATGCTGCGTGAAATGACTGGCGTGCTGAAAGTTACATCTGTATAATATTAAATGTCATTTAGAACTATTTTTCTTTTGGAGGAAGTGTTGATATTTGAAAGAAAGACAGTGTCACACTAACTTAAAATCAAGTGCGTATTCAAGTAAGTCTTGAATATGATAGTTTGTGAATAGATGTCACAAAAATATCTGCTGTTTAAAATTCATACTTAAAATACTAAATAAAGACATTTTCAACATTAATAAAGATTTTCTTGTTACAAATATTGAACTACGCAGCGTTTGATATCATATTTATATTTTGGAAAAGATTGTTCATTGACGAAGTGTAAGATGATGGATTAGCTCAGTGTTGCCTTCTTTATTTGGCAAATTGAAGATTAGTATTTACAGAAAACAGCGATATAATCTATCTAGATGCAATTATAGAAAGTAATGAACATGAAACGTATATAAGAGTTCACAACAACAAAAACTACATCATGTGCTTGACAACATGAAGTGAAAAGTAATTTTGTAGTTAGACGTTCATAATAAACACTTTATTTAGTGAAAAGTTCATAATAAACACTTTATTATTACTAATATTTTATTAAATTATCTGTAGTAATACCATAAGAGCTTTAATTTTATCGATAATTTCACGAATGATTGTTGCATAGCGACGAAGACGAGTGTCGATTTGACAAGAGTCGAAGTCGTTATGCAGGAAGTATGAGTGAAATTATCGATTTTAATTCAAAGCTCTTATGGTATTACTACAGATTACTACGCACGTCGTCGTGATATACCCAATTCCACTTCAATTTGACGGCTTGAGATGGAAGGATTTGCCACTGCCATTCCAATAACATTGACCGTAACTTCCTCAGTATCTTCCTTATTATAATTCTTCGATCTTGATTTGTTGAATGTTCCAAAATTAATGAGATTATCTTTCAGTCTTCCAAAAATAGATTTATTAGGTTGCCTTCTTTCCGGGTAACGATTAAAATATGTTTCACATGCAGCTTCAGCATTATTATTATTGAGAATAAAGCATTCCAACATATCATACTTTTCGTAATTTTCATAAGCCATTGCAAATTTATAATTTTAAGGTGAAGCAACAATCAAATAATCAACTTAAACTATTGATACTATTTATAAACCTACTGACAGATTCATGTATGTTGAATGACACACGCCTACTAACAAAAAGCAATGAAATGATGAAAATCAATGGAAAATGTTAATTTTTTGCTATAGTACAGTGAAAACGAACGAATAGACCCCACATGATATATACAGGGTGTAACAATAGTGCGATATTCTTCCATATCTCCTTTCTCATGCAAAATACAGTAAATATTTAAATATTAAAGTTGTTTAGTTTCACAAGAAATTTATATTGTAAAATTATTCCACAATAAACAGGGTGTTTGTTTGCCCGTAACCACCAGTAACTTTACAGTTTTTTAAATGGAAACACCCTATGTATGATCAGGATTTTTGAATTCCACGACGAATTTTAAGATATCATTTATAGAGATCATATTCAATTATTTTCATTAGTTTACAAGATATTGGCATTTGTTTAAAAATTTTGACATTTTGCTCTCTTCAGAACAATGCCATTATTTCGGTAACGGAAAAATGGTAACATTATGAAACTTGACATAACGTTAGAAGCATCTTCTGTGATGACAATAAACAGATGTAGACTTAAATACGTTATACAGAGTGTTCTAGAAATCAGTGTCTTTTTGAAACAATTGAAATGCGAAAATCTTCATTTTTTCAAATGGAAAACGTACTATATTTTTATGGAACTTTGTTAGTTGAAAGCAGAAAAAATTTAAATCTATTAATTTGAATAAAGCATTTATCTAGCTAAAATTAATAGTTTTAAAGAATTTCTACTTATATCTATGACCGAATATAGTAGAAAAGATAAATTACACTTGGAATTTAATCGTTCCATATTTATATACTTTACTGGCAGTTCCTAAGATAAATACAAACATATGTATGTACTTATGTCTGGATTCAACGAAGTGTTGGTAAATCGAACTGTCTACTATATTCATATTCTGTTACATCTTTAAAAACAGGCTACGCAGGGTAAAAAAAAATCGTTTATTTAAAAGAAAAATAAAGAATACGTGGTAACTTTCAAAAATACAAAATTGCAGGTAGGTAACTAATAAACTAAATATTTTATAAAGCATGTTCAATGTGGCCACCATTCTGATTGATGCACATTTCTACTCTTTTCAAGAATGATCGGGAAACTTTGTGCAGCATACGATCATCAATACTTTGAAATGCTTCCCATATACGCTGCTGCATATTTTCTCGTGTTGTGGGAGCTGTTCGGTAAACGTGCTTTTTTATGTATCCCCAAAGAAAAAAATCACATTTGGAAGATATCAGGTGAGATTGGAATGGCCAATGCATTATTTAGATAATTTCGGACATTCCTAGAGGAATGACACGGGTGAACTTGCTGCAGGTCCACAAATGCCTTATTATATTAAGAGGAAGAGTTCTGGAAAATCTTCTAATTCATTCCTGGAGCTGTATCAAGCTAATAATTTTCGAAAGTCCGTTAACATCTACCGTGGAAGCAGAAAAATATGGACCAAGTAACCGGTTGCCTATTATTCCTCCCCATACATTGAAAAGACCAACGATGTTGATAATTAACTGGAATTTTTATAAAATGAGGATTTGCTACGATCTAATATAAAAAATTGTGTCTATTAACGTAACCGTTTTTGTGGAGAAGTCGCTTCGTCCGTGAATAAAATAAAATTATGAAAACCTGGTTCTTCCCGTTCGTTATTTAAAATCCATTGACAAAAGTTGAGACGACTTTCAAAATCATTTTCTGACAATTCTTGTAGATAATATTAAATGGTCATTTAGAAATTTATGTTGACGTAAAATCCGTAAAGCCGACAGTGTATGGCTTAAAATAATTGTGATTCAATTTTTCTTATACTGATATTGGGATCCTCGACTGCCATAGCCAGTACTGCAAATTTACTATTTTCATTAAAAACTGGTTTGGACGTTCTTCAACATTATATTAAAGACGCCCAGTTGCTTCAAATCGATTGAAGTCTTTCAAAAGCTAAAGGTTCTGGATGTCTTATATTTTGGAAACGTATTTGATAAACGAAGATGCAAGCAATGGATTTCGTTCACATTTTCCCAAAATATAGATCAATTGAACTAGCTCGTCTTTTGTAAATTCCATACTAAAACTGGTACTGCTACACGTTTTGACGTTTCTATGAAACTATTCAACAACAGATTTTATTTTATTTACCAGCCTACTTCATATCCATTACGTTAACGTACCTTCATATTTTAAATATAACTGAAAATTTAAAACGCACGTAGATTTACAAAAATGTCATTAAATTAGACAAGTAGTAAAGAAAGTTCAATTTTCAAATTTTTATTTAATATTTTCTCTAAAGTTTGTTTTATAGCGACGAAGCGAGTGTCGATTTGACAAGAGTCGAAATATCAAATAATTCGAAATATCTCTAAAACCATTAATTTTGGCTAGATAAATGCTTTATTCAAATTAATAGATAATTAAATTTCGCTTTCGTCTAATCCATAAAAAATAGTGTTTCCATTTGAAAAAATGAAGATTTTCGCATTTCAATTGTTTCAAAAAGACATTGATTTCTAACACTCTGTATCTAACTTATTTAAGTCTACATCTGTTTTTGTCATGAAATGTTCTAACGTTATGTCAAGTTTATAATGTTACATTTTTCCGTTACCGAAATAATGGCATTGTTCTGAAGAGAGCAAAATGTCAAAATTTTTAAACAAATACCAATATCTTGTAAACTAATGAAAATAATTGAATATGATCCTATATAGTTGCCGTAAAATTCATAAGGAATTGCAAAAATTTATAATTTTAAGGTGAAGCAACAATCAAATAATCAACTTAAACTATTGATACTATTTATAAACCTACTGACAGATTCATGTATATTGTGGAATAATTTTACAATATAAATATCAATAAAATAAACAAAATCATTTGGATATTTGTTAATTTTTTGCTATAGTAAAGTGAAAACGAACGAATAGACGCACTATTGTTACACCCTGTATATCATTGAAATGGCCAAAAAATCCTCTTTTTAATGATATCATAGCCAACTATATGTTCCATATAAAAAAATACAACTTTATGTCCTACCTCGAATTTCGAAAATTTTTTCAAAAATTTTCGCCATTGCATTCTAATCAAAAAAGTGCCTAAAGAACGTAAAAGTCATTTTTGTCAATTTTCATAAATAGCCGCGATATCGTGATAAAACGAAAATGGGAAAAAATCGAATTTTCAGGGATAACTCGAAACCGAAAGCCGATAGCCAAATTTGGTTTTCACCATCATCCTCTTCTCGAAAAAACAGATCGAGAATGCGTGGTCCGTTTTTTGATACCTCTTATAGTTACCGAGATCCCCTATTAAAACATCGAAATTTGCCCACCCTGTACAGTCGTGGCCAGATAAATGTAGTACAAGCATTTTTTTTTAATTTTGATGGTGTAAGTTACGGCCGGTTTCATAATCAAATTAAAGGATACTTTAATTTTAAAGTAACCTTTAACTTTTAAAATGCGTTTCATAATGTCACTTTAAAGTAAAAGTGTCCTTTATCTCGAGTTAAAGTTAAAGTTCCGATTTTTTCATTTTAACGCCTTAAAGGCCACTTTAGCGCTGTCAAATGTTATGTCAAATATCTACATTATACGTCAATTCATATATTCTTTACAAAAAATTAATATTCCGTGTTTGCTGGGCTTTTTCTTGCATGATAAAGTTGAAGACGTTTTAAAACACGAAAAGTATACAAAATATGGCAAGATTATTTCGTTGAATATAAGATTGAATTCTTTTGGTTAATAGATCAAACCGCGACGTCATTGTTAGGACAAATAATACATTGCAATTCCAACAAAGTCAGCAAAATTATACCTACTATACTGACTCTGTGACTTTTTGCAACAGACTATGATTGTTTCTGTATAGGATTCCATAGGAGTATTAAAAGTCTCGGCAAAAAAGTTAAAGGAGGACGCTGATTGAATCGCCTTGGACCGATCAACTCAGAAAGGAACGATCAGCACGTTTTGTTCCAAATGAAATTCAATGAATAACCGCGCGCAGCTTCGGTTTGACATGTTCAGATCGGCCCCGAATCATAGGCGGTTATTCATGGAATTTCAAGTATAGCAAAATATGCGGATCGTTCTGTTCTGAGTCGATTGGTTAGAGCAGATTTAAAGTTCGCTTTCTTTAATAAATCGAGTATCAAGAGCAATGAAATGCTGCCAAAACTGATGAGCAGCAGAGTAATTTTTTATTACATTACATACCTTTCAACATTTAATACGTTATTTGTTATTTTGCATTTTAATATACCTATTTATCTTACTTTCGAATTTTTGCTAAAATTTGCGCCTTTGTTCTGTTCATTTTACTGCACTTTTTTACAAATCAATCTTGCTACAAATCGCATGTGACAGTAGATCTGACAGATATATAACAATATTACGTGTCAAATTCTACGTATACAACACAAAATACGAAAAACAACTAAAATTCAGCGTTACCAACCTCAGTACGGTATGTTAAACTCGGCTTTAACTAAAGTTTGTATCCAGCGCCATTATGAAACGGAAATAACTTGAAGCTGACTTTAAAGGTCACTTTAACTTAAAGGACACTTTAGTTAAAGGAGCTTTTACGATTGATTATGAAACCGGCCGTTAGTATTTTGATATTTAAATGTCAAATCATAAATGGCGGTATCGCTATAGTGCAGACGCACACGGCCATATGATATACATATTTCGGAATCGGAAGCTGTTTCTCAAATCAAGCAACAAAGGGAGTTAGTGATCGAAAACACATATCTGGTTTTTCGGTCACTGACTCTCTTTCTTTATTCCAGTCCACATATGTGAATGCCAATTGCGAATTTTATCGGTTAAACCGAAACGAAGATTTTTGAAAATTAATTTATTTTTCTCTTAGACGAAGATGTGAACATCTAAATGGATACAATAGGACTGATTTAATTCTAAATGAATAAAGTAACTTATCTCTAGTACGTGACAATATGTGAGATTAGTATTATATGAGATGTTCTCGGGAAGATCATGTTACTAGCGAAATAATGGCTATATTCAGCCGGAGTAATCACTAAGCGCTGAGAGTGTCATCGCTGAAACTCAGCGCTGGGTCGTAGTGAATGGTGTATAAAAAATATTAGCGCTGGCGTATGCTCGATGGTAGTTTAACTGGTTGAAATTTTATCGTTTTGGTCATAACCGAAATAAGAACTTATCTAGTGATATATTAAATTGCAAGTTAAATCATTAAATTTGGTATAAGTTAGTGTAATTTCTCTATTTAAGCTAAAGAAATTCCTAAATAACTAAGTTAATTCATTTCAATTGTCACAATATAACTATATTACATTAATTTTCTATTATAGTTACAACTTGCTAAACTTATGTTCTGTAATACATATTTTTAAATTTCAAATTTTGAAGCTCCCCAGCCCTTTCGCTTACTTTCGCAGCGCATTTTCTTTTCGCTTCAATAAATGGCGTCCGCTAGCCTCAGCGCTGACTTTAGCGTAGTATTGAATGCAATTGCTTAGGTCAGCGCTGCCAGCGATGAGTCCGGCTGAATATAACCAATGTTTTTACAAATATCAACCAGATTAATCCCTGCAGAAAGAAGCTTTTAAATCATAAAAAGAAATTGTTTGAACAGCAAATAAGAACCAACAGTTCATTTTTATGTATTAATTTTTCTTTATTTTACAAAAATTAGTCTACTGACAAACGACCAACAGTTTTTTGCAGTATTTTCTATTTTCTGTTATTTTAGTACCACAAAGCCACTGCAAAGTATGTATAAAGGAATGTTATTGATATGCAACTGCTGTAGTCTCAATATTTTCTTAATTAACTTTCCCTAATTATAATAGTAAGGTTAGGAAATTCAAAGTGGACATATATGTATAACATAATTTAAAACATATAACACCATACACTCGTAATTTTACATTTGAAGTAGGAAACATTGGTATCTAAAACGACAACAGAAAACTTGTTATAAGATTGACGGAAACTGGTAAAGTCAACTACAAACCTCCAGTTATATAAAAAAGAATCACTACTGCGAAAAGTAAATTAGTTGAATCTTAAAAATAATTTGGTGACGAACCAGCTTTTTTTTAATTTTTTTGTTTTGTTTTGGTGAACAATAAATATAATTTACCCTATTTACCCCAACGAAATGGCGAAATCTGAACTAAATATCTTTCTTTACACATAATGAATACAATTGTTGTTGAATATTTTATTAGTACTTCTGTAGCATTATGTGCAAAGGAGATACTGAAGAAAGTTATTATTTCACTAGCAATCTATTACTATTTGGTTGGTTTTAATCACTGAATTATTGTCTTCGTTGTTTTGGCCAGCAGTCTACATTCTTTAAAGAGTCTCTTGCCGTATGAAGATATGAGCCATTTAAATAGTAACTTCCAACTTTAGAGAACATTTTACACCAAGAGAGGAAATGATTCTTAGTTCGTTGCAACATATCATGTATTTCAATTTATTGCATTTCCGCCGATATAAATGTCGCGCGGGTTATTAAAAAAATGTTATTTGCATATTTAAATATGTTCCCTTCGAACATTTTTGAAAAAGAAAATGTTACATATATTCAGGGTGTCCCAGCTAATACGCCTCGGAAGATTACTGCTTTCCTATTAACAATATCATAAATTGTATTAACAAAATTTATGGCTAGTAATAATGGCTACCTTATAAAAATGTACATAATATGTATACAGCTATATAGAATGTTCAATATGGATGGTACAGATCATACATCATTTTTTAAATGGACACATATATTTTTACATATTTTAAATAGCGGGAGAAAGTTTGGTCGAAAATATTTTAAGACGTGATAGGTTAATTTAAAAAAATTAAGAGTTATTGCAATTTTTTTTGGAAAAGCTGCTATATTTAGTAATATACAGTGCCCCACATAAGTATTGGCACAGCAGCACCATTTAGAGCAAAATGTGTATAAATAAGTTAAGAATGAGGTATTTGCGACCGTGTATTTTTAAATAAAACTACATGCCGTTCTCTCAGGCTACATATTACTTTCAATAAGATTTTTAACAGAGTTAAACAAGCAAACATTTCAAAACTTAACAATTGGCTGTCTAACAGCATCACAGAAAAACCTTTTTACAATAATTCTAAATGGTTTGTTAACTTCAATGTCAATATGCCAAATGATATCAGTGACTTTCTCAGTCTAGGTTGCAAGTTTGGGGTCTCTCCCAAAAAGACAGACTTTCAGATAGGACAACTCCTTGCGGACTTGGAGTCTGTAATCTCGTTCACTCCAACTCATTGCCGGGACCTACTCAGATCCAAATGTACCAATATTTTAACGAATAACTTTCTAAACAATCACCCAATCTCTCCTATTGTCAAACAATTACAAAACCAATTTCTAAATTCTAAAAAATTCATTAAAAACATCAACAACGGGTCGATGGCCGCAGTGGTTAGGCGACCGACTATCGTTGTGGGAGGACGATAGGTGCCGGAGTTCAATTCTCTGGAGGGGCGGTGACATTTTTTCAGAGAGTTTAATCCCGGATCGACTTGCCATTCGCTGTTGGGAGCAAAGTGATTAACTGCGCGGCATCATAAAAGGCGATATGATGCTGTCACAAAGCCAATTTAACACAACTGACACACAAAAACTACACCGCATAAGTTGCAGAGATAGCCAGACAAGTAATACAGCTTACGGAGTCACTGCAACTAAGCATCCACCACATATAAAAAAAAACAGGAAGGACCCCCTAATGATCATGCCAGCTGACAAAGGTCAGATAACTGTGACTATCAACAAGTCACAATACGTCTCCAAATCCCTTGAGTTGATCAACGATGAGACTACATACATCCATCTAAATAAAGACCCTACAAGTAGTATTCAACGGAAAAACAACAGTATAATCAGAGACTTCAAACGCAATAACTGTATAGATGACAACACTCTTAAGAAACTTACGTGCTACAATGGTATTTGCCCTAAATTCTACTCTCTAGTCAAGGTCCATAAATGACGTTTTTCTGTTAGACCGATTGTCTCTTTTATTGGCTCACCTACTTACGGATTATCGTCATACATGGCAAACCTTTTGACGCTGTCCTTTGCCCATAGAACCGGTTATAATATTACTGATTCCTTCTCATTTATGGATAAAATCAAACACCGTTTATTGCCTCCGGGTTGTCCTGATCTCATTGGATGTGATATCACTTTTTACGAACATTCCACGTGAATTAGTTATCGACATCATTACTAGGGAATGGGATGAGGTTACTCGCCACACGAATATGGATAGAGATACGTTTATAGACATTATCATTTTTCTGTTCGATTCATCTTCCTTTGTCTTCGACGAAAAATATTATCGCCAAACGTCTGGAACGCCAATGGGGAGTCCCTTGAGCCCCATTTTAGCCCAAATAGTCATGGACGAACTAATAACGGTCTCCTTACAATATATCAATTTCAACCTCCCCTTCCTCTTTAAATATGTGGATGACATTATCACTGCGGTCCCAGTAGATAATACAGTAATACCTCGAAGTTACGTAATAGGCGGGACCAAGGCACATAACGTAAGTCGAAAAATACGTAAATCGACTACCTACAGATTTGCAGTAAAATATCAGGCACACTCATCAGCTTAGTTGCTGACTATTTATTACAAAGAAAACGACAAATTATAAGAATACATCTACACTCCGTAGAGCAGTTGCCTCGTGCGCAGAACACCTTCGTTGCTGACAAACTGTAAACTAAATGACACGATGCGATAAGCATATCGCGTTTCGATGAGCTATAGAGCGAAGAAGGGAAGTAAAGAGAAATTACGTATCTGCGAATTTACGTAAGTAGAGTATACGTAAGTCCTCGTACGTCCTCCTACGTATTACTGTATCTCGACAATCTTAGATACCTTTAATTCTTTTAACACCAAATTAAAATTCACTGTTGAGACAGAGACAGACAATGCTGTCCCACTCTTAGACACCTTGGTAATAAGGAAACCCAATCAACTTATCAGCATTGATTGGTATACTAGACCGACCTTCTCCGGAAGATATATGAACTTTCATTCGAATCATTCCTTCAGTATGAAGATTAATACGGTAAAAAACATGAAAAATAGAGTCGTGAAACTTTCTGACACCCCCTACCTGGCTAAAAATATCAACAAATTACACGAGATCTTCATTAACAACGGCTACCCCAAGAGCCTCCTAAAAAAGTTCTGTATAACTCCCCGGTCACTGGGATGGACATTAATTATTCAGAGTTGAGAGAGACTACCTTTCAATCTAATTCGATACCACCGCTTCTTGTTTCTGATAGAGACAATAGCACTCCCACTTTTTATTGCAAAAATTTCTCTTAATAGAAGGACTCGCTGATAAAATCTCTAAATTGTTTTCTGACTTCCCCATAAAACTTGCTCCCTACTACATAGTTACGACTAACAACCTGTTCTGCAGTGATAAATCTCCCACTCCCAAATTGCTAAACTCAAACGTTATGTATAGCATCTCATGTACTAACTGCAATGGTATTTGGTGTATAAATTGGTCAAACAAAGATTCACATTTTTGATTTTGAGAGATGTCAAGATTTGGAAAACAACTGGTCCAAACAGGTACCATATTCAGAAAGACCACATTAACAGGAGACACGCAAATTAAATTACATTTAGATAATAATCCAAACCAAATCCCCAAAATCCAACAAAATCAGTGCCTTTTTTAGTCCGATTTAATTCCAGGTGATTGTCAAAGCGATTGAACTTAAAACAGATAGGTCGTTTTTAAGATTAAAGTTTTTTGATTTAATGTAAACTATTGAGATGTTTTATCAAATTCATGCAAAATGATTACCGCTTTACTGTGAGGATGACCATCGATTTTTTTTTGATGGCTTATTATTATTTCTTTTCTTTCTTATTATTCCGATGTAAGTAGTTTAATTGTAATACATCATAGAAGTATATCTTATTTGTACTGTGTCTTTACTTGTTTTGATGAAGTGTTAAAAATAAAATTTAATTAATTTATTATAAATAAAATATGGAATATAAAGAATGGTGAAACACGTGCCTGGTTTTAGTTCAAGTTTTGATTTCCAAAAAATACACGGACAAATGAATATATAAGCAAATGAAGATTTCTGGGATACAGTCATTTCTAACTTATTAGGGTTTGGAGAAAACAAAACATTTGATAAAGTATAATCAACTGAAACTAAATCTGCTATTTATTGACAAAATTATGGACAAAATGGTATATTTGTTATACCAATACTTATTTCCAACAGGACAGTGGAGGCAAAACTGTATATTTTGGAACTGATGCTTCTGCAACAAAAAATGTTGTTCCTAAGGTTGCTTCGTTATCTAAACTTTAATATCACAGAAAAATAAGTTTAAAAATGGAATATAAATGCATTGATTATACTAAAGAGCACTGTATATTTTACTGATGCTTCTGCAACAAAAAATGTTGTTCCTACGTTGCTTCGTTATCTAAACTTTAATATAGTTTTTGCATTGATTATACAGAGTATTTGCTAAATGTGAATGTCTAATTTATTCGAAAAATTTAAATGGAACATTCTGTATGTATTTATGTCATTGTGTTTCTAATTAGACAAAAAATCATATCTGTATTAGGTGTATCGCGTTATTCTCAGTAATAATCATATTAGAATAGAATTTATTGCGAATTGTTACAAAATCGAATAGTAATCAAACTGACGAGACTGGGGACGTGCCAGGTCTAGTTTTAAAATGTTATAACTCACTTAATCAAGAAGCACAAAAGGACACAAATTCAGCCCAAAACGATAGCGTATAGGAAATTTTGAAATGCCGGGATGGCGGCCCTGGCATGTTGTCTGCATTACCCATCTTTCAATTCCTGAAATATTTCCATTTATTATTTATATTTATGAAATATGGCCATTTATATTATTAGTATTTTGACACATATTAAATGTTAATTTCTCTTAAAAAAGTTAATATGTTTATCTAAACTATATGAAAATAAGGAATGTAAAAAATTATAATATATATATATTATTAAATAGAACATAATTTTTTAATTTTGTCTGAGAAATAGGTTATATCTCGAAACCGGTAGCACTACTGTAAAATTGATTATTAAAACTTTGGCAGAACATATATTTTATCTTATATTAATTAACTAATTAAGGATCAAGAAACATGATTTAATTAATATATTTGTCGAAGAGTTTAATAGTTTCTTGCATGCTAATTATACTAAAGGAAATTTAATGAAACGATATTATTTTTCTAAAATTTCCAGGAATTGTATATGGTGCAAATAGTGTTTCTTTAGAAATTACAGAAATTCAGCGAATCGTTTGTGATAAAGGATTAAGTGGTAAACCTAAGGTACTGCTACTGCAAGCCTGTCAAGGGAGTGACTGCCAGAAAAGTAAGTTTAAAAAATTGTATGGATTGATAATAAT
Organism: Holotrichia oblita; assembly: GCA_023690525.1. Classification (NCBI taxonomy): domain Eukaryota; kingdom Metazoa; phylum Arthropoda; class Insecta; order Coleoptera; family Scarabaeidae; genus Holotrichia; species Holotrichia oblita. The sequence continues at coordinate 90,072,556 of CM043017.1, read as the reverse complement.
ATGAACTTTTTCATAGTTAATGGGGACGATTGGTACCAAACTGATAGTCCTAAAAAATATACGCCTCCGAGAACCACTGATTTACTCACGTTTAGAGCCACTATATCCGGCTATAGCGCTGTGCGTCATGTTGTGCATGGCACGTGGTTTATTCAAAATTTTTGTAAAGCCATCGAAGAGTATCCAAAGTAAGTACATAACTTTTTATGAATGTATGAATTTAAAATCTATTCTTTTAACTTTTACAGCGACCATATCCAAGAAATTTGCACCAAAGTTATAGCAGAAGTATCAAGAAAAACTTGGGGTGAAAAATGCATGGTGCCTTTAATGGAAACAACGTTCACCAAACGTTTATATTTGAAAATGATATAATTTATATTTTTTCTATTTAAGAAAACCAACAGATTTTATCTCAAGGATAAACAATGAGGCAAAACAATTTGTATATCTTGATCGTTATGTAGTTAATGTGATATATTATTTTCAGATGTTTTATTTAATTTTCTCTATAGCTTTATAAACGAAATTTTTTAGAATGTGCGATTAATGCAAAACCAAATTTCAAACATCTAATTTCTTAGCAATAATTTAACTGATTACGCAAACTTGACTATCATAATTTTATTAATAGGTACATTTTTAAACATTATGTGATGTCATTTTTCTAGCGTTCAAAGAAATGTTTATCAGATCTTTAGCATAATCTACATTCAACAACTCTTTATATATGTATATATTATGTATAGATAAAAATTAAATTTTTAATGTTTTTTCTACATCTAATTAATATAGTAAGTACAAAAAATTTGTGTATTTTGCATTTGAAAATAACAGTGTGCAATTTATACATATTTCCTACTGTAAATTTCTGAATGCATTAAACAAAGAAAATGTCAAAACGTCAAAAATAACAATTTTAATTCAACAACCTACCGCTACTACCAAGCAAAAGAAATTAAACTAATTATATATATATATATATACAGGATGTCTCAGCGAAACCGTTCATTAGAAGTTTATGGTGTTCTGGTCAAAATATAAATTTTAAAATTTAGAATTATATATAGTCGTTTATGTTCTCTTCAAGTCGCCATCTACTTCATTATTTTTAATGGAACATCCTGTATATTTTTACAGATTTGGATTCACCTATTTTTAAAATATACTCCAACATATTGTTTAAGTATATTACGAATTTTAAATTGATATCCGAAAAATCGAGTGTCCTCTGATTTTTTGAATAAATGTCTGCTAGAACAAATTTTGTCAGAAAAAAATGGAATAACTACAAAACGCCAGAATCTTAAAAATAGGTGAATCCAAAAGTGTAAAAATATACAGAGTGTTCCATTAAAAATAATGAAGTAGATGGCGACTTCCGGTATAACCGGAAGCGCCAGAAATCTAATAATATTTTTATTGAAGAGAACATAATCGACTATATATAATTCTAAATTTTTAAATTTATATTTTGACTAGAACACCATAACGGTCTCGCTGAGACATCCTGTATACGAGTATACATATATATTTTACAGATATTTTTTATTTTATATATATAAACTTTCGTTACACAACCACATACACACACACAAATTCTTGAGAGAAACCATGTTTACTGCATGTTTCTGGAGCCACTGAATTCAAATCCGAGGTCCAAAAGTCCCCGTCACGTCAGGGTTTCGGCATAACATCATAACCCTCAACTCAATAACCATATAACTTAACAAACTTATGTTCTTGCAAGTAAGGCTGTTGTGAGTCCACTTTCTTGCTCTATTAATCCGCCATTTGTAGTTATGTCTGAGAAAATGGGTATCGCTAATCCAACATTTCATCGCCAATTTATACATGTTTTTTTTATAGATTCTGCTCAAAAATATAGCTCAAATTCATACGACATTAAAAGAAATTTTTTATGTGTGTCTGCATCCAGGGCGCCTCCTCCCGGTGTACATGGGGTAACGCTAATGCCGACGCGACGGTTCCACTTTTGTTTTATGGGGTTATGAGGTTGAACTGATTTGCTTTTTAGTTTACAGTTTAAGTCAAAATGTGTCAGTGGTTAATTTTTTAGATTACGCGGTTTTCAAGGTTAAGGCTTGATACAAAACGCTACAGTGTTGAATAGCTTGAGCTATGACGTTTTTTGCCGTTATTCAAATAACAGGGTTATGGAGTTACGAGGTAATGGGATTAAGGGGTTATATGGTTTAACGAATTGGTTTTTTAGTTTATAGCTCGAGTCAAAATGTTAGTGTTCAATAGCTTGGCTTATGATTTTTTTTGAGGTTATGCCGAAAGCCTGATGTGATGGGTTTTTTTGGACCTCGGATTCGGATTCATCGACTCTCCTCCCGCCACCCAACAGTATAGGATATTTTTTAATGTTTTGATCATATATATCTAGAGTTTATAGAGTTCGGAATATTGATGCAAAGGAATATTCAGAAACAACGTTAAATACCTCTTACAGCAAATTAATTGCTAGTTTGGTATAAAAAAAATTTATAGCCTTGATTATAAAAAAAAATGTATTTTTAGCTGTACTTACTTCTGTTGTTACTTTATTTTTAATTACTTACTATTATTCATTACCAATAAACTACCCAGATAGCACATGGACGTCCATTGGACATCCGATGGATGTCCGCTACGGATATGCCGGATATCCACTGGAGGTCCGTCGGACATCCTATGGACGTCCATTTGTCAAAAACATGGATTTAAAACGGACATCCGAACGGACGTCCTATGGACATCTTATGGGCGCTTTATGGACATTTGTTACAAACATGCCTTTTATATGGATATCCCGGAGGATATCTTATAGACATCCATTCGTTATCCTTTGTTATCCCAGAGCATGTTATGGATGTCCATTAGGTATCGTTTGGGACATTCGTAAAAATCCGTTTGCCAAATATACCATCGGTGAAAACTAAAATGAGAAAATTTAACGTAACTGGACTGTCTTCCATGTACCCAGACTATATTTGCAATAGGTACCCTTTGCAGTTAATTAAAACATACAATCGAATACTTTAACTCTGAGATACTTTTAGCATTGTAACTTTATCGCGTACCTGTCATATGCTACTGTTACTGTACTTGTGCTGTATTTTCATAGACAGACTTAGCATCATTTGTCACTTTATGTTAAACAGAACTATACGCGGGAATTTTAAAACATAAAAGTAAAAAAATTATTCCCATTGATTTTTTTTATATTTTGTATAGGTATGTATGTATAGTAAGTAGAAATTGTTAAAATTATAATAAAAATACTTGGTACACGCTCAACTAATACTGTATCTAAAATAATCAGAGATCATTTCTATATGAAATTAACCGCAAATTTTTAGCGAGATAACGATATCATTCGTAATTTTAACGTAGCATTTTAAATAATCATACCTTCATTCGTGGAGAATGTATGTTATAAACGCTGTAACCGAAAGTTACGATACCGAGATAGATTCATAGGTATGCTTTATGAATATCCAGTAACGGACGTCCAGTGGATGTCCGTTTTACATGCGGACATAAAATGGATATCCATAGGACGTCCCTTAACGGACGTCCGATGGATATTTAGTAACGGGCGTCCAGTGGATGTCCGTTTTACATCCATGGACGTTCGGACCACTTTTGGACATAAAATGGATATCCATAGGACGTCCGGTGCTATCTGGGTACGGACTACTACGATATATTTATAATTATGAGTTCTGTCAACAACATTAGCGATAAGGACGAAAAAGTAGCTGATAGTACAGCGTCACGGAAATAAATTATTGGGAAATTGCAGCTGATTAAAGAAAATATAGTCTATTTTTGATTTACCAAAGCTACCAAAACTAATTTATTTTGATTTAATATAATTAAATTAATACGGATGTAACTGATTTACAGATGCTGCAACTGCATTTACCACAGATAAGAAAGATTAAAAATTGCGATTTGGAATTTTATAAGTAATAATTTGGTACTACATCGTTTCAACTCCAAATAATTGTATATTTGCGCTTCTTCCGGTTATACCACAAATACAGTCTGCTGAACCTGCCTCTGAAACTAGCCGTTTTTGAATTATTTTAAATTTTAAAAAAAGATTGACAGCTGCGGGTTGTTACAAATAATTACGTTTTTAAACAATGAGTTCATGTGCAGATTTAAAATTTTAGGTAATTATTTATGAAACTATAAAAGAATATTGGGTGTTTACAAAAAAGATTATAATCTTTTTGTTCAGAAAATATCGATATTCTATTTTCAAATAGTAACTAGTATTGTTTTTAGTTTTATTGCATAGTACATTAAAAATTAAGGGCAGTATGTATGAACTTCTCTATAATTAAATGGCATAGTTTTAGAGTTATTTTGAAAAATGCAATAAATTTTATGCTGCAAAATTTCCTAGCTCATGGAAGTTAGCACAAATAAATAAAAATACGTGAATCTCCTATTACTTATGATTAGAAGTTTTTTATTGGAGTTACAATTTAGCAGACGACTCCTGTGGTATAGGAAAAAATTACAGAGCAGAGAAGCACGGCATTACAAGATTTGCAATTCTACTACAAATACCATTGCGAATTTAAACTCCAGCTGTCATCAGTCGTGGTTGCGACTTGGATTTAATAAGCAATATTTCTGTAATCTAATAATTAGCTACAGTGAATGCACTAGGATAATCCACAGCATCTACTGAGTATAAGCATATCTATTAGAAGTATCTTAAGTAATCTTTAAAAAAAAATTATTTCTCCTTCGCGTCATTCTTGCCAAAGCCATATAAAAAGCAGAAATCTAATATTATTTTAAATTGGAAGCATGTAGCACAAAAGTATTACTTACTTGCAAAATTTAAGAATTTAATAATAAATAATTTAGTAACAAATGAATGTTGAAAACTTTGTTAAACTAAAGAAAAAGTGGTTTTCTTCAATTAACTGCTTTTGTTTCCTTAAAGTTCTGATCATTTCTGATAACTGTCAAAGTTCGCAAGTTTATTGCTTATGTACAATTGATTTTCATTTAGAACACTGGTTTTGAGTTTTAGAAACTATCAAGATTACCTGCACAAAGAAGCCATGAGCTAAGCATTGTAAAGGTTTTTTTAATATATTTGTAAGCGATGTAATGCGATTTATTTAATTTTCTAATTAAAAACTAATTATTAATTAGGTCATAAGTGATTTAAATATTGTAGTATTCATAAATTTGTAATCTCTAGATATAATTGATTTGATTATATTTATTTAAAATATCTACAGAAAATAAACATTCAATTAAATTGTTTACCGTGTTTTTTTTTGAATATTTATTTCTTATTTACATTTAGGACACATAGGTAGGACCAGCGATGAAAAATATTGTTTAGAGAGTGAGTTGGTTCGTAAAGTTTGTCAAGCATGTTCCTGAACAGTGGGTATTCACTGATCACATAAGCCTAATTTCAAACCCTCCATAATCAAAACAGTGAAATATTCGTAAGTTTTCAAGAATATGTTGTTTTGAGGAATATCAAAACTTTTTCAAAGCAGTACGATTATACGTGCACTTCCAGTAAAAACAATCTCACTTCAACACATATATACCAATATACCTCCTAAAATCGAGCTAGTGCTTGTCGCTTTGACAGCCACCTTACTTAACTGCACTTTAAGAATATGCAGTGGTCAGTAGCTTCCCTTTCTTTACAAAGTTTTGAGAAGAATAGTGAGTTCAACTCTTTACTCTTGCCAAAATCTATGACTAGCGCAATCGAGTCGTCTTGATTCAATTGGAATGTTGGGTATTCTACATTATATCAATGATTCCAAACAGATGGTACAATGATGTCGCTTGGCAGATGGTAGCACTTCTACCCTTACACATTTCGCATTTTTAAAACCGGATTTAATTTTTCGGAAGCCTTTCTGTGGTGCTGTTTAACCTGTACCTTATACAATACAATGAAACCTATTGAATAACCACATTAGTACATAGTTATTTCCATTTGCATTGTAAATCAAGAAGATTTTCTATTACATAATTGCTCTTTGATATTTGCCATGCTTTTAATTTTCCTTTGAATTGTGTTGTTTGACAAATGAACTTCTTTAACCACCTCATCGTTGACCGCATAATTTTTTATGTTAGAATGTTATGCGGTGCTGGGATGAGGTTTAGTATTTTGGGTTATTAGATGAGTGGCAAAATTATCTCAACAGAGGTAGTTGTAACTGATGCGATCGATCCTGATATGGTATTGTCGAACAATTTCTTTAGAATTTTTTTTTTTACAAAAATCAAATTCCTTAAAACTAAAACCCCTAAAATTATTAACACTAAAAATTGTTTGTTTCAATACATTTCTCTAATTCAGATAGGCTTCTTACAATTTGATTAGAGTTTGAGCGCAGATGACATTACATATGAGTGTTTGCAATCTCCGATGCAAAAAGGTCACATACTCTGCACTGCAATGACGGACCTACTCCTCGGCAGATTAAATAGTGTAACAATTCCGTTTATTAGAAAAACTATTGTTGCTGTCACAGGCTGGTATTATACACAGGGTGGGATACCACATTCGCCTCGTTCGATATACAAAAAACGGCAACATATATTTAAAATCTTGTTGTTGAAGCATGTGTAAGTTCATTGGGAGGGCGTTCTAAAATTATTTTGAAATATACAGAGGCTCATAAAAGAATGTTATACATCAAAGTTACAAAAATGTTAATGGAAAATTATGTACATTATTGCATATTTCGATAACGCAACCTAAATCAAGGAAAGTTACTGGTATTCCCTACACCTAGGCTCAACAGTTTCTGAGATATTTAACAATTTTTGAAAATGTTGATATTTAAAACGGGTACCTACTGTACGCATTTAAGTTGTGTTTTAAGTTATATTGTTTCATTAACAACACCATCACATCTAATGCTAAAATAAAGATGGTTTCTAAAAATTATAGAGGGTTATTAAAATCTTACCTCTAACTGTGGCTACCATTAATGCTGAATAACTTTCTTATTTTAAATGGAACACCTGTATCTACACTCGTAATTCGATTTTAATTTTATTCTTCTTTTAAATGTTATTAAGTTCTCCTATATCTATCTTTTTTTCTTTGTAAAAGCCAATTTAGTGTTTTAATTGACCGTTATGTACTAAAAATTTGGTTGTATAAATGTAGGTGTTAAATGATGACATTAGTAATTTCAGATATTTTGTCTAATTTATTCTTATATATTATATATTTTGAGCGTTATCGGATTTGCAATCGGCCAACTAACCGTACACATGATAGCAGCCTTAAACTGCAAAGTAGTAAGCAGTCGTATCGTGCATAAATATTCCACGAGCTCGCTTAACCGTCCCATGTAGATTTATTTATACATTGAAAATGACAGACATCAATTCGAGTGATATTCGGTTAATTTTTGTCTGGTTTCAAATAAATAAGAAATAAAGTCCAATGCACCACTGCTTACTTTTCAAGAATAAATTAGACAAAATTAATATCTGAAATTACTGATGTCATCATGTCACCCCTACATTGATATAACCAAATTTTTAGTACATAATGGTCAATTAAATTAATTGACTTTTTGTAAAATAAGAGTTCAGCATTAATGGTAGCCACAATTAGAGATAAGATTTTAATCACCCCGTGTAATTTTTAGAAACCATCTTTATTTTAGTATTAGATGTAATGATTTTGTTAACGAAACAATATAACTTAAATACGTACAGAAGGTACCCATTTTAAAATATCGATCTACATTTTCAAAAATTGTTAAATATCTCAGAAACTGTTGAACCTAGGTGTAGGGAATACCAGTAACTTTCCTTGATTTAGTCTGCGTTATCGAAATGTGCAATAATATACATAGTGCCCCATTTAAATTTTGATAACTTTGATGATGTCTAACTTTCTTAACTTTGTTAGCGTTTTTTGCATATCAACCGAGGCGAATGTGGTGCTCCACCCTGTATTGTATAAAATAAGTGACAATGATTGACACGTCTGAAGTTTGGTAAAACAATAGCTAATTATTGTAAATTATTATTTAATGAAAATAAAAAATTTGTCAGTTTAAAAAATATAATCGAGTATCCTGTGTCTGTTGTCACCATGGATACTTGAACTGTTGGCGTTTAAACAAAAATGCAATCGGTGCAAAATGTATACGAAGTAAACGAATCAGCAGTCACTGAATATTTTTCCAAAACTGAAGGCAGTGTTAGTACAGCTCCAGTTTCTGTCTAAAAAATTGAAGACTCGGTATACGCGAACATAAAATAGCTTTACAGTTTTTTAGCATATTCTCATGAAAGATCGTCTGTTCTGAAGTCCCCAACTAGTTTATGAAGCGAATTTTCATTGTTGAAATTGACAGTGTGCGTTCATGAAATTCTTGAAGTGATAAAGCATATTTTGCTGTCGCAAAGTAGACTATCTGTGAGAAATGTTTTATTTTATTGAATAATCTGCTCGGAACAGTACTCTTAATTTCTTTTGAGTAGTATATTCTTCTTGATGTTCCGTAATGTAAATTATGCAGTGGAATATGTACAATGATGGACTTGTCAGGTTCTTATTCTTGAAGATATTTCTACGCGAATCCCTTATATTTAAATCAAATATACTACGTACCGCACATTTCTATAGTATAATAGTATATTATGACACTAGTGCATAATCAAGCTTTTAAAGCACGAGTAACGAGTTTAAAGCCACGACGAGAAGCGGAGTGGCTTTAACGTTACGAGTGCTTTAAAAGCTAATTATGCACGAGTGTCATACGATATTTTTTAGTATAAATGCAACAATAATTTTAATTAGAAGAAATCAAATCAATAATTTCAATACATGACATGTACCTATATGTCATTTGACATTTCCTGACATTTCACTGGACTATTAAACGCTTGGGATTGGCTGTTACCAAGTAACCTTTATACGCACGCCGTGCGATAAAGGCCCGATTATGCACGCTTATAAGTGTGTTTTAATTGGTTTATGATGCATGCATACTAAAATAGTATATTATGACACTAGTGCATAATCAAGCTTTTAAAGCACGAGTAACGAGTTTAAAGCCACGACGCGAAGCGGAGTGGCTTTAACGTTGCGAGTGCTTTAAAAGCTAATTATACACGAGTGTCATACGATATTTTTTAGTATAAATGCAACAATAATTTTAATTATAGAAGAAATCAAATCAATAATTTCAATACATGACATGTACCTATATGTCATTTGACATTTCCTGACATTTCACTGGTCTATTAAACGCTTGGGATTGGCTGTTACCAAGCAACCTTTATACGCACGCCGTGCGATAAAGGCCCGATTATGCACGCTTATAAGTGTGTTTTAATTGGTTTATGATGCATGCATACTAAAAATATTCTTTTAGCCGATGGTGCTAATAACCAGCAAATTAAGTATACTATAGCATAGCTTACTCTGCGTTTTATATTTCATATATCATTTGTTTTCTTAATCTCATTTTTATTAGTAAGAGATTTGGGCTTCACCATTACATAACATTTTGCAAAGCTCAAAGTTTTACTCCTCAATATTTGACCATATTTCTTCCAGAATACTTTTATTTCCTAATGTTTATATTTTCTATTCTGTAATCTTCACAATGTATGTAAAGATAAAAACAGATTTATTATTTACAATTATTTATTATGGAACCTAGGGCGACCGTTGGAATAAAACAGCTTTTTTACGACTACATATTAACTAATCGATTGAGTAATAGTTAATATCCCAGATTCGAAAAACGATATTAGCCGCACTTTTGCTATTAATAAGCAAGAACAAGAACTAAAACATGTGGAACTATTCAAAAAGAAATGACACAGCAAGTTTTGGCGAGAAACAAACATTACAACCCATCACGGATTACTCTAGGGATGAGCGATATATCGATACCGGTTACTAAGAACCAGTTATTGTCAAATCACCGTTTTCACCGGTTATCTTTTTTAAGAGCTACCAGTGACCAAAATCACTGTTTAATAATTTACGTTCGCTTTTAGGTTTTTCTTGTAAACGACTTTTTCATTTCATATATATTTTTTCATTTATAAAAATATTATCCGGTGATGATTTATCTATTTCGAGAGTCTTTTTTTGATGAAATTAGATGAACATTAAAAAAATAATTTCAGTTAATTAACTTTACTAACTAGCTTTTCAATACAATTTACTTCACGAAAATATTTTTTAAGCAAATTATTTTTATTTATTGTGTGAATTAAATAATTTTATTTTGTTATATTTTTATTAGAAAGCTGCAGACAAATAAAGAGCACCATACCGCGCGTACACTATTGAAAATGTTATGATGGAACTGCAGCTTACAGTCGCTGCTAAGAATATTTTCAGATATGAGGTTACCGGCGATAGAAGTCGCCGTTTATATCCAGACGGCGACCGCGAGAACTGGTAGCTGCTTAATAAACAGCGACTTCGATCACTGGCAACTGTTTATATCAAACAGCGATCGGTTATCGACGATAACTGATAGCTATTTAATATAAACGGCGACCTCGATCACTGATATTCGAATAGTTGAAGATATTCTTAACAGCGATTTCAGTAAGTTCGATTACAATATTTCAACTCTAGTTAAAATATAAATATCGCCTAGTGTGTGCGTGCCCTTCCAGTAGATTGGTTTTTGATCCAATATTATTCAAACAGTATATTATTGTGTTGCTGTAAAACACCCTTTATTAAATTGTTAAAGATTTATTTTAGTGATCTGTTAGATATAGTTCATCAGTTAGTATAAAAGTCAGTATAAAATGTCTTCGTCGATCAAAAGAGCGAAAACCAGTGAAATCTGGAATTATTTTACTCCTATACCTAGTGAAAATTTTATTGCAAACTGTAACATTTGCAAACGAAAGCTGTCATTTAAAACAACTAATTCGAATTTAAAAAAGCATTTAACCTCAAATCATCCAACAATAGCATTACCGTCTTCGACCAAAGGACATCAAAACTTACAACGACACCAAGAACAAGAGCAGCAACAACAACAGGACCCACAACATTCGCAACAGCAGGCACTCACAGATGTTTCTGATTCTACTGAGAGTACTCAATCCTCAACTTCAAAAACTGTGCAGTCAAAAATGACCACGTTCTTGCCAAAAAGAATGAATATCGGTGGTACTAAAAATATTACGGAAAAACTTATGCTTCTTTTTATCAAGGATTTCCAACCGTTTAGCATTGTAGAAGATGAAGGCTTTAAACAATTTGTACATGCACTCAATTCTGGATATGATCTTCCAAGTAGACATTCCATATCAAAAACCCTGCTACCAACAATGTACGAACAATGTAGAAACGAGTGCCTTGATATGACTAAAAATGTGAAAAGTGTGTGCCTTACAACCGATTGTTGGACTTCAGTAAATACTGAAAGTTACATTGCAGTTACCGCACATTTTTTAAATGATGAATTTCAATTACGTCATATTTTATTAGACTGCTCGCTAATGAAGACCCAGCACACCAATATAAATTTAGCAACGGAAATTAAAAGAGTAGTCACAGAATGGGGTTTCCAAGAGAAAGTATTACTTGCTGTAACGGATAATGCCAGCAACATAAAGAACGCTATTACCAAAGAATTAAATTGGAAACATTTCGGTTGTTTCGCGCACACTATTAATTTAATAGTCAAAGACGCTTTAGACAATGATATCGTATCTTCCCTACTGAAAAAGGTTAAAACAATCGTTGCTCATTTTAAAAAAAGTTCAAACTCGACAGAAAAGTTAATGCTATACCAAAGAAATAGTGGTCAGAATTGCTTAAAGCTAATACAGGATGTTCCAACTAGGTGGAACTATACCTTCTATATGTTAAACAGATTTCTAGAATTGCAAGACGCCATAAAAAGTACGATAGCTATTATAAACGTCGATTTGCCTATATTAGTAGCAGAAGAATGGAATCTATGCCGTGAATTAACTACCATTCTGCAGCCCTTAGAAAAGGTTACAAAATTAATAAGCACGGAACAGTTCCCTTCAGCTTCATTAGTTATTCCCTTAGTAAATGGTTTAATCGACGTTTACAAAAAGTTGTTTAATAAAACATTTACCAAAGATGCCGAATATGTAATAGGCAAAATACAATTCGGCCTGCAAAGCAGATTTGAACATATAGAGGTTAGCAACACCTTATCACTTTCCACGTTTCTAGACCCCCGGTTTAAAATGATAGGTTTCGCAAACCAAAATTGCGCGGAAAATGCAAAAAAGAAAGTAATATCCGGAGTAGCAAACCTCATAGAAAGTCAAAATCGGGAAGATGTAGGAAATACTAAAGAAATGAATATTCCAATCGACGACGACGTTGATGACGATTTGTCTATTTGGAACATCTTTGACAAATCTTTATCAGCATATAAACCTCAAGGAACTTCTTCTTCTAAGGCAATTATTGAGGTACAAAGATACTTAGAAGACGAGTTTTTGCATCGAAGTGAAAATCCGTGTATGTGGTGGCGCGAAAATAGTTATAAGTACCCTGTACTTAGTTTATTTGTTCAAGTAAAATTTTGTGCGTTAGCAACATCAGTGCCTTGTGAACGAATTTTTCAAAAGCGGGGCTAATTTTATCCGACAGACGAAGCCGTCTTAGTGCCAATAAAACGCAAAAACTATTATTCTTAAACTGCTGTTCACAAAAATAATATTTACAGATGTATACAATTATTGTTTCATATATATATACATGTACATATTTTTTCAATGCCTTCTGTTTGCGTGTGAGTAATACTTTAGTTAGGTAAAATTTATATTTATAAAAAGCTTTTGAGTAGAAATCTTTTGCAAAACAATTATGTTGAAAAATATTTTCTGCAAAAATGTTTATTGTTTTTAAAAAATAAATTTTGTTATGCTACACTTTATTACAAAGTAATTTATTTTTATTATATATACATTTATGTATATATATGTAAATATATATATGTATCAGGATGTACTGATACGGTCGCTGTGAGTCGCTGGTAGCTGTTTAGAATCACTGTTATTTTAAAATCACTGTCACTGTTATAACGGTTACTGGCAAATCACCGTTTAGCTCATCCCTAGATTACTCTAACCCTAAACTTGTAAAACTTTATCGCGCATGTATAAATTTATGTATTTCTGTTTTGCTTGGAAACCTACGCGTTGCCATATTTATGTCATACTTTTCTTCTCTACTATAAGTAATGATTTAGTAAGTCGAAAATTAAATCTGATAAAAATTATACAATCTAAGTTTGAAAAAAATCGCAGGTGTTTCGATACGATTGTCTTTGTTAAGACGATAATCGTAAACATGCTATTTATAATATTATTCTTTATTATCATATTTGATTTCTTGTGTTCTTTTCGACTGGGAAATCATCCTGATGGGTGAATTTTACGATTATCGCCTGATTTCTTTTTTTACTTGTGTACTTTTAAAAGAAACGTCGTTATTGTGTAACTGGTATTTCACAAATAAATTGCTCAACTGTTTAGCCGTATTAATTGTTTCACCTACTATCAACATACAAATATACGGAGCGTCTTAATTGCTGTACTTTTATTATGTATATTATGTATGTATTAGTGAGAAAGGGTATGTAGCAGTTTACACATTTACTTACACAAAAAGATTAATACATAAACCTCAATATGTTTCATTACGAATAAATATGTTTATTTATAATGTAATAACAATGCAAAACAAATTTATGTTTTTTACAGTGAATGTTCTTGCTTTAAAATGAGATTTTGGGTTTCTAAAAATTTCGCAACCTACGTTCCAGATAAGCGATATCAATGCTTAAGAGTACTAAGTTCTAACTAATATTAGGTATCTCTTCTTGGTTTTATTCGATTTTCCACTGGTTTTTAGTTATATAAAATATAACCCTTGCATTAATTAATGATAACGCTTTCATTTCTTGTAGTTTCTTAACTATGAAGATTAGGACAGAGGTTCACAAGTTCTTTACTCTGAGAGGTCTCTGGTGCACGCTGGCTAATATTTATCGTCCGTTATGACTCACCCTGTACATAATAATTCGCTCCGTACTAGACTGTGCAGATCACTTTATTCATTTAAGGAAACTTATTTACATTTTGAATTAATGTACAATCTAAATTCAGAAGAAGGTGCGGGTATGTATGCACTTGCCAGCATGTCTGCTGTAAGATCACTGCCTCACTCAGGACGTAAATACCCGAAGTGTGAACAAGAGATACCGACAATAGACTTGGCGGCGAGTGTACACAATTTCTACTATATTTGTTCTATCGCGGACGATGTAAATTTTTGTTTTTATATCTTGTTTTCTATAGGTATGTATGTAATAATGTTTTTTGTTTTCAGAATATACTATTGTTAGTTAAGTGTCGGTCAAGTTGAAAGTCTTCGTTATTTCTTCGTTTTACATTTCCAAATAATTGTGACTCTTAATCTTTTGGAGTAAAGTAGATTATTACTAGTATTATAATATCCAAATACTCGTCTTGTTATAATAATTATATATATTAATTCTTATAAATAAAACCAGTATCTGTTGGTATTTCGCACTTTTATTATATCAGTTGCCTGGATTCAGAATCATTTATAAATGTTAACAGTTTGGCAAAATTTTCTTCAAGTATTTTATAACATGGTATTATGTACATATTCTTGTTGAAACCAACCAATAATTAATATTTCAATCATTCCCTGTCCTGTTATTTTATTGAATTGAATTAATTAGAGCACCACCGAAAATGCCAGTATTGCTGTTCAATAAAATAAATCAGTTGCCTAGAAGCCAAGGCTCGTGTGGTACAAAATGTGTTTATGAAAATAGTACATTTACATAATTTACATACATACAAATATATATATAGTACATGAAATAAAAATAGGTTTTGGAAAGTTCTGAGTACCTTCGACAATAATTGTACCGCAACGAGCATGTGAACATAGGTTAGGTTGAATTAAATTAATTAGAAGACTCAACCTGACTTGAAGGAAGTTATGTACAAATTCTCAGTCAGAAAAATACTGTATATGTTTCATCTAAAAATATATACAATATTTCAAAAAAGCAATCTCTGACTAGCAACAGTCGCTCAACGCAGTTTCAGATTAGTAATATACATTTAAACAAAAGAATCTAAAACTGAAGTGCGCAGCTGTATATTTATTATACAGAACAATTATACCTATAAATAATAACTTAACGGTAAGAAATCTAGTATTCCGATAACAAATTAATTTATAACAAATATAAGACAACCTTTCGATAGGCAGCTCAATACGCCATTAACAGTTGATCTTATAAGGAAATGTCCAACAAGCAATGCATCGTATATATATAACCAGGTAAACTGCAGAAGTACTTTATTAAATAACGACGTCACTATAAACAATAAAAAATATTAAATAATATAAAATATATAGTATATATCGTTTATATATATATAAATAAGAATATGTATAAAATCAATGCATTGTTTGTTGGGAAGACATGTAAATTGAAATAATGTAAAGGATAAAGTCCACGATCACTTATAAATTAGAATAATTTTTTGGGTCCGTTATCCAATGTCACAGGGCACTTGTTACTTTAAAGTTCCATCCCGCACTAAATATTTTCATTAGTTCATGTTTATTGTATATTTTATATGTATAATATATATAATATAAACAATTGTATAAATTTTAACTAGCAGTTTCATGATTACAAATCACTTTTTAATTCACTTAAAATGTCTTATGATCAATTTGTTAGGTCTTATACGGAGGCCGTTACTATTAATACCGTGAAGCACTAGGCATCTTCTATTGACGACGTTTCCTCATCTGCTTCCTTTAATTGCGTGAAGAAGCTGGTAAGTTGTTTAAGAGCGACGCCTTAAAATAAAACATTTTATTAGTGGTTTTATAATTTAACAATGATAAATATATAGATATGGGAAGTAACCGTTCACATCCATGTTGAGTTTATATCATAGTAATGTGTAACAAACTATGAATTATGTTGACTTTTTTTTATAGATTAGGTTTGAAGATTAATCATTTAAGTTTTGGTGTAACACTTACAAGTTCCAATATTCACTCCTGTGAATAATAAATAAACTGCAAAAAATACTGCATACAGAGAACAATTACAATAGTAAAGATATGTATTTTCATTATATGTATATTAAAACAAATACTTTTGTCAAAAGTATTTTAAAGGAATACGATGTATATAGTAATAACATCATATGTAAACTGATAAATATAGTGAGCTCAACTCAATAGTTATCTACACAGCTGTACGTATTTCATTGTAATTAATACAATTACGTGCAACTGGTTCTGTGATATATGTAGGTATTACCAAATATAATACTAGTATTAATATAGTCAAAGAAGTGTAGTTCCATTAGGGAAGTATAGAGCGGCGCTACCGTATGCTTAGAGCCGGGAGAGTTTTAAAGGGGAAGAGCAAGAGACGCACGCGAACAACTAGCGGACCAAACGAATAATTGCATTCAGTAGTTGGTTAGTAAGCGGCTAGGTGCAGTCCATAGAAAAGTCAGTCGATTTAGCTACAGGCGTATACGCATCTAATAGTGAATGTTCTCTCTGATACTAGTTTCAGTATGTTTATATAGATACTTGTGTAACACACTTTAAGTATTTCTAGCTTGGGATAATTTTCAATTTTCTTGTTTCATTTACTATTTTCGTATGGGATCAGTGTTTATTTTCGTGTTTGTTACTTCTTTTCGTATTTTCTTGATAGGGTTGTTTAATTTTTGCATTTGTGTGAATATGTACCTCCATTTATTGCGAATACTCGCAGCTGACGATGTTTATTTTGCTGAATAAATAGTATTTTCTAGGCATTAATTTAGGTTTAAGATTTTTTATTTTAAATATCCCTACATATATCTAGGTACAGTAGCTTTTCCTTACATTGCATTATTATTAAAAGACATAAATTTGTTTAGAAATGGATAGTGAAACAAAACATAGAACTGTACGCTATTCATATGAAGGGTGTGATACGACATATAAAGATCAACATATAAGAAGATTTTGTTTCCCGGTCACTAATTTAGACCGCTGCACGGTGTGGTTGCAAAATTCGGAAAATCTGGAATTGATAGATTGTCCTCAAAATATTCTTAGAAATTATTTCATATGTGAGAAGCACTTTTCTAATGATTCGTTTGCAAATGCCGCAAAAAAGACCCTTAATAGAAATGCTGTACCATTGCCCAATAATTCTACCTTTAACTGCGCAGCACCTACCCCCAATAAAATACCTTGTAGGAGCAATATGACAAAAGTTGAAAAACAATTGTTATGTTCAATAACTCTTACCAAATTTTCCTCAAAAAACATTTGCAAACTGTAGTAGAGATTTAACTTTTGATTGTGATTGCAAGCGATCTACGGAATCTGAAGATACTATAAATAACAACACAATTATAGAACAAGTAAAATTTTGAAAAAGTTTTCATGTGAAATTTGTAAACAAAATAATGAAAATGTTAACAAATATATAGAAAACCGCCACGAACTCCTAATATTTTTAAAGGACTACGGTATTACAGAAAAAGAGCTGAAATATTTAAAAAAGCCCAACGAAAACTTTGCTGACTTTGTTCACACAGTGCTCTTATCCTTTGAAAATGTATTTTTTCACAATTTCCACAGAAATGACATACTTTCCCTGCTATGTCACAATGCAGTACTAGCCGTTGAAAGCAAAAATCCCAATTTATACGATAGCCAATGTAAAGATCATTATGAGTACGGTATTAAATGTTTGTTGAAATTAAAATTATTTAAACATTGCAAGTGGGCCAAAGAAAGTACAGATAAAATGTGTACAAAGAAAAAAATTAGTATATTACAAAATAAGTAAAAACTTAATGAAGAGAAATATACCATGCATATCAAGCGCTTTCTTGTTAATAACAGATTTAAATTTGGTACCTAATTTTAATCTTCATACAACAGATTTCTTTTAAACTTGGAATTCTTGACCAACAAATAAAATTTCTGTTAATGCTTTATATCACATTTATTTTGACCTGTCGGGGATTGTTTGTCCCTTTTGTGAAGGTACTAAAAATGTTTTAACAAAAATGTTCTGTGCCCGGCCAACTGGATGTAAGTTAGATATTTGTTAAATTAAATTCTAAATCTACAATCTTTAGAGTAAGTGCGAAACACAGTACAATTAATTTACGTGAGATTTGTTGAAGATTTGTTTAAAAGTTATTTTATGACTGCTAATCCAGGGATGTGAATATAAAATGTTGGATTGGATGTTTGTTTTCTAATGTAATTTTAGTTTTATTTTGTAGAATTGCAGTAATTTTTTTTTTTTGATAAATGAAAACATCGATCTACTTTATTGATACTTTACTGATGACGCTCCTATTGTATGGTGGGAGTATCTGAATAATCATTTAAAAATCTAGCGGAGTGAGTAAGCTTTTGTACCAATCTATGAATATTTGTAAGTCTTTGTTACTAATTTTAAGATCAACGAAAATAATGGATTTAGTTTGTTGCTGCTCTTATTAACTTGAATTCTGTTACTGAATGTGTTGAAATAATTTAAAACGTCGATGTCTTTATTTAGCGGTACTATATACTGAAATGCAGTTATCGTCGTTACGAATATGTTTTTAAAATTTCTTTTTCTAATTCTTCTACAACTAATTCGGCATTTATTTATTTAAGAAAGTTAATTATTAATAGATTAATAATGACTTAATTAATAGTGCGCTCTTCAAATTTCACGTGCATTATAACTTGTTAATTCTTTCTTACATGCTTGAAAGACTCTATATATAAATGGAAGAGTTGCATAGAACGTCCTTGTCCCGTCCGTGCAATTCAGCGATACCGCAACCTTTAATATTCTCTTCTTTATACTGATAATGCGAAACATCGCATATTTATTTACATACATATGTATGTACCTATGTCTCGTCTTTATAGACAATATTTGTCTGGTCTCACGCATCTGCTAAATTCAGCTGTGGGCGGCATCTATACTTCACTTAAAGAACTATTCTTTACACGTATATATATTCATATAGTATTTGGTATTACAATACTTATGTTGCATAACCCTTGGATGCCAACTACTGCTGTGGTTATGTTCTAAATTTTCTGTTTTTTTTTTAAGACAATATCAAATTTTATATTATTCTGACAATACCACAATTATTCTAAGCGGTTTAAAATCGGATTTGGCCAAATGTAGTAGCAATAGCAGTAGTATGTAACTGTATTGTTTAAAAATTATTCATAGTAGCAAACTGCTTATAAAAACTATAACAAGCAACAACTCGCGCAAGCATACATAACATCAAGAACATGGATTGAATATATCGTACTCCTTTGCTTGCTTTTCGGATGTCATTCTCAGTGTATGCTTAAACTAGTTCGGTCGCTGTTGGACAAATGCACGACTTGCGATTTATTTTAATGTTGTCGACTTTCACATGAACGTCTCTCTAATCACGCACAGGGTGTATACTAATTTCTGGGGAAAAAATTCCCTGATATTTCCAGGTTTTCCAGGGTTTTCTTGTAAAATTCCAGATCAAGTTGTTAAAAATAGAGAATCACCAAAGACTTTTCAAAGAAAATAATAAAAAATAAAGAATCGATAAAGATAAACATTTTAATAAAAAATCAAATAAAACATCAATAATTCTATTTTAATTATAACAAGCAACAACGCAAAAGATTAAATGTAAAAAAGAAAACAACGTTTATAAATACAAAACACTATTATTGACAGTCAACATGCACCGTCTTATACAATAAGACTACAACTACCTATTCTTTTAACTCTGAAATTTTCTCTTCTATTTCTTTCAGAGAATCTAAAGTGGAACGCTTCTTGGCGTTAAGCAATTTAATTGCTTCCAATTTACGTTTCTTTTCATTGTGCATCTTTTTCTTCTTGTCTTCTTCCTTCTTGTTTTTTTCTAAGTGATTTTTATATTCACGGTTAGCATTTCTTGCGTAAGTTAAAAATGTTTTACTTATATCGATTTTTTCGATACCCCCTTTTGAGAAACTGCATCAAAAATTAACCTTTGTGCGGTTAGAGAGTTCTCTTTCATGTTTGGTACCAAACATTCCTTATTAATTGAAAACCCTCGTTCCACAAAAGCGTTTCCGTGTGACAGCAAAAAAATTATTTTAAAAAAAGAATTGTAATTCTTGTGTTGCATACGTATTTAATAAAGGTAAATAAAGTAAGTCTAATCTGCTTATGGTCCTTTTTGAATTATAATTATTCACAGCATTTATA
This sequence comes from Holotrichia oblita, assembly GCA_023690525.1. NCBI lineage: Eukaryota > Metazoa > Arthropoda > Insecta > Coleoptera > Scarabaeidae > Holotrichia > Holotrichia oblita. The sequence continues at coordinate 90,052,190 of CM043017.1, read as the reverse complement.
ACAGCCTCATTTTTAATCATTTTAAAGAAATCTGCATTTATTTTGTCAGCTAAAAATTCCGTAATTCTGCCAGCATCAATTAAACATTTTAAAGCAATCTCTAACCTGGATTTTACCTTTGATTTTAATATTAAATTGGGATTAATGCATGAGGCGCCCTTAGTCATTTTATATTTAATTGGACTTTTTTCTAACAGAACTTTAAGGCACTTTTGAAGACAAGAACGGCAATCTTTCTTAAATTTCAAGACATCAATTTCTCTGCATCCCTTCAGTGCAGTTTTGCATGCAAAGCCTAAATCAATTGATTCGATTGGTTTCAAATTGTTCAAATCATTAAAATCAAATTTACAGATGTCAGAACCTGAAAGAGTTTCTATTTTACTTTCAACTACAAATCTAGACATGACTTTTTTTATTAAGTCTATCATGTCCTCAAACAAAAAAGGACTTAACGGATCATTACTTTGGTACTTGGTCAAAAAAAAATTCATGTCAGAAGCTACATTTACAAAAAAACATAGCTTAGCCTTCAGTAAACTATCCCCAAGCATTTCTTGAAGAATATGAATACTATTATTATTAGGCAAAACTTTATCTTTCTTGGCACAACCAAAATACTTTTTAAGTGAGGTAGAATTTCAACTGCCCTTTCACCCACCTTTATGTTTTCGAGCCATCGAATGGCACAAAATTTTAAGGGGAATTTATCATAAGGCTTGTTATAAAAAAGAAAATCAGCTCTACGAGCCGGGACGTGCTTAAATAAATTGTAAAGGGTTCTTAAAAATTTTATAATTTCCCAATTAGTAACGTTAATGCCAGATTTAAAAGCATTATGGACTGTGTGTAGCCCGCAACTCCCTAAATTTAATAACGACATATTTCCCTCGTCTTGAAGTTCCTTATTGAACGAATTAAATAAAGAAATATTTACATTAGGTCCATCCATAGATAGCTGCAGGACTTTAACTAACGGGATTTTATAATCTTCAAGAACACTTTTGATACTAGACAAAAGGTCATTTTTTGTTGTGTGACCTAAGAAACAGGAATCTATATAATTAATATTTACCTGGTCAGTCTTAATATTCCAAAACCTAATGCATACGTCCATCTGTTCTTTTTCACAGATTTTATTAAATGATTCATCGAAACAAATAACTACTAAATCAGCAGATGAAATATTTTCATTCAGATTTTTTTTGAAGTAAGGGGCTATGCCAAAGGTTGCTAAATATCTTACTTTGTCTTTTTTTAGTTGTAGTTTTAACGCAATACTTGAGTCAAAAAAAGGCTAATTTTGAAACATTAATAAAGCTCTCTGCAGCTCTTAAAGACATATGATTGATAACAACATTTAAACAAAATAATATTTCAGCTGTAGTAACTTTATCATTATTAACAAAGTTGGTTAAAGATGACTGTGTGCTTTTTATTTCTGATCTTGAAGTACTAGGACAATTAACATTAGGTGAGTTTTCTTTCACTATAACCTCAATTTCGTGCTTCTCTCCGATGCTTTCAGTACCAATTTCAGCAGCATGCGCTGATGTGCTAGCGCTTGAATTATCCTTTGCCATGGGAGTGGTGTATGTGTGAATTTTTTGTGACATTCCAACGGAGGTTATATTCAACTGGTGTTTCTTACTTTTTTGGTGGCTAATTACTGCCTGCCTTCCCATATTGCTCAAAGAAAAAGTCTTCTTGCACAGCCTGCACCATCCTTCATTCGTAGAATTTTTGAATGGCTCCAACCAGTTGCTCCAATCATCATTTAATTCAGGATTAACCCATTTGATATCAAAAATTGCTTTCCCTCTGGCTCTGCTAGTCATTATTATTCTGAAAAAAATAATTGCGTACTATATTTCCAGGAATGTAAAAATTTATAATCGATTTGAAATTTATTGTTTAAAATTAAGTACTTAATTGTAATTTAAAAAATGAGGTGTCACACGACGTTCTTATACGTATGAAAGTGTTACTTCCGGTCCGAATTTTGAAATTTCATTTATACAAAAATATTCCAAATCCACCTCTAAATACTTTTGTATTCTTCATAAATATACAGTAGAGTCTCGATTAACCGTCACCATTTTAACCGTCAGTTTCTATTAACCGTCAGGTCTCTGAGAAAAAAAATTCAAAAATTAACGCTGCAATTCAGTGCAGTAGATATGTTTATAAGTCGTATACCCCAATTTGATTTTAGAGAATAACGGTGCTGCTTATAACTAATCGATCACAGCATTTCAATATGAAAATTCAGTCCCAAGGGTGACGCTTAGTTGAGACTCTACGGTATATAGAATACATAATTTACGACATATTTGCAAAAAATCGTTATTCGGTAAGAGTAAAAGTGTTACTTCCGGTCCGAATTTTGAAATTTTTGTATACTAGATATTACGTTCTAAATACTTTTATAGCGGTAATGTACCTGCCTAGAAAGCATGACTTGCGAGATATTCGCAAATAACTGATTTTCGATAAGAGTAAAAGACCTACTTCCGGTAGGAATTTCGAAAAACTTTATTAACACACTTTTCTCAAATTTAATTTTGAGTACCTACATTTGAATTCTTAATAAATTTGTTTAAACTTAGTAATTACCGAAAAATTTGGAATTGATATCTGAAGCGGTTTGACCGCTGTCGTGGTCACAGACAGACACACACAGACATTTTTTAAAAACCTTGTTTAGTATCAGGGGACCTCAAAACGTGGACACCTGCAAATATCCCGAGGTCGAAAATTTTCATCATCACAATAAATAATAATAAAAACAATTTTTGAAATCACCTATATAGGTTCTTACATTAAAACAATTTACAGAATTTGAGAGTATTAGCATTGCCTAGTAGTGGTATCTACCAAATTAAAATTATTATTATTAATTATAACTTATAACGATGATGCTTATAACTTAACTATAACAATTAGGTACAATACAAAACCATGTCAGACTTTTTAAAGTAAATAAAAAAGTTACGTATAATATATTATGCTAAAAGAAGTACATGCAACAAAATATATTTTATTTAACTTACCTTTTACAAATGTGTATTTGTTGCTCACTACAACACACTATAAAAATGACGTCTGTGTTTTGGAGTTGAGGTTATGTTATGTTTATGTTATATTTTGAGCGTTTACAGGTTGCACGCACTTAACACTCGTTGCACGGCGTAATTCAACGCTACTGCTAGCGGTTACACGGCAGACACGCACAAAGAAATCTGGCTGTCGGGCCAGCGGCGTGCGCGCAATTTTATTAACTTACTTTTAAAAATCATTTACAATATAATGAGAGACAATAGAAATTCCAGAAATCTTCAAAAAATTCCCTGATATTTCCCTGATATTTCCAGTAATCAAATATTAACGGATCATAGATCTCAGGTTACCACTGCGATATATATTATAGCAATAATTAAAATATGTTATATTCAAATTTAACATTTGTATCACTAAAGAAAAGTGCGATGCTATGAATATTTCAAGTTCATATACCTACTACCGATTCTCTCGTCATTATTACGGACTGTGTTTAAATGTATGTATCTATCTAAACTCGCTGTACGTAGCAATGATCCAATATAAAAAGGTGTTGCATTATTTAAAAAATAACAATACAATTATTCACAAAGTACTGAAAGGTAAGTACATAAATAGAAGTTATGAAACATATTGTTGCAAAAGATACTCCTACCATGCTCCAACCAGTCTCACCATTGTATGTCGATCACATAATATATTCCAGGTTCCACTTCGCTTAAACGTTATTCATGTTCAATGTATGTCTATGAGTTCTAGGCGTTCCCAAATATTCCAGAAATTCTCGAATAAATGTGTTGATATTTTACGACAAAGGCATTATGTTTGTTTAACTACAAATTTCTCAAAGTTTCTTACCTTTTCCTTCTTGTTCAGCAGGATTATCACTAGTTTCCCATTTAACAAAACCGTCATGGGAAAATACGCTATCATCGTACAAGGAACCACATATCGACAACAGGATACCTGAAACGACGGTTTTATGTCCGTTAAATATAAAGTAAAATTCATGTATTTATGCGACATGTATTATTGGGAACAAAGGAAAGTGAATGCCTCTTATATTGCTATGCTGAATTTTCTATATTAGGCGGATATAAAAAATGAAGTGTTCACTTTCGTTTTTTCTCGTTAATACGTATAGCAGATAATTTAAAATAGTTACACAACTTTAATAACACTAAAAATATTGGTAAGATATATTTATGTAAGTCACAATTTTACCTTGTGGATGCTCTAATCTATTTATAAGGGCTTGCAGTGCGTATAAACATTCCAATTCGTAATCTAGACGACCATCTACAATACGTATCAACAACGAATAATGTTTTCTTAAATTTTCAGCCTTTAGTTTGGACTTTACTATTGAATCTTCAAATACTGCTGTAGCCAAAGTCCTGACAAACAGTTTCTCATGCGCTCTTTCACCAACAGTTGCCTAAAAATATAAGAGCGTGTATTGAAGAATGAGCAAATAAAATCATACATCTACCTCTATCCAACGGAATATATCGTCAAGCGAATTGTCATTTGCAAAGAATTCCAACAATTTTTTATGAATTTGTTCATATGTCAATTCACTTTGACCTACTACAGTATTGCTACCTCCCAATAAGAATTCCAATTGCTATAAATAAATAAATATTTAAAATTGAATCATTATCCAAAAATGATTCCTTACGTTTTCCTGGATGAAACTATTTACTTGTGATGGTTCCATAAAATCAGAAAACTTAAGATTTGATTCATCCCATTGATTGTGTAGGTAATTTGGACCCTTTTCGGTTATAACTAACTTAAAGAGAGGATCTAATAGTTTTGATGCATGACCTTGTTTGATTAGAATATCAAACGATTTATGTAGTCTTTTAAGAGGAACAGCATTTTCATTTATAATAGGCGCTGAAAAGAAATGTTCCATAAGTCAATATACACATTATCTATCATAAATATTATACCTATTATTTCGGCTAAGTAATCCCATATCTTCGGAATATCTATCGTTAGATCATCTGCTTGACTGAGAACTTCCTCTAAACCGAAACAATAATTATCCACTGACAGTGTCGATCTCTTCAGTAAATTTGCAAATAAACTTCCGGTTCCTAATCTTGCAGTTTTTGATCTGTCTAATACGCAGATGTAACTGTAACAAAAAATATTTAGTTTCAAAATACGCGTACACAGAAAAATTGTAATGCACCTTTCAGAAACTAATTTTGTTAATGTTGTCGGTGGTAGTGAGGTACGAATATCGTCATCGCATTCATCGACTGAGTAACAGTCATTCAGGTATTCTTCTAATATGTTTTTAATTTTACGTTCTATTTGTTCTACACATTCTGGTGACATCTGTTCAACTGGCGGTTGGCGAGGTTTAGTGGTAGCTGGTGGATTATTTTTAGGAATATTTTGTTGATTCGTTGGCATGGGTTTCGATCGTTGCGAGTCATGTGGTCTGTGTTGAGACCCTGATCGGGATCCACGTCCATCTAAAAAAGAAACAAGTCATTAGTTCGTTAAAATTTCTTACACAATTTTTGAACGTGTAGTAAAGATTTGAAATTTAGACGTGTAAACATTATTAAATTACGTTTCGATATAAATATCAAAGGCTTCCAAGTCTCTGATAACAGTGCTTCCGGGTTTTGACTGCGTCATAGTAAAGTAAATTAGAGTATCCAGAGTTTCTTAGTCGTAAATAATATTCATTAACTCAGGTTTCTTGGTCAACGACTAGGTGTTATGAAATTTCTTTTACGCAGACTTCATATTAAAAAACGTATATTTAAGCTTTCAGTAAATTTTTACCTTCGTCAGAAATAATCCTTAATATGAAGTCTGCGTAAATTTTTTTTTCATAACACCTAGTCGTTGACCAAGAAACCTGAGTTAATTAGTAAAGTAAATATTTGTATGTAATTCGAACAAAATGTAAAAATCAAAAATGCAAAAGATATACAATGAATAATAAAACAAAAGTAAAAAAAACACATCGTATTTTTGTTTTTGTATTTTTAATTTTGTTTTATTTTTGTATTGTATATAGGTACATATTTGCTTTACTATGCCACGGTTAAAACCCGGAAGCCCTTACAGCAATGTTTCAATATACAGTATTAGATATAAGCAAAGCATAAATATGAATAATATTGGATTTCTAGGTACTTTTAACAACAAAAAAGAGAGAAAGTTACGGTTGTATTGGTTGTGATCTCAAATCAAATATAATGAAAAATAAAAAGTCTAGACAAACAGTCGTCTTTGGCAAAGCACCAGTACACTGCATTTCTATAAATTGAAAAGGGGAGTTGAGAGTACACCTGGTTCAAATAGACAGATATTGCATGTTGATTTTTACGAAACGCCGAGAAAACACCAAAGTCTGGACGAGCTCCATCACTAAATGGTATGTTATAAATATGTAGTGATTCATTGCCATAAACACCACGAATTTTAAGGCGAACGTTCAAGAATTATCTGAAAGTGCTGAAATCAATCAAAAAAGACTATTGAAAGAAAAATTGTTTAAACGGAAATCGAGTACAATACTGTTTATAGGATAAATAGATACGCCCGTCTTAAATTTGGAGAAAGCATATTGTTTGAAAAATACAACACTAAATACATCCAGCCGACTATAAAACAAGTGGGAGTGATGTGATTTGAGGTCGTTTTTCTGAATCAGAAGTAGGTTCACTAGATTTTATACAAGGCATAATGGATTACTTCTATTATAAACACATTCTTAAGATACTCTAATAGGTATTCCAGAATGGAAAACACCGTGAAAATTTGTTATTGTACATGATAATGATCCGCAGCACTCTTCAATGTTAAATAATGGCGAAATGTATCTGAAGTAATAGTAAGTTATATGCAATTCGCAATTATATTTGTAAAAATCAGGAAGCTACTTTACTTCTGTCCGATTTTATGCATGCTTAATATTATATTTTATGTACACGAAGTTGTAGTATTCTACGTGAATTTACTTGTATGCAGATTACAGGATTACAAATTTTTATTACCTTCGAAAGAATGTTTAAAATTGCGCTCCAAGCTAGTTCCTTTCGAATGGTACGGATCTTTAGAACTGTAATCTGCAAAGAAAATTAAATTCCATTTACTGTTACATTTATAATTATTAAAACTTACTCATTGGACTTCTCTTGTCTACATCATTTCCAATATTTTCAAGTGCAGCAAACATATTTCCCATAGATGGAGTTGGAGTATTTGTTTTAATGTTTGATCCTCGTACCCATGTTCCAAACATTTGGCTTGAACCTAATGGTTCATCTATTTGTGGCTGGAATAACGAACGTAACATTAATGGAGATTTATTAATTCACATTTTCGTAATGACGTATTTATATTTTGTCGTTTTACAATAGATTTCGCAGAACACTTACAGGTTTATTTTTAAGCTTGTCACTTTGTACTGAGAACGGCGTTCTACCACACGATGCTGTTGACCAACACGATGCTGTTGACCAACCTTCTTGATCACTGGTATTTCTAGTACCTCGTTTACCACTACCAGATCCAGGCACAGAACGATCATCTTTACGAGGAGTTATTGGTACTGCATTTAATGCCTGCAATAAAATAAATGAACAATCACTATTATTTCTGGGTAGTAATTAAGGATCTTTTCTTGATTTAGAGTTCGCATGATTATGCTTACACGTTCGCTAGTGTAAGTAGAGATTGTAGTACTTAAATAAACATGGATTTAAGAGAAAACCTATTGCATTAAATATATTTGTCTTATCTTGAAAAGTATTCAGTCTAATGTACCCGCTGGCCAAATAAGAATGGCGCGTGGCCATATCTCAGAAAGGGTTCGTAGTACTGCTTCGGGAAAAAAATAATCACTTTTTTCCGGAAATTTTGTTTGTTTATCAAAAATATTAAATGGAAACATGCAGTTTTGACCGCGGATTTAAAAAATAAGGTAAATCACCAGCGAATCAACGAAAACCGGGCTTCAATATCATATCTATCCAAATACATAATATATGTATCTTGAGAAACGTAAATGGTAGGAATTTTTGTACACATTTAAATTATTCTGCTTCCCCTAAACGAAATTTTGCAAAATTGCTCTTATTAGGAAGGATTTTCCTTCTATAATTAGTGATTCAAACTGTTTAATATTATTTTGTGCGTCGCCACTAGAAGATGTTAACGAAACTTAAGTAAGGTAATTTGAGGTGTCACTATTCCATTGAAAATTGTGATATTTTATCGCCTCCTGTCGTTAGTCTTTGAAGTACATAATATTTCATGTTAATTACTCAAAACTGGGATCTCTCTATCAAAGTGATCATAAGTTAGTGGGCCGCACTTTATAACTATTATAATGAATTAAACGGGTCGATAGCCGTAGTTAAGCGGCTGACTATCGTTGTGGCGGAACGATAGGACCCGGCTTTCAATTCTTGGGAAAGACGGTGAGGTTTTTCTCGGAGAATTGAAATCTGATCGATCTACCATCCGCTGTTAGGAGCAAAGTGATTAACAGCGCAGCATTATAAGGGCGGTATAATGTTGTCACAAAGCCATTTGAATACAATTATTCACAGACAAAAACCACACAGCGAGAGTTGCAGTGGTAGTCAAACCAGCGACGCAGCTTAAGAAGTCACTGTAACTAATCACCCATCACACAAAAAAAAGTATTGCTAGTAACACGAGGTTCATAGGTTGTATATCACCCGGACTAAAGAATTTTATAAAAAAAAATTTTTGCCGAATTAATAAGAAAAATCTGTTTTTAGTTTACTAAATGGCTGACGCTGTATAGGGTCCGCCATCCGTCTGGGATTGTCATATTATGGCTTTAATATTGCAAAATTCGAAAAGTTATGTCATGTAGGTGGTAGCGGACTAGTAGGAGCACAAAATAAAATTATTGGTAATTAAACAGCGTGTTCAGGAAAGGAGTGTGATGTCAAAGTTCTATTTTTTTAATGGAACACCCGGTATATTATGCGATTTTTGAATTGCGCAATTAAAAATATTGGGATTTGATGGGATTGTATTGACCTGAATGTTTGTATGAATGTTATTAAATGTTAAATTTCAAACCTTAATTCGATGTTTTTGAAAACTATTGGAGTTAGACAGCCATGCCCTTAGATCAAATGAAAGCTAGAAGTGTCCTAATTAACAATAGGTAATAATAGACAGGGTGTTCCATTTGAAAAAATTGAGAAAAATTAATATTCGCGAATGGTGAACACCCTGCATAACAGATCGATGAAGCTTAAAATTAATACCTCGGAATAAAAGTATACTAAAGTGGAAAGCTTCATGATAAGCACGATATTTCTAAACACTATACTAACCAACCACATCCTGCTAGATTATAGCATTTTTTCCAATTGACGCGTCCATAACTCCCAAACCGTAAGCTTTAGGTCAATACAATCCCATATCAAATCCCAATATTTTTAATTGCGCACTTCAAAAATCGCATAATATACCGGGTGTTCTATTAAAAAAATAGAACTTTGACATCACACTCCTTTACCTCCTTACCAATAATTTTATTTTGTGCTCCTACTAGTCCGCTACCACCTACATTACATAGCTTTTCGAATTTTGCAATATTAAAGCCGTAATATGACAATCCCAGACGGATGGCGGACCCTGTATATACTATTTTATAAATTATAAATTAATACGTTAAGACTTACTTGAATTGTTAGTTGTTCATCACTTGCTTCTTTTTGTATCTCATCTATCGTTCTTGGATTTATGTCTTGTCTTCTTGGTATCCACTTTGAATTTCGCAAATCAATAACATCTTGAAGCATAAATCTACACAGACAAAAGTATATAGTACGATCACCTGCATTCAAAATTACTCATAATTACCTAACTCTACTACTAATCTTTCCGTGTTTTCTATCCACGATTTCTCTGATAACAATAAAGATGGTATTTAAATCCATCTTTTTTTCAACTTCTTTGCCTACAGTAGCTAATAATTTGCAAAGGCATTCTAGACTTTCTTCCTCTTTATTTTCAAGTAAATGGTGTAGACATCTCATCATGATGTTTACTGTTAACATGTTTTGTTTAAATAATTCCCCAATAAACCTAATATTTCCTACGGATTTTCGTCGAATACGTCGATCATCATCTTCTAATACTAATTGTAATTCCTTTTTCTTTTCCTGCAATCTAATATTAGACAAAATACAATATTATCGTAATCTACTTACCGGATCTGTACATTCCTCTATTTCTTTCACTTTTGCATTTCTAGCTGTTTCATCAACAGAATTTTTCTCGAATTCCAACTGACATCTAGTAACCAGTAATTTTCTAAAATTGACAGAATCACCGTCTTTTCTAGGTACATTCGCAGGGACTTCCATGAGTGCCAATTCTTTACACATTAATGCGTAAGCCACTGAGAAATTTGGTTCATCTACAGCTTTTTCGAATACCAAATCTATAACACCTTGGAGTCTTTCTTTTGTATCAATTGTCAGAGATCTAACTTGGTGTAGAAGAGTCTCGAACTTTTGAGGAGTTAACTTGTTGAGTACACCACGGACCCTTTTATACAATTCCTGGAATAAATAAATATGTAATACATTTTACAGTAATAAAGAGAAATATAACGAATAATTCGGTTCTATTTTCTGTATACCACATATTCCACAATTAAAATAGGTTTTCATACCTGAGTTTTTTTTTCGTCGTCAGACATGTTAGCACTTGATATAAATCTAGCTGGTTTCCAGGCGTTTTCACTCTCGTTCAACTTAACATCTCCTCGCACGGAAATAGATCTGATCACATTACTTCCTTTATTTCCCTTTGCACTACCGCCACTTTTGCCTTGTTGACTATTTCGTTGCTTCGGCAATGTCTAAAATAACGTTTAAAACTTAATATTAAAGAATGGAAATTAAGCGAATTGGCTATAATTATGAAAAAGTTCATCAGAGCATTAGTAGTCTTCATTTGAGATTTCAGATCACTACTTTCATCGATAAATTAAGATCATCATTGAAAAAGGATAGGATAATAGGCACGTGTTTTATCGTTTTGGATAGATGCTTTGTATGACAGTCCTATCAACTACAGAGAACTGCGTCTTTCTCAAATAACCATTAAATCTAATGTATGTATGTAGCTATCATTTATATGAATGCCTCATTTGTTTTTCATGTGGGTTTTAGCAGTTCCTAGGACATATTCCACGAAAGTGTTTATAACAAAAAATTACAACAAAATATGTTGCATCTGTTTTTTTTTCTAACTTTTCATTTTGAATCGTGGTTTTATTTTTGACTTAAGGACGTATTTCTTTGGGTTTTACAGTAAAAAAAGAATCGTATAGTTCACAGCTTCGATAACCATTAATATCGTTTAGCATAATTGTAAAATAAGAAGGTAGAAAACAGAAGCTAAGGTTATAGCGCAGGAAAATTCAAATCAAAGAAAATCAGTATGTTACAAAATTCCTGTAATTTCGGTCTGTATGCAATCTATCAACTATAATTTCGTATATAATTTTACATACGGCTAATCCAGGCTAGGGAATTCTTAATTGTGAGTTGAAGTAATCTTTTATATTTTGTATTTTTTTATGTTTTACAGGTAAGCGACTCGTAAGAGACAATCCTTAAAAGCAAGTGCAGTATATAACGTATAATTAAATATTTAACAAATAAATAAATCCCAACTTCACTTAAATGTAATACAATAAAAGCGGTATAATTTAAGTGAAGTTGGATTTTATAAATAATAAGTTTACTTTAATAGACTATTGGGAGATATATTTAAAATAGAATTTTCTCGTTAAATAATTTATTCAAATCACTTTTCCTTCATCTACGGTATAAAACTGAATCTCAGTTCTACACTAACAATTTCTTGTTAATTATTCCTTATTTTTGTCAAAACAAAATTTCTCTTTCGAAGTTCCTGACAGTAAGTGATAATAAAAGTCCGATTTCGATAAACATCAAACATCAATTGTGAAATTTTAAATCGTGAAAATTTTTAAAAAGTAACAAGAATGTCAAGAATATCGCTTGTAAATATACATAAAATTATTGTTTACATCAAGAATGTCGTAAATAAATACAACATGTAGTGTTCATTATATAGTACAGTGTACTAGTAAAAAATTCAATGAAATTGGTAGGTGAAAAAATAAAATTAGGACGGCCTAAAACGAACAACTTTATGAAATTACAAAAGTTAATAGAAAGCCAATGCAGGACTCAGAATGTTTATTTTCTCTTCTATTTCCAATAGAACACCCTGTACATTATTGCAGTAAACTCCTCTCTTCATAGACTTTATTATTAATTAAACATTCCGTATAGCTAAGTGCGCTAATTTTTGAGTTATTTGCGTTTTCATAAGTTGAAAAAATTCCGAGTTATGACTCGCCCTGTATGTAAATACTCCGACAAATAAATAATTTCTGGTGAACTGAGACCGTATTAGAAACGTCTCTAGTGCAAGTAAATTATTTTATGTGAAAGCTGTAGTACGGTAAGAGGCGTTAACTTTGTTATTAAATTCATGGATAATTTCCTACATCATTTAAAGTAAACTGAATAACAGCAAAACCCTATATTATAATAAAAGTAAAACCGAAACGAATCGTAAACAGTGAAAATATACAGGCGTTCCATTTAAAATAAAGTACGTTTTCTTTATCTTGTCTTTATTTGACCCCCTGTATAGTTAAAAATATTTTTAGCTTATAGCCTCCCATGTGCTTCAACTATTATCTGAATAACAGGTTCCCATTTCTCTTATAATACAGGAATAATCGGACTTCCTCGCACTAGTGTACCACCCTGTATATATTTATCCTTTTCAATATCTTGTGTATTTTATCATTTGTATAATATAAAAAATGGGTTGCAATTAACAGTATTCATTAAAACATAGGCTACTCTACAAATATTTGCATTGATATACAGAGTGAGTCCTTGTGTCGAACCCTATGTAACGTGAGTTGCACGCGATTTTCGCCTCTACTTCGTAAAGTAAAAAATTCTTAACTTTGGAACCGCTGCAGATAATCAAACCAAATTTGGAATGTTGGATGAACAAGTCATACTCTTTCTTTTAGTGACACAAATTTAATTCAACTTTTACCACAAAGGAGGGGTGAATTTTTCCATGTGTACTTCAATGCTTGTAACTTTGTTTATAATTAACTTATTAGAGAAATACTCCACATTTAAGCTCTTCTTGTCGTTTATGATCGATTTGTGGCGAAAGAAATAGCTTTTCACCTTCCTATTTCTCTACGCTGCAATAAATGGCGTCGGCTAACCCCAGCGCTGACTTTAGCGTAGTATTGAATGCAATTGCTTAGGTTAGCGCTGCCAGCGATGAGTCCGGCTGAATATACCCAGTTTTATGATTTTTTGATTGTTTCGATTTTTGTTAAGTGTTTCAAGTATTTTATGTTTAAATACATTTTTGATCATTTATCTTTACTCATCTTGGTTCTTCTAGATTAGTTTATTTCTTGCATAATACTATGACGAGTAATATTCTGCCGATATAAAATCAAATTTGACACTTGCGCACTTCGCTTTTCTGTTAATGAGTGCTATGATTTTCCTATCGTTTTCTTATTTGCATGCAGTGGAGATTTAGTAACAATAACTATAAATTCCCTTTTTCGCGGAAATTATGAGCTTCACAAAAAATTATTTAAAGAATTTTTTTTGTTCAGAATCAGGTGATCTTACAATCAAAATGAAAATGTATGGGCCATTCCATTTAAAAAAAGTACACTTTTTATGACTTTAATATGGGACACGCAGTATAAGATTTTTATGCACAGAGTTCAAGTATGTGTTGGTTGACATAACTTTTATTAATAAAATTTTTATCAATTCTCAATACTACCAGTAATATATTTGATGGCGTATCCTTTGACTTAGGCTGTATAATAAAAAGTTACAGATATAAATATTACTTACGCTTCTCTGGGTAGAATTAGATTTTCCAGCGTAGTTGGAGCCACTAAAGGTGGGTGCAAAATCTGTTGTTTTGCCGCCCAGCGGATACCTACTTATATCACCCACTTTACCTCGATCTTCTTGCGCAATAACGTCAAGAAGATTATCAGGCTTTTGTCTACTTTTTGGATCGTTTCTAAGTGCTAGTAGGAAATCTTTGTCATATATTTTCTTACCGGCAGTATTCGAAGGTGACCATTGATCTACAAATATTTAAAATGTATTATTTTAGAGCTTTGTGAAAGTGCTTAAAGTAACTACAATGTAAAAAAATCAGTAACGAGGAATTCCAGGTATTATCAGTCATTGGAATCAGCAATATATTTTCATCATAACAGTTGCTTCTTTTTATTAATTTTAGTAAATGACGTCTGCAGTCGTTATATAAATTAGTAAAAAAAAACCGTTACTATATAAAATACAACGTAAATGTTATAAACATTTAGTTTCGTATAAAATATCTTCGTAATTGTTTAATTTAATATTTTACAAATATGTATACAATTTCCAAATATTTGCACAACTTATATTACATAATTATAATGCAACTGTCGTTTGGTAGTGGCCAAAAAGTAGGTATATATAAATTATACTTACCATCTTTATATGGTAAACTAGCTCGGAGCTCAATAATATTTGAATCATTTTCAACAGTAACTTTACTGTTGGCTTCATTTTTTGCTTGAACTATTTTATCATTATCATATTCTATCCTATCAGTTTCATCACAAGCTTCCACTGGAGCAACAAATGGTTTTGGGACCTCTTTGACGATATCAGTAACATCAATTTTTTTAGGCAAAGATTTACTTTCCGATTTGATTGTCGATACTTCATTGCTTTCAATTCTTTTATTGGAATCGTTTACATTTATTATGTCATTTGCATTTAGGGCATCATTTGTAGTAACATTGGTATTTGTAACAACTACAGTATCAATTTTTTGAGTATTATCACTAAAAGCATCCATATCTGTGCCTTCCTTATTTGCACCTTTCATATTTAATTCCCTATTCTTATTGGTTTTATTGTTAGGTTTAGCAGGTTGCGTTTGAGGTACTGGAATAGGAGTATTTTGTTTATGGTTGGAGGCCACCATTGGCGATGTAGGCTGTGTTGGTTTCGGAGCATCCTTATTTCTTGGTTTGCCTAAAAAGAAAAACACTTCATAGTCATATATAAATATAGATGTAAGTACATTATGTACAGGATTTTTGTTTTGTAAATTCAATATTTTTCTTTTCAATATGTTCAGATTCTGTGATAACATGAAATAAAGATAACAATGTTAAAAATAGACTTTTATGTCAAATATAACATATGTTACCACTTTAGAGCAGAATAAGAAAAAAGAAAACATTTTTGCATGCTATGCTGATTCACCTACGTATATACATTAGTATCCGACAATACTTTTACTATTTCATATATGAACTTGTGTATAATTAGACCTTTTGGCATGATGACAAAAATTTAAAGTGCAATATAAAACAATAAAAGTTAAGAAAATCGATTTTGTACACAAATATCACTGAGGTAACTTCTTTTCTAAAAATAAAAGTAAATGTTTAAATATACACACACGAAGTCTCAGATACCAAAAGTCATACTTTTCTATGAAAAATATTTCATTTGTATGCAAGTGTTAAAAAAAGTATTGACTAACTCCAGAGTTATTCTTTAAATTAGTATAATATCATTTCACAAGGTGAACCAGACATGCAACTTTCTAAAATGGGCAACCAAATAAATTACATAAGGACTTAAAGATTACTAGCTTTGATAAAAAAAAGAAAAAATTACCCTTTACAGGTAGGACTACTTGCCAGTGTTCTGATTCTGACATGTCGACATGTCCGACGACGCCGGTTCAGGCATCTATTCTTAGAATTGATGACGGGTTAGAGTAGGAGTACAAGTGCATCAAGAACCATATACGGTCAAAAGTTCACTTTTAAAATTAGTAATTTGCAAACAATATCACATTTAGATTAAAATAAATAAAAAAAACGTCGTACTGTTACTAGCGAAAGTAGAGAACTTCGAATACGAATAAAATAAAATTTTAACAGTACTTATGGTGGCAAGGTCACGGATATTTTATAATATAATTTTACGATTATATTTACAAAAACTACGAAACAAACTAAAATATGTTAACAAAATCACTACAAACTAACAAAAAAAAACGAGTATTAAAGAAATGTGCGACGTATTTAACAGACTCTAAAATTGCTTTAACACGTTGCGTGCGACCCATGCGGTCGACGCGCAATGAGGAACAGCCTGCCATTTTAACTACGATCGACGATATTCGAGCAGCGAACTAAAACGAAGTTAAGAAATGCGGTTTTTTGCCAAAGGAGACTAAACTTGGTTCATCATGCAATTTACCACAGGTATATACTTCTTTCCTACATAATATTCAGCATGAATTTTATAATTGTAATTTTTCAAATAAAAATAATAAATTACGTATCTATATTATACGAATTAATAGTGCACTTATATATTATGTATATTTAAAGAATTGCCTGCCGAGTTAAAAAATATTGTACGGCTTTAATGTAATCTAGTTCAATGTAGTAGTCATCGTCATTCTTCAGATTTCGAATTAACCGGGTATACGTAGCAGATGGCGTATCGTTCAAAAAGACTCGTTATATGGAGCAAAACTTGGTTCGACATTTTCCCATTATACGTGTTCACTTCGCGTAATAACGCGTAATAATAATAAACTCACCTAAAAATACTTCTGACAAAACCGTAAGCGTCCAGAAAAACCTGTCATATCAAATGTCAAATATGGTAGTAGTTTGACGTGTTTTGATGTAACCTCTATCTTGCAATGGATGCATTAGTCACCGTTGTTTCAATTTTGTTTTACGATTATGGAATTAGGTATCGTGATGAATTAAAAAAGTTTTTACGGCGTGAGCAGCTAGGCATTGCTGGATGCACGCCTGTGCTTAAATCTATTTTTTAGTATACATGCATCATAAACCAATTAAAACACACTCATAAGCGTGCATAATCGGGCCTTTATCGCACGGCGTGCGTATAAAGGTTGCTTGGTAACAGCCAATCCCAAGCGTTTAATAGTCTAGTGAAATGTCAGGAAATGTCAAATGACATATAGGTACATGTCATGTATTGAAATTATTAATTTGATTTCTTCTAATTAAAATTATTGTTGCATTTATACTAAAAAATATCGTATGACACACGTGCATAATTAGCTTTTAAAGCACTCGTAACGTTAAAGCCACTCCGCTTCGCTTCGTGGCTTTAAACTCGTTACTCGTGCTTTAAAAGCTTGATTATGCACTAGTGTCATAATATACTATAATGTAACGTTAAGTAAAATTTCCCCTCATCGGTTAAAGAAAACGTCGTTCAAATCTATTGAACCTTTTTCTTTTAATTTGCATGCGGACATTTGAAGGTGCATATATACTAGCACTCTATACATAGATGTGTTCGTTTGCATTACACTAACTGCTTTCCAGGTATCCATTTTACTATTGTCAACTTATTATGTAATAGTATATTATTTTATATGGAGGAAAAGTGATACTATTCATGGCGCGCTCAAATAATAGAGAGCAAGCCATGAAAAGTAACTTTTCCTCCATATAAAATATGCTATTTTTTCTTCAAACGTCGGCAAATTTATGCAAAAATATCTGTTTTTATTGAAGATAAGCGGGTTTGGTAGGATGTTTGGACGTTGAGACCGATGATTAAGTATGAGCTGTTTCTATCGTAACTCATCATAAACTGTCAAGTGGACACTGTCAACATTGAAATTATGTCTTTGTATTGGTTTGTACGTTGCCGTAATAACACTTTTCCCTCCGGCGGCGGAAAAGTGAAAAGTAAACCTCCGGCGGAGGAAAAGTGACACTTTGCGGCCGACTACTCAGTCAAGAAATGTCAGTTTTATTGACGTTTGAAGAAAAAATACTTTACCGAACCATCAAACTATCGTAATGCAATACACAATTAATGAAAAAGTGCAAATTATAAAATGGTTTTATAATTTGCCATAGTATTTGACATAACCACTGACATTCCTGTCATACAAACAGTTGACATTATTAAAATGGATACATTTAATTTTACCTCCCACTACCTTCTCCTATCAACAGGTTTTCGTAGTTCAGATTGTTATCCTGTATATCTACTCAAAATCAGTTAGGAAGGTCAGATCTAGTCCATTCCAAGATACCGAATATCACTATTTTATACCTTCTTGCACTTGTACTGTCTGTTAGTGTTTTATCTCCAAAAGATAACACATAACCCCACTCTTATTACAGCTGTTGATATACATATGTAAATGTATGTACATTATAGATACGTATGCATATTCAAACAAAAAAATAGTTTTAAATGGTAATATCGAATATGAATCGCTTATACGAAGTTTAAAAATTCTTTACTTAATCATTATTTATATTTGCTCAAAAATTAAACTTTAGCAATGTAGATAATAGGTATACAGTATGTCCCCTGATTGAGTTACAAGAGAAAAGATCGTTTTTAATTTTGCATGTCACGACAAATTGTCAATTTCAACACTTAACGTTATCTTTTACCCACGGCCCAACACACGTAAAAACTAATTAATGTTCAATTTTCAGGTTTAAAGACCAATTAATCACAAATTATTGTGATTTTTTCCCTGAAAAATCATTTTTTTATCGGTGTAACTTAATCGAGGGACATGTTCTATAAAACTAGTAGGTATAACGCTGCGTAAGATCGAGCCGCATTAAAACAGCATGATACTTTATTCTTGAACCATGTCACACATCAGGCACTTTCTATTTAACACTGATCAGCGAACAAAACCGGTTTTCTTCGAACGAATCATGTTCTATTTAAAAAATTTGAAATTGTGATTCGTCCCCACTACAAAAAGGTATGTGATCACGATTTGTAATCCCCTTTCCCCTGTGAAACATCATATTTTTCGGTTTAGTATGTTTAAAACGAACATAACCTCACTTCTTTCTAAGTACGCGTTATCTGATAGTTATGTGTGGTGTAAACAAATCCTCTTCTTCTTTTGTGCATTCTTTTCGCAGTGCTAGTTGCTGAACATGTTCCTAATAAACATTTGATCACGCTTTGCAAATCATAATCCAGAAATTTTACAAATAGAAATCAGCTATCGTCTCGCTACACTAGGCCTAGGCGACATTTAAGAGGTTTGTTCGTTGCACATTTTATATTACAATTCCTGCCCTATTGTACAATATTGTAGTTAGTGTAACATAAAATGTGTTCGTTGATTTTATGTGTTACATTATGTTCAGATGATTCTAAAAATTATCCCGCCACACTCGATAAGCTACACGTAAATTTTAGCAAGTGTGAAGAGTGTAATGTAGAAGATTATGTACAATGTTGTAGTTGCATGTTCGTAAAATGTAAATACATCGCATACGCATTTGATTAAATTAAATAATTTTATTTACAATGGCCTATGAGTATCCAACTAGACGTGCTGTTTTAGCAAAGAATGATGATGGTGAGCCAGTTAAAGACGAATGTGGATATTTGTTTCGAATTATTGGTGTGTATGTTAGCAACTTGCGATTACCTAGGTTGACAATAGTGTGAGTAGGTTAGAAGTAAGGAAATACATGTGAAAGGTTGACTGTAAAGAATTACACTTATTAAACTTGTTTTGTTATTTAAAGACGTGTGTTTTATTAAAGAGGAAGTTAAAACAAGTTAACAAGTCAGAAGCGGGATTGAGACAGAATTGGATAGAATCTAAAAACAGAAACAGTGAATAAAAGTTAGAAATTGGTGTCGGTAAAAAGAAAAGAAGATGGCGGAAGGACACGATACGGTCACGATGGACGTATTTGAAATATTTCAACAGCGCATGGCTGAACAAGAATGTGTAACTAAGCAAACAGATAATGATTCAGAAAAGAGAAATAAACAAGTAGAAGGCGATATGAGCAAAATGCTAGAAATGTTGATACATAAAAATCAAAGACGCGATAAACTATTAGAGACAATTAAGATGACAATGCTTTTCCTTATAAAACAATTAACCTGAATAAAAACACCAATCTTCGAGTTAAAGCTTTTTCTTAAACAATTGCTATCGTTTCTTAAAATGTGATGATTAAGATGTCAATTAAGTAGAAGCATCATTTGCTTGGTAGCAGTCAACTTTTGTTTTCCGCGGCATTGAGCGCTCTTAATTATTAAATTTGTGTCTTCAACTAATGCTGAATATATGAACGTCCGTAAAAGAAAAATCTACAGTGTACGTAAAAATTGCAGATGTGATGCAGAAAGTTATATCGATTTACTGTGAAAATGTTAGCGGTTGGGAAAAATTGGTGAAAGGCGATTTCACCAGTAAAATAAAACAAAATAGGTGAAGAAGAAACTGTAAGACATACACACTGTAATGGACAGTTTTGGAAAAGGCCAATATTTTTATTAAACACATGGAAGCTAAAATCAGAGAGATACCGGTTTCCAAATGCCAACGTCAGGATTCCAAAGTTTAAAGAATTCGGTGATGAATATATAAACCGAAAAGGGTACTCTAGCATCAACGTGCAGGCAACTTGAGACGCAACATTTTTACAAGTGTAGATTGTGAATGGTCAGGCTCTGTGCACGATAGCAGAATTTTCAAAGGATATATACACGACTTAAAAACAGAGAAGAATGCGTATCATTAGGAGACGATGACTACTCTATATCGCCTTGGGTTAATGGAAAACTCCTGCAATCCAAGAACAGATAACGTTTTCTGTCGGGAACGTGTCATAATTGAACGATGTTTTACAAGAAAAAACAGTATAAAATTAGTACCTAATAAATTAGAAAAAACATCTACGATAATTGCCTGCGTTGTGATGCATAATATCACTTGAATAAGCAATTGCCATAGAAGTGCAAGAAAAGCAGCAATTGCTTAAAAATTTTATTCATATCCAGATCTGGCAATTGCTTTTACTTATAGCATTTGCTAGTCAAGCAATTGCTAAGTAATTGCTTCAAGTAATTGCTTGGTTTAAATTCATTAGGCCCAATGCTCCAACAATTAACCTGTAAAACACCACCATCAGTAAACACCTCGATTATGCCAGATGTATTAAGTAAAGTACCCACATTCGATGGCAGTATGAGCAGTGCGAAAGATTGGCTTGAGCAATTACAGAGTACAAGGTTATTACACGATTTACCAGATAACTACATATTAGAAACAGCACGAACAAGGCTTACACATGGAGCAAAACAATGATATTTATCTTATGCTGAGGATATTAAGACATGGGAGAATTTCGTAAGTAAATTTACAACTATGTTCATCGTTAAGGAAAGTCAAGCAGCGAATGAAGCAAAGAACACAGAAGAAGGGTGAACCTCTTGATAATTACTTCCATGATAAAGTTAAATTATGTTTAGATTTAAATATGGATGTCAGAGATATTAAGGAAGAAGTATTACTTGGGTTATGGTCGAAAACATTGTGTGATGCCGTATTTCCATTGAAACCCACAACTGTCGAAGGATTATTACATGACTTACATGAATTTTAGAACATCGAAACAAAGAGGTATGACAGAATACACGGTAACGTTAGAAAAGAGCTACAGCAGAAGAGTGAAACAGAAGATAATTCGAAACGTAGTGCTAATATCGATGAGAATAGAAGCAGTTATAGAACATCCTTATTGAAAACGATAGAAAGGTATTCAAGTGCTACAAATGTAAAAAATATGGGCATATTGCTCGTGAATGTACAGAACCGAAGACAATTTTGTGTTATATGTGCAAACAAGAGGGACATATTGCTAAGAACTGCAGCAAGCCGAGGAAGATGGAAGCAGAAATGAACATTCTAAGTGGTAAGACGAACAATAAAATTATGAAATACATACGTATTAAATTATCAAATACATACGTAGTAGTAGATAATGTAACCTATGCTGCCATAGATACAGGAAGTAGTGACTGTACGATTAAATCTACTGCTGCTATTTGTGGTAAATTTGCAATTAAACTGGAACCAGGTCAATTGAAAGGTTTCGGAAATACAAACAATACTGTTACGTCTTGCGGTACTATCACAGCAACAATAAATGTAGATGGTGTAGTCGCTGAAAATGTAGAACTAAGAATTGTTCCTGATGACGTACAACCCACAGATATAATCATTGGCCGTAATTTCACTGATTTAGAAGAGGTTGTGTATTTCAAAATTGATGATAAATTAGGTACATTTTGAATATAAGGACATGGTAAGAGATAAACTAGATACGCTTTTTGAAGCGCCCAGTACAGCAGCAATAAAAATTAACCAAGATCTGGCGATAGAAGGACATACCATGCTTTTCTTAAACACAATTGTAGCCGAAAGGGACATTTATTTACCAGCAATTAATTTGGGCCAAAATACAAAGGATCTACATGTTGGAGATGAATTTGACGAGAAAATACTATCGGTAGACCAGAAATTACCAATCATCGAGCATGTAAAAGAGCCAGTACTAATAGATGATGTGAAATCAGAAGAAGATATTTCACAAGAGACGGAACTGGTAGATTTATCGAATGAATTTCGGGATTGTATAGCAAAAAAATATTTTTGAAGTAGGAAAACCGATGTAGTGGAAATGACAATAGATAGACCCGATAGTAAACCCATAGCGAGTAAACCATACAAAGTAAATCAGAAGGAACGTGAACAGATAAAAGACATCGTCCAGGAATGGAAAAATACTGGAATAGTACAGAAAACAGTGTTGCCATATGCTAGTCCGGTATTACTAGTACGAAAGAAAACCGGTGAAGCACGTTTAGTTGTGGACTACAGGAAATTAAATTCTCAAACAAAGAAGATGAATTATCCATTACCCAATTTAGATGACCACATACAATTGCTAAGAGGATGTAAAAATATTCACGATATTAGACTTAGCGCACGGATATTTGCAGATGCCGCTTGCATCCGAATCAAGAGGGAAAACTGCATTCATAACCCCGGACGAAACAGGCGAATTCACTCAAGCAATGTTCCGATTGATGAACGCACCCTTTTATTTTTCAAAATTAAGTCAAACTGTGTTGAAACCGTTTAGAAATAAAATAGTTTTGTTTTACTTGGACGATATGCTTATTCCTGCTAAAGACTGGCCAGAAATGACTTTACGACTACGAAGCATTCTAGAGCGATTAAAGGAAGCCCGATTGACGATTAAACTTTCGAAATGTGCATTTGGAATGAAACGTATAGAATATTTAGGCAACATTATTTCAGAGAAAGGAATGGAACCAGGGAGTAGAAAAACAGATGCAATAAAGTATTTCCCTGCACCGAATGATGTACACGCTGTAAGAAGATTTTTGGGATTAGCAAGTTTCTTTCGTCGATTCGTAAGCATTTTGCACTCATAGCTAAACCATTAACGAGACTGACGCGGAAGGAAATCATGTTCGAATGGAAAGAAGATCAGGAAAAGGCCTTCAATGAAATCAAGACGAAACTCACCTCACACCCAGTTTTGAAGATGTACAATCCCAACGCGGCACGATCTGAATTGCACACTGACGCTTGCGCAGATGGAATTGGAGCTTTATTTCTTCAAACCGACGATGAAGACCGTTTGCATTTAGTGTACGCGGTAAGCCGCAGAACCACCCCGAATGAGAAAAACTACCATTCTAGCAAATTAGAGCTACTGGCAATAGTTTGGGCAATAGAGAGACTGCGAATATTCCTCATTAATATAAAATTCACTATTCTTACGGATTGTCAAGCCTTAATTTACTTAAATAAAAACAAAACAAAAATTGCGCAAATAGTTCGGTGGAGTACCCTGGTTTCAGATTATGATTTCGATATAAAATTCAGAAATGGTCGGATTATGAAACATGCGGATGCCTTATCTAGAGCACCAGTAGAACTTCCAAAAGAAGACTTCGAGGAAACCGTCGCCGAAAAACTAAGCGTGTATACAGTGTTGTCGTGTGAAGAAGAAATCGCTTTACTACAGTGTACAGACGAATTTCTAAAACGTAAAATAGACATTTTAAAGAAAAAACCTAGTGAAAGAACTGTTAGTGATGGAAACGAAGTGAGAGACTATAAGTTAAAGAATGTACTGTTATACAAAACTATAAACAAGGAAAGTGATCAAAGGAAAGAACTTTATGTTGCCCCAAAATCAATGCGAAAAACTTTAGCTATTAAATATCACGATCTGTGTGGACACATACGACTAGACAAATGTTTGCGTAAGGTTTCAGAATATTATTACTTTCCGTCGATAAGAAATTATTTAAAAAGACACATAAATATGTGCGTGGAGTGCATCTTATCGAAACGTCGAGTTGGAAAACAACTGGGATTTCTTCATCCGATACCTCCCGGCCGAAGACCATTTTCCCTTATCCATATGGATCACATAGGACGTTCGTCACGAGTAGCAGAGGCTATAAATATGTATTGACGCTAATTGATAATTTAACAAAATTTGTGCAGCTAGAGCCCGTAAAGAGTACGAAGAGTGATGTCACCATTAATAAAATCGAAAAATTTATTCAACAATACGGAGCGCCTGACCGAATAATAACAGACCGAGGAACTAGTTTTACTTCCGAAAAATTTGAAGAATTGGCTCAGCGACATGGAATAAAACATACTCTAAATTCGAGTCGGCATCCTCAAGCCAACGGCTTGGCAGAAAGATTGAATAGTACCTTAATACCGATGATGCAAGTCAGCAATCAAGATCCGAACGGACGAGATTGGGATAAACACATCAAAACTATTGAGAGACACATAAATACTTCGATAAATAAGTCGACAAATAAAACACCGTTCGAATTACTATATGGATACTTACCTCGATATGGAGATGGTGAAATGAGAAGATTGACTATACAAAATGAGACATATAAAATACCCGAGGAGTTGGGAGAAGAAGTGAGACAGAATATCGAAAAAGAACAAGCAAAATATAAAACGAGATATGATAAGCACAGATACGAAGGGATTAAATATAATAAAGGAGACATTGTATACATCAAGCCACCTATCCAATCTACAGGAGAATCCACAAAATTTCAACCACGTTACAGAGGACCGTATACAGTAATAGACATTTTACCTGCGGACACATACCGAATTTCTGCATTGAATAAAACCCATAACAAGAACAACACTGCCCACGTGAGTCAGATGAAAATATGGAGAAACAATGGAAATGACAGTGAGGAGAATGAAGTAGCTGAAGAAGAGATGGAAGACGAAAGTATGACGATGGAAGAAGAGACGACTGAAGAGAGGTTTAAGAATATAAATAGTGACTGTAATGTAGAAGGGCAAAGGCCCAAAAGACTAGTAGAAAAACCAAAATATTTAATGGATTATGACTTGAAATTATAATTAAATATTCATGTTAAAATGTTAATCTAGTAACCAGATGTATAATGTATTCATTAATGGTTGTCTTACTGTTCGATTTTGTTTTGTGTGTGATCAATATTATTTAAATGTTTATTTTGTAAAATGTCTTGGAGGACCAAGGCTAGTCAGGAAAGGCCGAGTGTTAGCAACTTGCGATTACCTAGGTTGGTAGTAGTGTGAGTAGGTTAGAAGTAAGGAAGTACATGTGAAAGGTTGACTGTAAAGAGTTACACTTATTAAACTTATTTTGTTGTTTAAAGACGTGTGTTTTATTAAAGAGGAAGTTAAAACAAGTTAACATGTATAAAAATGTATTGCAATGCAGATTTTTATATACATATTTTGGAACAACCACTTCGACAAATTTTGTTATTGCTGTTCTTGAATCTTTTAAAAGTGCGCATCCCAACATTAATATTGTATCATCTTTGGATGAACTAAATAATTTTTCGCTATCCGATTCAGATTCTAAAAATTGTTCCAAAATTTCTTCTTCATTATCCATGTTAGTTACTAATCTATAACTATTTCAAATCAAACTACGCTATACCTTGTTTTTTATTAAGAGGGACAAAATTTGAAATCGCCCGCCAAAATATAGGCTTACGATTGGTTAATTGCCAGTCATGTTTACAATGCTCAAATTTGTCAATTTTAGTGCGGCCATATTGGAAACACAGATGATTGAAGAAATATTTTTGTAAAGTGTTTTCCAATTTTGTTGTGTTCCTACGGTATTCAAGCAATAAAATTAGTTTTTTTTTACTATTTGCTTGTGATAATGGATTTACAATCTAGTACAAGTGGATTATCAACGTCGCCTCCAAAAAAGCGTACTACCTTGGGACGTGAACATTTGTCGGTACAGGAAAAGCAAGCTAGATTAAACATGTATAAGAAAATTAGTGGTGGTTGTCCTAGAAAAGAAAGGACACAGATAGCACTGCAAATATCAAACACTTTAGGTAGTATACTTAACACAACTATTTGTTAGTAAAATCAATCGCAATTTTAAAGATGATACAAATATATATACCTATAGGATTTCTAAAAAGCCTCTACATTTCGCAAAAATTACCAATAATTATAAATATCTTGAAAACGGTTAGAGATAGGTATAAGGAATATTTAAACAAGCTGACATAGAATTCAGAGAGGAATCCAAAGTTGAATAAATATATAGGGTGCTCATGCATGTCAGTCCTGAACAGCACCTTTCTATATAGGTGATTGGATCTTTCGGAATAACTAATGTTGAAATAAAACAGAGAGGCCAGATAGTTGGCTCTGGAGGACATGTTTAACCAATTTGCCCATTTGAATGTATGTGAAATGTGATCGATGATCGATTCTGCACTCGCTGGATTCTCAATCTAACAGTTCAATCCAAGCAAGGATAGTACACATTGATACAAAAGTTAACGACTAAAAGCACTAGAGATTGACAAAGCAACTTCCTCATGTCTTGGTCCAGGCAGTCCCTGCTGCGGTACTAATAAGTCGTGAGACATATTTTTTGAAACGAAGACGTGAGTCCAGTAAGTCCAAGATTTCGAGAACACTCAGATATTGGCAACACATCGTCATTCACCACAACTCGTATCTGAGGCATGATTCTGGATACAGCAGAAGGCCTACCAAATGTCATAACTGAAGACTTGTTGGGGTTAATTATTAGATAACAAATTGTAACTCAGCATTAATTTTCGCAATTGCATCCCGGGCAGCGTCCGCATCGAAAGAAGAATAGATTTGCGTATCATCCGCATACATATGGTACGAGCAATGGCGTACACCCTTCATGATGCCGGAAGTATCTATGCAATAGAGAAGGGGTTCCAATAAACTCCCCTGAGGCACACTCGACACCACACATCTAGAAGATGAACTGTTGCCCCGCAAAGACACCACCTGACTACAACTCATTATGTAGGACTGAAAAAAGGCTATCGATTCCCGACTGAAGCCAACGTAACGCAGAATGGATAGCAACAGTTGGTGATTGATGGTATCAAAAGCCCTGCTGTAGTCCAACAGTACCAGCACCGTAATTTTGCCACTATCAATAGCAGAGAAAATATCATCAGTTACGTGAGCCAATGCAGTTGCACAGCTGTAACCCGATTGTTCACTAGGTAAGATACTAAAAGTATATCGAAGGCTTCCACGGCCCGAGTCTCTGTTATGAGGGCTTCCGAATTTTGACCGCGTTGTAGTAAATATATACAATACAAAAATAAAACAAAAGCAAAAATTATAAAATAAAAATACATACAAAAATTTATTAAAACTCGACGTTTCGCCACTGATGTAAGTGGCTTCTTCAGGAGCAAGAGCGCTCACCCAGCTTTTGCTCCTCAAGAAGCCACTTACATTAGTGGAGAGAAATCGAGTTTTAGTAAATTTTTGTATATACATATTTGGTATTTTTATTTTATAATTTCTGCTTTTGTTTTATTTTTGTATTGTATATATTTACTTTATTATGATGCCGTCAAAACCCGCAAGGCAAACCAGAATTTAAACCGGATACTTTGTTATTTCAGCATGGTAATACTTTGCTAAGATTACCATCTTATCACCAGAAGTAAATCTGATAGAAAAGATATGGGCTATAAACAAACAATGGATTGCGGAATGTAAGGTTTAACATGTTGTTGCTGTGAGTACTTTGTTAATTAAAATACATACTCAATACACGTTTTTGATGTGTCTCGCGCTTTGGTCTCGCGGAACAACTTTACACTGTGTGTGTAAAAAAAAAAACGAGAATCGCTTCACTGCCGCTTATCGGATAGATACGTGTTCTTAGCGCCAAAATATCTTCAATTTTACATGAATTATACCAATTTTATTTGTTTATTGAGACAGTCTGTGTAACAAACATTATATACATTATATGTTCACAACTCAACATGATAAATGTCATTAACGATGTTAAGAAAATGTTGCACAATTTACATACATTTCTACAGGATTGCCAGATTGGTCATTTTGGGTAAAAAATAACTGAGTGTGGAATTATCGAAGTGTCGATTGTTCTGAAAAATTCCTTCATATTCACAGTAAAAATTTACTAATTTCATATAACGTATATCATTATTTATACTTCTTGAAAATTATTGGATGTGTTGTGTGAATTTTATTTACTTTCTACAAAAAAATGTTTGGATAACTCTTTTGAAATGCGTCTTACAATTCTGATTTTACGTTAAAGTACTATAGCAGGGATGGCATGCCGTGTAGGTACTATAAAATTCTATATATCGCCTAAAACTGACAGATTTCGTATGTTGTGTAGACAATTGTCGACGGTTCTACTAGACGATTGTATTGCTTCTTGACAAGAATCAGAAACGTATCGCTTTCAAGGTAGATCGTATGTAATTCATATGTAACTGCTTAGAAACTGTGACTAAAGGTTTTGTACATACTTGGTAGGAGTGCATTTATTAAATTCATTGTACTTATTATCCAACGAAAAGAAAATTGTGAATATTTCGAATAATCTTTCATAGTCATATTTCGTATATTTTATTTTTTGTCGTAAATTAAAAAATAAACAATAAGTCAATAATGATAAAACTCGTATGCATAACAATAAATAAGTAAAAATATTCTGGCGAAAAAATACAAAACTTTAAATATTATTCCGAAAAAGGAATTTACTAAAACCGGACACATAGAACAAAATCAAAATAATAACCACAATGGGGTCGGAAATATATTTAAGTATTCATCCACCGTAAATGTAAAAATAATTCTCTACCAAAATATCCAACATAAATCAATACAACAATATTTCTATAAGAAAAATTTTTATTAGAATAATATTTTTAGTAATGTATATAGCTCAAAATCGAGAGAACGAAGTTTACCGAATAAAAAGCGATATGTATATCATATGGAATTTTAGCAACAATTTTGCTTGAAAGCAAAAGACGATTCGAAACCAGAGTACACGGCATGTTGTCTCAGGAACGGATACAAATGATAGAAAAACGCTATATCAGTATGTACTTTACATTCTTGCCGATCTTCTTTATTCAAATTCAGGCCTCACTAATTGTAAGACAATTTTGACAAAATCTTATGATCTTATTTGTCAATTTCAATAAATAGTGACAAATGTGAAATCTTTCATTTTTAAACTGATGCGATATCGATATTGGAGCTCTGTTTTGTACAATGAATTGTGAATTCGTAGGTAGAAATTTAAATGTATCTTGAATACAGATGTTATATTACGTACTATTTTATTTGAAATTAATCGTGGGCAGATAGTGACAATACAATCACATTAATTTGAAAAAAATGTGTAAAACAATATGGTTAATAGTAGTTAGTTAATTTTATTAGAAAATGTTGTTCTTTTGTTAATAAATTGTTTAAACAAAATATAGCTTTATTAAAACTTCTTAATTGAGCGTAAACATAGTTAAACGAAAGTGTTTTATTTTCTACGTGTTTCAGGAAAATACGTGCGTGCAGTAGAGGCGTAATATATTTATACATTCAGAATCATATGCGCACAGCAAATAGCTTATAAATAGAATAGATGACATCGGTAACAAGTTAAGCCCAGAAAATTAAGGATTCTCTTTATTTCAGTTATACAAAGCCATTCGTGCATTCAAGTTCATAACATTTTGGACAGATAAAATTTGTACCTACAGGCTTTATAACGTGTTAAAGAATATTAAAAACTGGGATTAAACCTGCGATTACAATTTAACAGGCAAGCAAGATGACAATATGGAATACTACATTATAGTTGATGCGTTATTTTCTAAGTTATGTTTATTATACACTTAACGCATTGCAAAAATTAGATATAATTTTTTCAGTTATGCTACATTATTCATATATGAATTATAATAAAAAATAGCAAAATGAATATGGAAAACTTTTGCAAAACCAAATATAGTAAACTACTATTCTCCAAATGTAAAAGTAATACAAAATATGAACAATAACGAAGAAGTCGTTTCGACGTCTTATACTGCAGTATTTACCGTGACACGGAATGTGTTAAAATGGTCTACCAGTGACGTCATTACTTTAAGCTCTAAAGACTTATAAATAATATGGTGTTTCCAAATACGTTTGACATAATAGAAAACTGCATAATTACTGGCACATTTCTGTTTCGATGTAAAATATAAAATAAGCGTTCTAATTTTGTGTATATGTCGTACGCATATTATAAAATCAGGCGTATTATAATATGCAACACACCGGGCAGAGATGGAAACACAAAGTTGCTGAAGTACCCTTCTTCACGAAAGAGGAACTAACATAGACATTGTTAGACATCTTTAACCAATTAATTAAAGTACTGGAATTTACGAGAAAATTGAAAGAAGCTATGGTCATACTATTGTGGAAAGGAAAACCAATGGACTCCGTGTCATCGTTTCGGCCAATATGCCTACTTAGTATACTGGACAAGTTATACGAGCGTCTAATCAAACAAAGATTGGAAATAGAGTTACAAAAAACAGGTGGCCTTTCCAATAGACAGTTCGGTATTATAAAGGGAAGATCAACGGTGCACGCAATCAAAACAGTTGTAGATATGGTTAACCAGTTCCGGAGAAAATGGGTAGCAGTAGTGGCACTAGATATTAAAAACGCCTTCAACTCTGCAGCCTGCAACCTATCAACATACCTTCTTAGGATAATGCAGTCATATTTCAGCGATAGGAAAATCTGTTTGAGCAGTAAAACAAACGTCAAGATTGGTGCCGGAGTTCCGCAGGGATCGGTTCTGGGACCCACCCTGTGGAACATTCTATATGCACAAACAGGCCAAATTAGAGGTTCAGAATCGTATAAAGACTGGAGAATCAAACTTAAAAATAAAATACAACAAAGGTGTGCCTACTGTTATTCCGTCTTTAAACTGAATCAGTCCAACAGCTCCGATTTTAATATTTCCGTCTACTATCAAAATGTTAGGGGCTTCGCACTAAGACCTACTCGTTCTTTCTATCTGCTTGTGAAACATCTTATGACATTCTAGTTATCACTGAGGGTCAAAATCATAGTTGTCACTTAAGTAGCACTCTAACCTCATCTCACACTCATTGGAGGAAACCTTATTCTCATCTCAATTTTATGATTCATAAACATGAGTAAGCGTCTTGCTAAGTTGAGCAACGGATGAGGAATCGTTGAGCTACTACGTCATCGTTGTAATGACGTGTGCGTGACATATTATTTGTTGAACTAATTGTAACGAACTACGAGGAAATACTGTTAGTACAACAATGAGGAACATAATTTGTTAAATTGTAGTATTGAGTATGTATGAAACGTATTTATTTTTTATGTATAATCGAAAACTGCTATGCAATTAAAAAGATGCTGGGAAAATATGTAAAATAGAAAAAGAAAGGAATTAGCCGAAGAAAAGAAGAAAGGTATGGCAACAGGAGATGGCTCATACATATCACCAACAAATGATTATGACATGGATAATATGCTAAATAAATTACAAATTAATACGAAAAAATATAAATATGAAAATAAGTTCGCAAAAAATCAGATTTATTTTGTTTTTAGCTTTGTCAATTAACGACAATTTCACCCCTTACTATTAACATGCTTCAAATATTAAAATGTCTTTCAATAAATGCTGCTCGGATGGGTTTTCCGCTCTTGTACATCGCCTATTTGTAGGACATCCACTACTCTATCGATAAATAGGTCTTCTAAATTTCCTTCTCTTTCCAGCACTGCTAACAATGGTACCCCTTGAAAAACGGTACCGTTGTAATAGCTCGGTATTATCATATATCAAAGGATTCTCTACTATCTCTCATAATATTTCTGTTATAAATCATAAATGATTTTAAAATCATAAGCATTTTTAAGTGTGTACTTTTTACCTAGTGTGTACACTTTATCCTCTACGTAATCCACAAATTCAAAAAAATCATTCATATTGCAAATAAAAATGATTAAAAGCAACAAAAACACAAGAAAACACAATAAAAATTAACTGAGTAGCGAATGAGGAGCTATTGACACGACTTAAACTTTACTCACTTTTGACACAATTGTAAATGACATTTGAGTTTCTAACTGTCTATGAATTCCGATAATTAACTAAATGACGCAGTAAGTATGAGTTTAGGACATTGATTAAGTAAATAATAACTAGATAGCAGAAGCCGTATACCTCGCTATATTGAAATGTTACACCAATATGGGGAAATGCACGACGGGAAAAAGTAACATCTGCGCAGGCATCACCCAAATCATATCTGTAATCCTGGTGGTGTATTTTCCAGTGTATAGCAAAACATAATTTTAAATTGGTTTTGATTTCTCGTTCCTGATGCAGTTTGATGAGTCATGAATGATCACTCATCGATGATGTAGAGCACATTTGCTGGTTGTTGCATTCCGCATTCCCAGTGTTGTTCTCGTTGTTCTCTTAATTGGCGTTTACGGTTGTGTTTATGGACAATTTATCAAAGTGTTTTGTATTAGCGTAAGTTTAAATAACTGGCGTCGGAGAAGTAAAACGCGCACCTCAATCACAATTTAAATTTTGTTTTGAGAGATACAAAAGGGTATCCACGTATTTTTTATTAAAAATGCTATTGAAACCTATTATTATAGGATTTGGAGTAGAGAGATTATATTCTCTAATATGCGTTTGAGTACCTACATGAAACAACGTGCTTTTGGTACAGTGGCCACAAACGCATATAGGAACAGTGGTCACTGCTTTTCCTTGCAAAAAGCAGTGGCCACTGTTTCTTTCTACAAAAAATAATGGAAATAGCAGAAATTGACGTTCAGTTCCTTTCAACATCACGATGTCAAGATAAAATAACAGAAACAAATGAGAAACATCCATCGGAAGTTGTACCAGAAAAAAAATCGTTTCTTGTGAAACAGTAGCAACTTCCAGGGAAACAACTACAAATCGATTTATTTCTCCTGTGCTACTGCAACCATACCCTAAAGCGACCTCAATGCCGCTAAAAAAACAAAGAAAGAAGAAGACGACGGAAGTCCTGACTGATACACCAATTTATAAAAGAATAGAAGCGGAAACAGCAGAAAGAATGGCAAGACAGAATAGAACCAAGAAAGCTAAGACAACGCTAAAAAGAAAAATTGATGGTTCTGTTCGACTACCAAGAAGTCGATATCCAGCGATAGCAGCAACAGTGATAGGGAACTGTCGGATGTTGCGGATTCCGAGGATGTTAGTCTATTTTCAGAATTAGATGAACTGTTTGAACAGGACATAAGCCAGGTGGCAGAGATGGGTTCATTTGTTTAGGTGAGATTTGATACCAAAGAAACCTCGAAATTTTATATAGCACATGTTACAAGTTTTTTTCTTCGGATTACGAATATAGTGTAAATTTTTTACGACGACATGGAATACATTTTTCATATCCTTCAGTTAAAGATTGTGTCGCAATAACAAAAGCGGACATAGTTCTGGTTTTGCACCAACCAATAAGCGCTAACACAACGAACAGCAAATTTGTTTACTTTTAAAATGGATTTATCATCTTATGATATTTGTTAAAGTGTAATATTTGTTATTTCTCTTTTATAACTTTTTGATAATAAAATATAAGAATTGCAAATAATGACCACTGTACCTTATCTTTGTGACCACTGTACCAATCGGTTAGGTACAGTGGCCAAAAATGCTATTGAAACCTATTATTATAGGATTTGGAGTAGAGAGATTATATTCTCTAATATGCGTTTGAGTACCTACAAGCTACCTTATATACTCGATAAATATTTTTTAAAGAAGATCGCGTATACTTAATAATATTCAATTAGCAAAATGCATAAGCTCAATAGACACCTATTCGTTATACCTGTGGTTATGCTACCAAAATAACTGGGCGGTTTTATAATTGCCTGTGCAGATGTTACTTTTTCCCGTAGTGCATTTCCCCTTATTGGTGTAATAAATTGCTACGGCTTTTGCTATCTAGTTATATATTTACCTAATCAATGGTTTAGGATGAGAGAGCCTCAAGTGACATTTATTAATTTGACCCTGAATCATGGATTGATGACGCTATAAACTGTTCTGAGTTATTACCTTCAAATTATAACTGTATCAGGTGTGACAGAAGGTGTTCTTTGATCAACCGTTCTGTTGGAGGTGGAGTTTTGCTTGCTCTCACAGATGCTATTACTTACGAAGTTATTGACACCAGTATTATTACTACGCTTGTTCCTGCAATTGATTTAATCGTGTGTAAATGTGCACTAAACTCTGTCTCTTTCTTCATTGCCGCGATATATATACCATCTTTTATTAATCAGCACGAGTTCGACTTGTTTAATGATTCGCTTGAAATTTTATTACTCGACAAGGCTACTGTAATTTTTGAAGATTTTAATCTTCCTTTATACGTTAGCAGTTCCCAATCTTGTCCTAAATGTTCCACATTTTGCTGTTTCTGTAGCTCGTTGAATTTCACGCAACACAATTCTGCAAGGAACTGTGATAACAAATTGTTGGACCTGATTATCTCAAATACTACCTCCAATATTCTTGTTGAAGCTGACGAGTTTCTATTTGTTCCTGTTGATCCATATCATCCTCCTCTGTCAATATTGATAAACTTTTTGTTACCAACTCGCATATCTGCTTTTCCTTCTAACACAAATCTGCGATACAACTTCCATCGGACAAACTTTCAACTGTTATGTCACAGTCTTGCTGACGCAAACTGGTCTGTACTCGAATCTTTTGATAATGTTGACCTTGCTCTGGTGGAGTTTTATGGCATACTTCGACATATCTTCGATATCTCTGTCCCAAAGTATTCGGCAACTGGCAAGCGTTCGTCCTATCCAACTTGGTTTACGATGGATATTATTAATATTTTAAAACTGAAGTTATATTACAGACGTAAATGGAAAATAACAAACAATTCATATTTCTTGAATGAATTTAGAAGAACTCGTGCTTTGTGCAAGTCCAAAGGTGCTAAAAAATTGTCTTCAAAATTATCGGCCTATAACAATACTTTTCAATTTCGGGAAATTATACGAAAACGTAATATATTCATGTATATATAGCAATGTTAAAGTTTCTATATCGCCGCATCAACATGGTTTTGTTAGGGGAGATCCACGGTAACAAATCTTGTTAGCCTTACACAATACATGCGCCAAGTATTGGATCAGCAAGGTCAGGTAGATGTTATCTATACTGATTTTAGTAACGCTTTCGACAGTATTGATCACGGTTTACTTTTATATAAGCTATCTGCTTTTGGACTCCTTGAAGTCCTGCACTGCTACGACTACTCTGGTCATATTCGAATAACAGATGTAACTATGTGTTTTATAATGGGTTTACGTCTTCAAGCTTTATTCCAACTTCTGGTGTACCCCAAGGTTCCAACCTTGGACCACTACTTTTCGTATTGTATATCAATGACCTTCTAAATTGATTATCCTGCTCGGTGTTGGCATATGTAGATGATTTAAAAATGTACATACACTTGCATCCAATCACTCAATGACGTCCTATACTTACAAGACAATCTAAATATTATCAGCACTTGGTGTTCTAAATTTAGTTTAAATTTAAATATAAATAAATGTTGTTACATACTGTCGAAAAGTGTAGTCGGTGTATGCAATACAAGATGCATATTTGCAGAAAGTTGAAATAGTGAAAGACCTTGGAGTGTTTTTTGACATTCGTTGCTCTTTTTCCCACCACATTCTAAACTTGTCCTTATCTGCTTCTCGTAGCCTAGGTTTTGTTCTGCGTTCCTGTAAACACTTCAATAATGTTTGTGTTTTTAAAAGACTCTTTTGTAGTCTGGTATTGAGTAAATTAGAATATCCGTCTCAAGTATGGTCACCACAGTATGTCTACCTTCAGCTCGCGGTGGAGAAGATTCAGCGACGTTTTTTGAAATATTTAACGTTTAGAAATAATGGTGTTTATCTACCTCGAGGCATTGATTACGCGACGCTGTTAATGGAGCATGAGATGGATGCTCTCAGTTATCGTCGAGAAACTCGCTTCATATGGAAATTAGTTCATTATGCCACTGATTGTCCATTTCTCCTATCATCCCTAAATTTCTCAGTTCTAAGATTATCTTCTCATTACTCGTCCACTTTTTCGATCTCATTCTCAAGAACTAACCTACTACAGTTATCACCACTGACAACGATGTGCCGAGCTACTAATTTACACTATAATGATATTTTCCTTGACTCCATCAATCTGTTATTGTAATCTGTTTCTATTTTCTTTCATATATGTATGTATGTATCTACGGTATTTACTTTAAAATTTTGTCCCGTAATTGGCAATAAAAGCATATTATTATAATTATATGATGGCGTCCTAAACATGCAAATGGCACAAGGTGTTACATCAATAGCATATGCGGATGATCTCCTCTTAATTGTGGAGGCAGACAATCGGAGGGAACTCGTGTTCAAAGCAAATGAGTCTACTCCTCCACTCCTGTTACTGAAATTTTCAAACTAAAACTGCTGCAGCAGAAGCCGCACAAGCAAAGGATGAAACGCGCCACAATTACTAAATGGCAGAATACTTGGAACGAACAAGACGGGACTGCGAGTTGGACAAAAACACTTATCCCAGAGCTGATGGTATGGGGCCGAGTGTAAACACAGATGGACGAACTATTATTTTACGCAATTTCTTTCGGGGCGCGGGCATTTCCGTAGTTACACGAAGAGATTTAAGTTAACAACTGAGGACCTGTGTGTGTATTCTGGTGCTGCAGACTCCCCTGAACATGCAGTGTTCGCATGAAGTAAATGGGAATTATATTATTAAGGTTAGGGATTTATGATTTTAAAATGTCATTAAATTAATCAAGTTCCAGGAAGTACCAACTTTACTTTTACGCACTCGTGTTTAAAGTGACTTTTTACGCACGCAAATCGAATCGTGAAATGACAGGTTTTGATAAGCGAGTACAAAAAGTACTTTTTCGAAGATAATAATATTATTTGGGCCCAACGGTGCACCGTGACAATTTAATAAATTTTACGTAGAAATAAACGCCTCTATACGACGATCAATGCAAAAAGCGGAAGTTTGTTGCTATCGCATTGCTTTTTACAGATGATTCGCATTGTCCTAAAATTTCTTCAGAAATACCTTTTGATAGTCATCTGTCAATAACGGTAATCAACGGTCGTTGATGGATTAATTTCTACAGGTCCGGTCAAATTTTGTGTTATATAGGGTCACCGAAAAGTTGTTGATTTTAATTACCACCTACTTTTTCTTCTTAAAATGCCCCTAACTGGCTGGTTTTTCTTCTTGTGTGTGTGTAATTTAATTTTGTGCTTTTGTTATAATATTTATGAGTATTTGTGTACAAAAGAAATGATATAAAATTAATTAATTACCTTAGAACATATGATTATTGTGGTGTATTTAACATCTTTCTGTCCTTGTCGCTGACTGGACTTATAATAAGACCTCTGCTGACCAACACCCCCTTCTACGTCAGATGGCTACTGAGTTAAACCATGACATCGACTCGCACATATGCGAACAAAATACAGATAATACCAACTTCAAGAGTTGCGCATCCTGTATCATCGGATAGTGTTGAATTAAATTTAGCTGAATGAATTCTGAACATATACTTCGCATGTGTGCAATCATGTTGATGTTACTTATTTTTATAAAATTGAATTAAATTGAATTAAAAGAAATACACAGATCAGATAGTTGGTTATAGTTTAATGAATATCAAATTAATTTAGTGCTTTTTTTATTTTCTAGATTACCTACAGCTGGATGATCATCTATCAAGTGACGAATGGAGTTGTAAACATTGAATAAAATGTAAAATAACATTACAATATGTATACGTTCTAGTTTAATGTCATTGTATTAAAGAGTTCAGTAGCCTACTAGATAATATATTAAAGAAATGAAAAATACACGTTAAGATGTTTTATTTTTTTGCATAAAAACGGCGCCTCACACGAAAAAAAGGCAAGAGAGATTTTTTATCACAAATTGAATAACAAGTTCAAAAATGATTTTTAATTTGAAATATCTCAGTGGCGTACCTTTTTTTTTTCTTTAAAAAATAAGATCATTACCCGTACGCACGCCAATGATGAATATAAAATTCTTGGTTGGATGTCAAGAAATGCGCAATAACCATCTCTTAAAACCCATCAAATTTTATTTGCCTATCTCGACCGGTTTTAGAGCAATAAATAAATCGTCAGTTTTTAAGAAAAACTTTAACACCCTATAACTCTGAAACTAAGCATTTGCGGACGGACGTTTATATAGCAAACTGTCATTATTTTTGCATGCAGAATCACCCCTTGAAGTTTGTCACACTTATTTACTAACACCCTGTAGATTATTTGCTTTCCAACTATTGTCACGCAGCGGTAATATACTCTAAGAATCTTCATTTGGTCAAGCTTTGAGTACGTTATCTGGGTGTTTCAATTTTTTCTCTTTTGACAAGCAATCATTCAAGTGTTATTTTCATAGGCGACGAGCTATGTTGGGCCACGAACATACTCTTAATGGATACTGTATTTTTCTATAAATTCAAACAATTCAACCAAGTACTCTTGTATCTATACTTGAGAAGTTACACTTTTGCTAGCGAGTCACGAATAACAGCATCAGAATTTCCTTTAAAAGAAATTGCCATCCAAACTAGGCCTTTTCGGAGAAATTTCTCTTTCGTTTTATAGCATACAGAAGGAAAACCGGTATTGTAACATATCCAGAATTTCTAGGCATCTCGTTATTATCTAGCGCAAACACTTTTCATTTATGATGATGCTCCCATTTGGAGTGATGATCTCACGCCTTACTTTTCTACACCGACAACAAAGGGATTCGTGTAATTATTTATCGGTGTATTTTAGACATTTGTAATATTTTATAATCATTTTTATTAAAATACCGCGCACTCTTTCACGGCATACCTTCAACTCGTTTTCCAACTTCCTTAGAGATGCACTTATACGGTTTATTGCAATTTTTCCAAATTTACTGGATTTATTTTTTTTTTGCATGACCGTTTATAGGAGTACAGTTTTGTTCACAGTACTTAGGCGCCTATTTATGCTAGAAACAGTAGATTCTTTGACATGAAGGTGATTAACAACGTGTTTTTTACTTTTTTGTCAATTAAGCAGTTTTTTCTTTCGAATTGTTTATTGTAACCTATTTTTATAAAAATATTACAAATCTCTCAACTTACGTGTGCCAATGATACATTAAAGAAACACTGTAATAGTACCTACATTCAATTGGTTAGATGATTTTTGACGAAACAATGATGCGTGACATGAACATCACAATGAAGATAGTCTCTTAAGAGCAGTCAAACAACCACAATCGATTATGATTTGGTCATGCATAACCACCGCAGGCCGTGGACTTTTTAATTTGTACAAGGTTCCATGAACCAAGAACAGTACAACACGGTACTTGACAGAGTTCTGTTGCCATATATAAATGAATTGAATACAATAATAGGTTCATATACAGAAGTGTTTTCATGATTCTACTATATTTGGCAGTGTTCCTAATATTTTGGCCAGGTGCTGTAAAATTGCGCAAGGCAGATGAAGGCTTACAACTCAAAAATGGAAATGATCATTTTTGAAGCTTGTTGTGAATTACCTTGGAAATGGCAAAAAAATAATAAGGACGAAATTTATTTAGTAGACAGTCTCTTAGGCTGAGAACTTTTCAAGTTGTACTCTGTAAAAATTATACATCAATTACAATAACAAAATAAAAAGTTTCGGCGAATATTATTCTCTGGGAGAAAGAATCAACAATTTTGTTGATATAACGAACAGCATATGTATGAAATGAGAAATACTGATTTTTACCCTTTGTTTAAAACTACAAGTAAAGTGCTCGAAAGATAATACTAACTTACTAAGAAAAAAATTGACGAAATACAAAACGATAGAAATACTACAGCAAGTATCATTATCAAAAGACGAAAATGTTGGTTCTATAAATAAAAAAACATTAAATTATCCACTGCGCTATGTGTCGACTTACGATTGCTATTATTATACAATGGCCTATAATTGGTGTTCTTTATCTAATTTTATTTTCAGAAGTAAAAAAGGTACAATACAAAAATCTACGTCTGAAGTATACTGATTAGTAAATACCGCGATATCATATAGTTTCTAGGTCCAAGATGGCATTGAAATAGAAAATACTTACATCTATGTCTGAACTTCATCCATATTAGCATACTCATGAGATAACCTTAACTTTTGAAAATTCTTTTAACAATGTCATCGTGACATCAATAAATATGTCATTTGATTTAAGTATACATAAACCAACAGGTTTAGCTCATATTCAAGATTTTATTAATAAAA
This sequence comes from Holotrichia oblita, assembly GCA_023690525.1. Lineage (NCBI taxonomy): Eukaryota > Metazoa > Arthropoda > Insecta > Coleoptera > Scarabaeidae > Holotrichia > Holotrichia oblita. Next base: position 90,011,237 of record CM043017.1, on the reverse strand, counting down.
TAAGGGCAAAATTAAAGCAAATGTTGAAATTGTTGTCCGTTATTTTCAATTCCCAAGATGACACGCTTTTTCATGCTGTTAAAGGCATTTTGCATTGCGGGCGTTATTAATGCACATTTGTCAATAATTCTTGTTGCAGATGATCTTGCAAATTAGCAACAGGAGATTTTAATATTCTATTCTTTAAGTAAGGAAACATGAAAAAAATCCATAATTGTCAAACAGGGTGATCGTGGTGTAAACTCAACTTCCGTATGTAAACTTATGATCCGATCGTCAAAACACTCACGAATAAAAGCAATATTTTCTCATGTAGTTTGTGCCGTTGCACCATCTTGTTGAAAGTAACCACATTGCAATTCATCTTCATGCGACTCTTCAATAAATTGATTCAGAATGTTTCTATACCTCTCAGCATTAATTGTGAAATTAAAAAAATAGGGCCAACAATTCTGCGGCGAGAAACTGCTAGCCAAACACTAAGTTTCGCAGTATGGAGAAACGATTCAATAAAAATATGAGGTGAAATAAAACAAACAAAATGTTTCAGATTTACACTGTATTGAACATTTTGTTTGTTTTATTTCACATTGAAAATGGATTTACATCAAGTAAAGACCGACTCAATCCAACATTTAAAAATATGAGGATTTTCACTACTTCACATCCGAGTATTTTGGCAATTGACACACCCCGAAAGATGAAACCCTGCTGCGTCAGAGAAACAGGACAAAGTTAGCAGGTCATCATCTTCTATTAAGTTATTTGCAAACCACTGCCAGTACGCACGGCGTCTAGGGTAGTCTACTGACAAAATAGCCTGATGTGATTGCATCTTATACGGATGCATGTGTAAGTTTTTCTTTACAATTTGCTGACATGTTCCATAAGAAAGTCCAATCTCTTGAAAAAGGCGTTTCAAAGGTTTTGTGGGTTCATTTCCCATACGTTGACGATCATTTATAACTTCTTCCAAACAAACAGTTGGTCTACCAATATGTGATTTATGACCCACAGAACTAGTCTCATGAAACACACCAACACAATTGGAAAGGCAATTATAAAAATCTTTGGGAATTACAGCTAACTCTGGAAAGTGCTTTCTAAAATCATCCAAACATGCACATTGGCTGTAAACTAAAATTCTATCAATTCGCACTCCACTTCGAAAATAGGCTTCAATCATGTACGCTTTTTGCACTACATTGTAAACCATATTTGCATTTACTTAAATGTTCTGTGTTTCAAACTCAACGTTCAAACTTGCTTTCCGCAGTTCTAACACATTAATGGATGACAGATAATGTCACTGTCAAAATAATTTACAAGAGAGAGTTATAGTATCTGACTTAAGTTCAGACATACTACATATTTATATTTCAAAGCCATCTTCGTCCTAGAAACTATGATATCGCGGTACAAACTAATATGTTAATGTGAATCAATTTAATCAGCTCCTTTACAATACGTTCTGCTTGCTCATAATTAATCACTGTATATTTAAAAACATATTGTCACTTTCTATAACTGCAATTTTGCAGAAAAAGTGTGGAAATTGTTAAATTATACTATACTACGAATAAACTAAAACATATAACGTTTACTGCCCAAAATTGAAGAGCTTGGGAATAAAAATTCTATTATTTTCTATTCATGGCTAAATTTTCATCGATTCGAAATACTTTATACAGTGGTTGGCGAATGTAATGTAACGTTTTGCCATAACAACCAATGTTTTCCGAGTTTTGAAATTTCTTTGTACGTTTTGCGTTCCATTTCTAACTTCTTATTAAATTTCTGTGTAATTGTGTTTTCCGCCATTGTATCTAAGATAACAGATGATGATACCTCATAAACTTTCTTTTCATCAGACTAACAAACCTATTTTTATGGCTAGCTACATTGCAGCTGCATCATAAACTATCTAAAAAAGATATACAACTCTATTGAGTCAATTGATACGAAAAACTTGCGTGGCAAAGGGCCAGCTGCCAGGGTCGGTGTGGGAAAAAATTAGGCGCAAAAGGGTAGGCAACCAACATTACTAATCTGTATGTAATTTGCATAAGAACTAGTTGTATATGTTTATTTACCATCCATAAAAATGGATGAACGAATATAATCGCGCATGTGCATTGGAATGTTTTAGGAAACTGGATATAAAAATAATTTATTGTCGCTATCGTCGCTGTTTTGACTTGCAACCCACTAAACAAACACCCCTTTCCGTCTCCTGGCCGCTCCACCCCTATCAGCAAAATCGTTAGTATTGAGTTGAACATCTATTCTTAGTGATTTGTGAGCTGCATCCGGTATAGAGGCTTTTCATTCACATTTCTCCTTATACTCTCATATCATCATATTTATAGTCCGTGCTTGAGGTTGTCGATGCTTGAGCACGTGATTTTGACAGATTTGTAATGATATTTACGTCAAAATCACGTGCTCAAGCATCGACACAACCTCAAGCACGGACTATAAATATGAACCTCAATGATGTAATAACCTGCATTGGATGTTCTATCGAAGAACTAATAAATGTTGTTTGTATTAAATGGGAATATGTAATACAACATAATGTAATAAAAATTGGCTCACACTGTTTCAAAAGCGTCAAAGTCCCCATTGTCCATTGCTTGTACTATCGCGAGCATTTTAAACGACTCAAACTTCAAGCGTTATGGCCGTATACAGCTACTCGAAACATTTGAGAAGTAGCACTGAGCGACTGTAATTAGGGGTCGATAACAATCAGGTAGAAAGATTCCCAATAAATTATATATCCTATGATGATTGTAATACATCCTGTATTGTATTTATAGAAAATGTGATAAAGGAAAAACAATGTTTGCAAAACATCAAGAAATTGGATAGAGAAAACAGAAGGAATAATGTAGTGTAGTAATACAGGGAATGCCCATTACGAAGAATGACCAAATAGCACTCGAAGAAGAAATGAAAACATTTATTAATAATAACCTAGAAATAGATATAAAGATTAAAGAAGCTAGGAAGATAGGTGATAAAACATGTCTACTACAACTGGATAGTCGGAATGATGAACAAAAGATCATGATGAATAAAAATAAACTTAGTAAAATTAGAGAACCGAGAATATATATAAATGATGATATGTCTAAAGAAGAGATGATTATACAGAAGATAATTAGAGATAAGGCCAAAGAAGAAACAAAAACCGGTAAACGAACAAAGATTGGGTACCGGAAGTTAATAATTAATGGAGAAATCTGGACTTGGAATAACGAAGGGAAAAAGCTCACAAAAGAATTAGAAATACAAAATAACCCAAAAAACCAATAGAAAGTATAAGAATGGATACAGAACCGGCAACGACAAAGGCTACGAATTTGGATAATCTATATGGAGGAGACAATGAGATACTGACAAGTGTAATGAAAGAACATAAGAATGAGAGAAAGTTATGGATCCTGGGTACATGGAATATAAGAAGTATACAAGGAAAAGAAATCGAAATAATAGATGAATTTGAAAAAAATGGACTTGCAATATTAGTAATTACCGAAACAAAAAAAAAGGAAAAAGGGGAAATGGTACTAAAAAATGGCCACATGTTAATATATAGCGGCGTGGAAAAAAATCAGAGAGCAAAGGCAGGAGTGGCTTGTATAATACATAAAAGACTAACAAATCAAATAAAAACATGGGAAGCTATCAACGAAAGGTTATTGAAAATAGAACTAGGAGACAGTAGGACCGAATTAAGAACAATAATATCGGTATATGGACCAAATGAAAATGAAACAATTGAGAAAAAAGATGGATTTTGGGAACAACTCACAAAGACCACAGAAAACTCAAGGGGCGCTATATACGTATGTGGTGATTTCAATAGGCGAGTGGGGAAACAGGATCACATCTATAAGACAATGTTAGGGAAACATGGAGAAGAAACTCGAAATAATAACGGTATAAGATTGCTAGATTACTGCCAACTAAATAACTTGATTATTCCTAATGCGTTTTATCAACATAAGAATATCCACAAGTACACGAGAATACAACATAGCAGAAACGAAAAATCAATAATTGATTACATATTAGTGCAAAAAGAGAGAAGGCAAGAGGTGATGGATGTTAAAATCAGGAGAGGAGCTGAGATATACAGTGATCACTATCTATTAACTGCTAAAATAAAAGGGAATACAATCAATGAAGAACGAAAAAGACAGACAAAATCGGAACATATATCAATAAGAACATACAAGCTAAGAGAAAAGGATGTAGCTTTGAGATATAGAAATATTACCGAACAAAAGCTGCAAGAAGCATATGATAATATAGAGAAGACAATGTTAAATGAAGCCTGGAACATTTTCAAAAACATTAGGATCGAATCAGCTATTGGTGTATGCGGCACCTTCAACAGAAAGAGTCAAAATAAACAAACAGCATGGTAGAATGATGAGATAAAGGAAGAAGTTAAAAAGAAAAAACTACAATGGAAGAACTGAACGACAGTACACCCATTCAATACGAGAAATATAAACATCAAAGAAAAATAGTTAACACGTTAGTTGCAAAGGCGAAAGAGCAAGCATGGATGGACTTCGGAAACAAACTTGAAACGAACAGCAAAGACAATCAAAAGCTATTCTATAAAGCGCTAAAGACAATGAGAACAGAAAAAGGCGCAGACCAAATACATATAAAAGATGCAAATAACGTAGTATTAACCAATGAATTAGATATTATGAACAGATGGAGAGAGTACTTCTAAGGCTTACTAGGTGGTAACACTTTAATAGCGCCCAGCATGGCAAGGAAAAAACAACTAAATGAAGACAACAACGAAGTAATAACAATGGAGGAATTGGAAGTAGTAATAAAAATGCTGAAGAATGGGAAATCGCCAGGTGAAGATAAGATTACATCAGAAATGATAAAAAACCTTGGGCAAACAGGAAGAAGATGCCTACTAGAAATAATTAACAAAGCACGGATAAAGGAAGAGATTCTGGATGAATGGTCAACAGCACTATTAATACCAATATATAAAAAAGGTGATCGCAAAGACTGTAACAACTATAGAGGAATTACTCTACTTAATAGTATTACTAAAATCTTAGAACAAATCATAAATAACAAACTTACAGAAGTAATAGAACCACACTTTGCACAACCGCAAAGTGGGTTTAGACCCGGAAGGAGTGTCCAGGATCACATATTTACAATAAAACAGATACTCGAAAAAAGAAGGCTCCAAACAAAGAAGACCTACTTAGCATTTATAGACTTAGAGAAAGCGTTCGACCGAGTACCAAGAACAAAAGTCTGGGAAAGTCTAGAGAATAGAGGTACAAGTAGAAAAATTATAAACCTAATACAAGGCATCTACGAAAATCACGTAAACTACGTTATAAAAAATAATATGAAATCAGATGGGTTCAAAACGGAAGAGGGACTGAGACAGGGAGGAGGACTAAGTCCGATGTTCTTTAACATATTTATGGATGATATTATTAGAGAATGCGATTACTATACCAAAAAAATGTGTTGGCTATAGAGACCTCCGCAGAGTAGAAATCGGTATTGGAGCATTCGCAGATGACATAGTAATAATCGCAGAAAATACACAGCAACTTAAGTCTAACCTGCAGGTTTGGAATGAAGTGTTACAACGAAATCAAAGGAAAATAAATATAAATAAAACCAAAGTTATGGTAATCGGAGAAGAACAACTCGATATTACAATAGGCAATGCAAAAATAGAACAAGTTAAAGAGTTCCGATATCTAGGGGCTATACTAGATGAGTCAGGACAGCAGGATGCAGAGATTAACGATAGAATAGAAAAAACAATAAGATTATACCATGCACTAAATAAAAACTTCATTAGCAAAGCAGAAATCTCAGTTAAAACTAAAATGCAAGTCTTTAAAACGTTGTACCGACCAGTCCTAACGTACGGATGTGAATCCTGGGTACTCTCGAATAAGCACAGAAGTAAAATCCAAGCAACGGAGATGAAATATCTAAGAATAATCAAAGTAATAACCAGGAGAGATAGAATAAGAAATACACAAGTAAGAGAAGAACTAGATATCCAATCTACATCTACGTTTATAGAAAAGAGACAACTGAGTTGGTGGGGGCATATTCAAAGAATGCAAAATACAAGACCGGTTAAACAAGTATACGAGGCAAGAGTACAGGAAAGAAAGAAAAGGGGAAGGCCAAGAAAATCCTGGAATGATGCAATAAGCAATATATTGAAAGACAAGAATAAATCTTGGAAAGAAGCAAAAGGAATGGCGAAAAATAGAAAAATATGGAAGAAATTCGTACATGGCGAAGAATGATAGCTTACCCGACACCTATGGTAAAAGGGTTATCGGATTATATATATATAAAATTAAATATCAATTTAAAGAAATATTTATTTCTGAATACAATATATTAATTTTTTAATAGGGCGAAATATATACATATAAGGTAATTGTCAGTTGATTTAAGAACATTTTATTGGACGAGACAATTGAAAACGTATTGCACGACACCTGACTGGTCTTTATAAATTAAACATTTTCCAGGTACTTACGGTTGACAATTAGTTCTACATTAAGTAATGTCAGTAAATTATAAGTACTATTTCAATTAAAACCGACATTTTAAATAAAATTTCACAAAAGGCTAAGAAATAATAGATATTTTAGTATTAGAAGTATACTTTGTTTAATTTGAGACTTCTTGTAAAAAGACGTTAATCACATAATATTTCTATACGTTATCTATTATCGGCTGTTTCAATTAATCATTGACCACATACTAATAAAATAATATTGAATTCTTTGCATAATTACGTGTCCTAATCTGTAAGTTTATAATTTTTGCAATAATTGTTAGATCAATATTTTCCCTGAGAAAAATGATGACATTTTCTCTTATTCAATTAATTTGAGTACGGTCTACCTTCGCTCAGTACATCATATTCATGTCAAATATATTCATAATTCTTTCCGCTTAAATTTCTTTTAAATAGTGTGTACCCTCCGGTCTGCGGCTATACGGCTTATTACAGTTGCCCAGTTATATTTACCTGAATATTGCTCCAAGTAAGGAAAGCCTGCAATAGCTACGTTTTATGGCAGTTTGAGTTGGTTAAAGTGCTCGCGTTAGCACATACAACATTCGTCAGAACATTTAATAATAAAACCCGATATAAATTTCCCGTATGGTATTTTACTATTTGCCTAACAAATGTTGCTTGTTACTAACACGCGCAAAATGTTAATGCCAATGTTGCAAACAACGCATTTAATCATCCTTATATGTTTAGAATTAGAAATCTATCTATAAATTTAGTTATCGGGGTTTATATGTAAACTGGTTTGGCGTAACATCTTAACGACACAGAGTCAGTGAAAGAGGCTATCTTTAAAGTCATTCGGAAAAAAAGGCCGACATTAAATTCGTACCACTTTGTTCACCCTTAGTAATAAGCATTAATAATTTTAGTATAATAGTTATATGTACTACGATACTACTTTCTACGTAATAAACTACTAACTATATTGTTATATAAACTACTTACCATTCTCTTGTGCTGGGGGAGGCAAGGAATTTTGCTGCGAAATATTTTCTAGTATAATTTCTGATGAAGGTGATACTGAGAGTTTTTGCTCAACTTTATCTTTTTTCTGATTCTTTTTTTCCTCTCTTTGATTATTGGCCTCCTTCGTTTCTTTACTGGACACCGTCGTTGGAGGTACTGGCGGTAATGTTGTTTCTTTCACTTTAGGCTCATCCTGAACGATGATTTTGTAGTCGTCTCTTTTTTCAACTATTGTGGGAGGTTCTTTCAACTCTTTTGCTCCTGGTGGATCTCTTGGTTTTCTATTTTTCGCTGGACTTTCTCTATTCTGCTTATTTATTGTAACTTCGGCGGTGACAACATTAGCAGATACTACTGGTGTCATCTCTTTGGCAGCATTCGAATGCGTTGCGGCCGGTATGAATTCTTTCATAGGCAGCTTCAGAAAATAAATTTCTAAAGCACCGAATTAGAATATATTAATGTTGGAGCTTACCTGTAATTTACTAGATTGCACTAATTCAATTCTATTCGAGATATGCACAGCCTGAGGAGCGGAAGGAAGAGTTTGATACATCTGTTGTGTATCTAAATGTTGGTCAAGAGAAGGTGACGATGACTGTTCCAGTTCATCCATCTTGTCCTGATTCATTACCATGTTCACCTGTTTATTGAACGTGTTTTGAATTTCTTTATTTGGAATATATGGAGGTTGAGGAGTTTGCCTTGCGGATGATTCACCAGACGCTGGATGCGACTCATCACAAACATAAATTTCATCCAACTTGTCTTTTCCTAAAAGTGAATAAAGCATAGTAATTTGTTGTCCTTTTAAAATAATCTTTAACGCAAACGCAATTAAAAATTAAATTGTTACAAAAATAAAACAAGAACAAAAATAGTTTACCAGATTCTGGGTCTATAATTGGTATAGCTTTCGCCCGTCGTTTTTTTTGTTGTCCGAGTTGTGGCTGAGATGCCGGCGCTAAAGGTAGTGCTGGTGGTGGAACTTGCTGTAAGTTTTGAGGGGCTGACGCTACTACTTGAGGTTGGGCACCTCGTGGAAGATACTGTGGATAATTTAAATCTGAAAGTATTAACAATTTGCGTTATTAACATTATCAAAAAATACATTTTATTACTTAAATTATTTAAAATCGACACGTTTCAATATAATTAATACAGCAAAATAATTAAAGCAGTTATAAGATTCGCCGTGAAATTATAATAAATACTTAAAGCTGAGTATATGAGAAATTTAGTAGTAGCAGTATTTAGTAACAATTTATCATCACCTATTTTTGTAGATTTAAAAATTGTATTATGTAAAACAGATTCAAGCAATTAATTAAAATAGCATAATTACAAGTTTATCGATTATAATAATAGCAGCACTCGAAAGGTCTTCTGCAAATTAGTGGTGGTGGTACAGTGAGCTTATATGAAAACGGTTTACTTGAACAGATGTGGAACACGTTAATCTCAGATCACGTGAGGTTATTATGCCACTCCTGCACCGTACAGTATTATTTGAGCGATCTTTTTCATATAATATATATGAACTGTATAATGTGATGTCGGAGATGACTAGGCATCTGTAGTCTGCCATATTTAAATCTTAATTTGCGCCAAGTAATTTTTGATAATCAACAACTTGAACTTTAATGTTGTGGTTAAAGCAATTTTATACTACATCACTCACACCCGATCATCATGATTCACTCATTATTATTATTATATTAAATTTTATAAATTACAATGAAGCTGCAAATGTATGCTTCATAAATTGATTTCAGAATGATACAAATTGGGTTTAAACAAATGCTATTAAAACCCATTTTAAAATCGACTTTAAAACCGGTTTTTCGGTTACGATTTTTGTTTTGATAGCGATTAATCGTCAAACACAAAACCGGTTTGCATAAAACTTGTTTTGATTCGCATCACTAAAGTCAATCGCCTGATAGTATACCTTTTCTTTTAGGTAACTCCAAAGATACAGATCTTGGAGACTAAGGTCCATTACAATCGATCCGGTGACTATACTAATGATTAAACTCGGTAAAGAGGAAAAAGTTTCCGTGCAGTGCAGAAAACATGGAGGGGCCGCGTAACCGCATTAAAGCGAGCGTTCAGTAACGTTTACTTACTCGCATCATTTATGTTCGTGACTTTCATGAGTGGGCATAGACGATACGGATGCATGAAAAAACTATATTATATAACCTGCTGAAACACTTACTGTTTTAAGACGCTTCCATAAAATCACAAACTGGGTGGCATCTATTCAATATTTGAAGCATTAAATATGTATCCACGCCTGTTTCAGTAAAATGAGTACGGCGTGCGGAATAAATATATTTTAATGATAAAAACGATCGTTCCATATCGAGTAATGTTATATTTGCAAAGTTAAAGTAAGTTTATGACAACTTAATGGATTTTTCGACGCACATTCACAAATTTGTCTTAGTACGAGAAAATCTGAATCTTTGTCAATAACACTTTCAAATAACACATAGCCACATTTTTTATCTTTCAATTCTGTTTTAATTCTTCTTTCAATATAGTCACAAGCAGACGGCATAACGTTTATTATCGGTCTCCGACTTGGTAATGTATAATCCAAATAGTGAACGGTAGATTACATAGAATAAAACAAACACCTATATTAAATTAATTGTTCGCTATTTGCCACGGATTGCAGAACAGTGGTTTATAGTTTTTACGTAGCGTTCAAACTTCCACCTGCTGGTACACGACCAATAGTTGTCGCATCTTACACATTTAATTCTATCCCCTTCGTATTCTAAATACCGCATACTCCCTATTACGTTTACTAGTTTCTTCGGAATACGCCGTTTCCAAAAAGTACCTAAATGCGCCATTTTCGGTGTGTACTAATAAGCATTCACAACGACTAGTGGAATAATACTGAACACGGACGCTCGAGTTTCCGTGCCACGCAGTTCGCCCTCCACGTTGTTCTCCGTATTGCACTGAACCTCTTCTTCTTTGCCGAGTATACTAATGATCACAGTAATTCTTCGCAAACATCTCGCAATTAACGAGCGCCATCAACTTTATATCAACGATTTCTCAAAAAGTTCAATGGTTAACTATTCAGGACTTTCCACCCTTGATATTTGTAAATAGCGAATGCTGGTTAAATTACTAAGTAAACTTTACTATCCATTATTGATTGGCTAAAATGTTAGCGCTTAATGAATATTGCTGCGAAAATTTAGATTCGTCTATCCAGATAATTATAAATAAACCTATTTTTTATGAATGTCTATCAAAATAAATTCACAAAATTCCACTCTACATCTGTCATTTGCCGGTCAAAAATAATGTACAATTGATATGCGGTAAGTATGCATTTGGTCTTTTATTTTTAATATGCCTTGTATAAATGCATAGGACAAACCTAAAATAGTAATAAGTAGTAACAATAAATGTGGTTAATATTACTATTTTTCTAGTTTTTTCAGATGCCGCCGGTATGGTGTTATTCGAGTAGGTATGAAAATACGACAGAGCATTAATTTTCTTAATCTCAGTTTGAGTTAGTGGCTTAAAACATGTTTACGTTATAGCTAAAATCTGCTTCTAATTTTCTAAATTTTTTGTTCGTCATTGGAGGTAAATTGTAATCTGTCATTAAATACGCTTCATATCCTTATTTCCATAGTTATTTTATTTGCTATTGTTATTGAATACAGTTCAGATGAAATACATTTATATTCAAGGAAATACATTAAAATAAGTAGTTTTTTACTCTCACAAAAAATATAGGCTAGTATGTCTGATAAAAAGTGGTGCAGAATTATTAAGTACATTAAAAAATGCAACGATATACAAAGTGTTCATTAAAAAAAGTGATTATCATCGATGAGCACTTAGTTAATTTTGGACGTCCCTGTATATATGAACATCATTTTGAAGGCATAAATTTGGTATATGTATTATATATCAGCTAGCAATAACCAAATCTAAGGTCTTCAGCTTCAATGGTTTCATAAATATAGAATTTTTAACATAAAGTTGCAGTTGGCCATATATGTACTTACATATGTATGTACGAGAGGAGGTCCAGAAGTTCGCGGAATGAAAGGGTTGTAAATAAAATGAAACAATAAATCTATTGTTCCTTTTCAATATAATCACCTATAAGCACAATACATTTATTAGATCTATGAATTAATTTTTCTAAACCATCATAAAAATATTTTTTATCTTTCGCCTCAAAATGGACCCAAATTGCCTCCTTTACTTCATTGTCGTCAGAAAACTTTCTTCCACGTAAGTCTTTTTTTAAATAGGGAAACGAATAAAAATCACTAGGTGCCAGGACTGTAGGGAGGATGGACTATTGATTGAAAGCCATGCTTGTGCAGAGCAGCCATTGCAACTCTGCTCTTGTGAACCGGCGCATTGTCTTGCAAAGGCAATTTTCCTCGACGTTTTTCCTTGATTGACTCCTTTAATTTTTCTAATATCGCTGCGTAATATTCTCCGGTTATGCTTCTTCCTTTTTCTTTGTAATCAATCAATAATATCCCCTCACAATCCCAAAAAACAGTAGCCATCAACTTTCCAGACGATTCTGACACTTTGAATTTCTTCGGCGGTGGTGTCCCCATTGCATGGACTCCTGTTTGGACTCAGGCTCAAAGTGATGAATTTTTCATCTCCGGTAACAATCCGCTCCAAAATCTGTGCAGGTTCGTCTCCACACAGCTCCAAAAATTGTTTGAACGCATCGACGCGCTGCTGTTTCTGCAGCGGCGTGAGCATTCTCGGTGCCCATCTTGCACTGACTTTTGTCATACCCAGGTGGTCATGTAGGATACGCAAAATGGTGGTATCTGATACTCCGACTAATGCAGATAATTGTTTTTCTTCAAACGGGTATTGTCCAGTACAATTTTTTTTCCACTTTTCGACGATATATGATGTAGTGGCCTCAACTGGCCGTCCTGAGCGGGAGTCGTCTTCAATAGACTATGTTTAAAAAGAGCATGCCACTTATAAATCATTGATTTACTAGGGCAGTGTTCCCCATAAACGGTTTCCATTTCATTCAATATGGTTTGAGCGTTCTTTCCTTGCTTTGTAAGGAACTTTATCACAGCACGGTGTTCAATTTTCTCCAAAGTTTCAGTTATCTTTCGGATTGACTTGTTTTGCAGGCAACTATTCGTAAACGACTGACGCTATAGGGCTGCAACTTAACTTATATACTAATGACGAGTCGCCAATCAGAATGACACCTAGCGAGCGCCCCTATCCCCACTTCATCCCTCCATTCCACGAACTTCTGCACCTGAGAGAACTGAATAACTCAAAAACGACTGGATTTTGGTATAAGGTTTCTTAATATGTTTTGGTGCAGAACTGCATTTGCGAAGTTAACGTAAACTTTCGATAAACCGGAAGTGATACAAGAGTGTTAATAATTTCGCCAAGAAGGGGTAAATGACATCTCTAACTACAAGATTTCAGTAACATCGAAACGCTCTAATTAAGGCTGTTGCTCGAAACCGGGTACCCGGGTACTCGATATTGTTAACAACGGTTCTGCCCGGTTTCGGGTAATACCCGGTTCTACTTGATTTCGGGTATTCGGTTTCAGATACCACATTTCGAGTAACCGGCTTTCAAGCATGGGTTTTCAAGTTTACGTCTTAGTTCAGGTAATATTCGGTATTACCTGAAACCGGATATTACCCGAAATCAAGTAGAACCGGGTACCCAAAACCAGATACTCAATTGTGTTACCGGGGTCCCGAGTAACCCGGAACCGGGTACTGCGCTGGACGGGTACTCGTACGGGTTTCGACAGCCCTAGCTCCAAAGGGATCTACAGACGATACGATCTGTTGTACAACCGTAGTCGATTCGACAATCTACACGATAATTACAACGCGTGTAGCATTGTAGTACAACCTGTTGTACGACGCGGTCGAGTTGGATGGTAGTACGGAGATACCTAAAATCTATTGTACTAACAGCATATCGACAAAAATTGCAATGTGTAGACATGGTTACTACCGCAGATACAATTCACATGACAATTTCGTCTGTCATTGTGACAAATGCTCTGATTTTTATTAAACTTATAAATGCTTTTGCTTGTTTTTCTCAATATCATCCAACAACAATGCTATCGCAAGAATGGCCACTTTCTTTTTCTTTGATGTCATGATACTATAATGACACTACTACTGTCAACTGGAAATGAAGTTTAGAGATCAGTTGTACTACCTGTCGAACTGTAAATTATTTACGTGTAGGGGCAAAACAACGACCAACATGTCTGTACGATTTTATGTCCAACTTGTAGTGCGACAAGTCGTACAACCGATCGTATCGTCTGTAGACCCCTTAACGAACCAGTTCCGTGATTAACCCGGTATAAATACGTGTCCATATCCATCAAAGTCCATTGTTTGCATTTTTCCTAATGCACCGATTCTCTTCAATACCGTTCGACGCCTTCATAAATTTTTAAATTTCAGACTGTTTTTTGGGCACAAATTTATATATATAAAAAAATATTATAAATATTGTCGCTAAAATGTCTTTGGGACCGATTATACGTGTTGTTTCTTTTGTATTAATTAAGACTTAACTTTTTTGTGTGTTGTGGGCGCTTAGTTGCTCCGTAAGCTGTATTACTTGTCTGGTTATCACTGCAACCCTCGCGGTGCAGTTTGGTGTGTGTAAGTGTTCAAATGGCTTTGTGACAGCATCATATCGCCTTTTATGATACCGCGCTGTTGCTCCCAACAGCAAATGGCAAGTCGATCCGGGATTAAACTCTCTGAAAAAATGTCACCGTTCGTCCAGAGAATTGAACCCCGGCACCTATCGTCCTCTCACAACGATAGTCAGCCGCCTAACCACTGCGACCATCGACCCGTTCACTTTGACAGTGATAAATAAAATTATACCAAATGCCAATACAAAATTTAATTTATTTTATATTATTTTATTTTTATTATTTGTACTTTAGAAGGCGGAACACACAGTTGAGTTAAATATTAGCCTTCTTATTAGTTGCACGGTGTCGTCTAAACAATAGTAACTACGATCTGTGTATAAACAGAAAAGACTGACTTTGACAAAAGAATGTGCAACTTGAACAATAGCCCAATGGGAAATGCTGTTATAGACCTATCAGTCGGTTCAAAACGTAGCATTTATGTTTGTAGTCTACCAATGAACGCCTTAGTGAATTTTGCATAACTCCTACACGGGGTGGGCATAAGTCACCTGGCAGCCTTGAAAACAGGGCATGCGTCAGTTAGTAAGTTAGTATGCTTGTCTACATCGAGACAGATCAATACCGGTATTGTTGCGTGATTAGATAGTTTTTTGTAGAATGAAATGGCACAAAATGTACGAGTGAAGTTTTTGTTACAACAGCGTGTGTTTTTGTTGAAACAGTTTTATTGTCCTGATCGCGATTATGGAGCTATTGAAGAGGGTTTTAGAGAAAAGTGGCCTAATACACAATTCCCAAACCACAATTACATGGTTGAATTAGCCAAAAAGTTCGTATTGTTAATTCGATCGAAAAACGTTATTTGTAGTGTATCGAGATGAACGGTGAACATTTTGAACACCTACTGTAAATATTTTTACAGTATAATGAAAGAAAATCAACGTTTTTTAATATTGTGTTATCGTTTCTTAAAATTACTTTTTTTTTAATTTGTACAAATTTGCCAGGTGACTTAGGCCCACCCCTGTACAAATGCTACTAAACTACTCAAAAATGAATAGGGAATTAGATCTTTTTTTAACAGATCTAATTAATTCGATTAAATTTAAGATATTTTCTCAAACTATAGATAAATTAGAAGGCCCACAGTCGTTTGTGGACATTTTATTTGGTAAATGTCTTTTCTGTGTGATAAAATATTGAATCTTGTATTTTAACCTTAAATTAATTTAGAATACAAAATTATAAAAATCGCATTTTTTGACAAATATTATTCATTTTAAATGTCATTTCACATTTTCTTAGTTGCAGTGACTCCGTAAACTGTATCGCTTGTCTGGCTATCACTGCAACTCTCGCGGTGTAGTTTTTGTGTGTGTATGTTGTGTTCAATGGCTTTGTGACAGCGATGCCAAGACGTCATTTAAATAAAGAAACTTTTGATTTAATTGTGTTATTGCATCAGCAAGGGCAACCTGGAGCAGAAATTGCCGCAATTTTTAATGTGTCTCCAAGTGTTGTTAGTAGGGCTCTAACAGACGGGATCTGCAAGGAGAAGACCCGGTAGTGGATCTGAGAGGAAAACAACTCAGATACAAGACCGCTACATACGAATTTAGACAATGATGAATCCGTTTAGAAGTGCTGTATGATTGCAAACACAATTACGTGCCGCCACTGGAGTTAGAGTTTGGGATCAAACCATCAGAAACCGTCTGAGGGAAATGGATCTTCATAGCTGCAGGTCTGTGAGACGCCCAAAATTAACTAATGCCAACAGAATGGCTAGAAGAGCTTGGATTAACCAACGACTAGCAGAAAATTTTCAATGGGAGCATGGGTTATACACCGATGAATCCAGATTCTGCTTATTTAGTGATAATCGTAGAGTAAGGGGTCTGGAGAACTCGAGGAGACCGTTATAGACCCGAGTCTACAAAAGCCGTGGTACCTTTTGGCGGCGGTGGTATCATGGTGTGGGCGGGTATTAGTTTGAATGGATGTACGAACCTCCATCTCTTTGAAAACAATGTCAATGGACACATATACAGAGATGACATTCTTCAGCAATATGTGGTCGACTTTTGTGAGGCCGTGGATGAAAACATGGTTTTTATTGATGATAATGCACGACCCCATCGTGCACAAATTATAATGCAAGCAACAAATGACCATCATATTAAGCATCTACCTTTACCGCCAGCGTCTCCCGGCTTGAATCCAATTGAGCACATTTGGGACAGACTTCAAGAACAGCTCAACGAACATAATCCACCCCCCAGTTAATGTGCAACACTTGCGGGAAATTTTACCGCTATGTTGGAGAAAAGTGTCACAAGAACACATTAATAATTGCATTATGAGTATGCTCCGAGGATGTACAGCTGTGAGAGATGTCCGTTGCCATTATACACGATATTAGTATTAATTGTTACAGAAAAATGTTTTTATTTTAGCTATTAATAAAAAAGTTGCTTATTTCAAAATTGATCATTTCTTAGTAATCTAACGATTTTTCTGAATAAATATACTTGAAAATTTTAAATTGTTGTGTACAATTACATATCTAATATAATACACTACAAATATTTATCCATATTTTCTAAAAAATACAAAAAAGTAAAAATTCCTTATTCATTTTTGATTAGTTTATTTGGGTTTGTTTTGCTGATGCGATTTAATTAGAATAAGGATTTTAATATTTTGCAAAACATGATTCCAAAAGCGTGCGTGAAAACAGTCAGATATAAAATTTATGGTTTTTGGCCTTTTCATAGTTTAGATTACTTTAAAAATGTGATCTGAAGAATGTACAGAATGTGACCAAAGCCGGGCAAGATATGTATAAAGTAGTAGTTTTAGAAACTAATAAAATTTTGATGAAAATTCGTTAGTTTGGATAAATCATACTTGCTTCTATCTAAATTTTGTGATGTTAATATGTCTTTGATATCTCATTACTGCCAGTCATTCCTTATATTTTGCTGTTTTAAATATCCAAAAGAAGTGAAGTAAAAACTACATAATTTTCATTACAAATAATTTTGTGTGTACTGTAATATTTAAGTACTACTTATACTTACATGTTTGAGTTTGTTGAGGGGTTTGAGGATATGATATCGCCGTAAACGTTTGGCCTGGAAAATATTGGGGCAATATAGCCGGTCTTTGACCAGTACTAGTACCATAATAAGACATGCAGTAAATCGGCTGTACTTGTGCCACTGGTTGCATAAATGGTGCCGATTGAGGTGGAAATACTGGTTGTTGTCCTTGTATCTAAAAAAATATTACCATTTACAAAAATTTACAACAATATATATATACATAAATATTTTTAATTGGCATAATCCAGTGTGCCTCACAACGAGCTTATGCGGAGAGGCTCTCAAGCACCGCTTGTAGAACAGTTCTGAAGTTTTTCATAAAGAGCGTTTCAGTTCAAATATTCTAGGACTGGCTGATTTCCGGTTATACCGGAAATACATAAGTGCCAACTTCGTTATTTTGAATAGAATATATATTTTTTATTTTTTGATTCCCCTCTCTGGATTTTATGTCGACTTGTTTAAATATTCCCTTTACTTATCTCTAACGGTTTTCAAGTTTATGATTATTCGTAATTTTTGGTAAATGTAGGTGGTTTTCATCTTTGAAATTGCAATTTTGATTTTATTTTACTAACAAAGGGTTTAGCTTTGTTAAAGGTTTTTTGTAGAACTTTTTAATTACTAGTACTCGATGATGACTTTTCGGAAAGTTTGAATTAGCAAAATTCCATTTTTTAATGGAACAGAATATACGCTGATGTGGAAATTATTAACAAATATTTTTTGCAAACATGATACATGGCAAAACCTTTACCATTTTTAAGCAAATTAATATTTAAGATAATGCAAGTGTTTTGTAACAATACCTTCCTTTCCGAAATTATGGTCGCGCTTTTTGTGTATAGTTCATAGTTAGTAAGTAACAGGAATAAATCAAACACAATCATATTTTGCAGCATCAATAAATATAAAACACTTGTAATATATTGATATACAGGGTCATTCACGGAACTGGTTTGTTAGAACTATTTGATGTTCTTGAAATTCAACATTTCTGAAAACTTGTAATTATAACTGATATCATCTGAACTCATCAGCAAAATTATTTACGTGTACCACTTCCGGTATACCGGAAGTTGACATCAACTTTCTTAATTTAAGTGTTTTGTATGGGGCATACAATTCTGTTAGAATTATTAAGTGTATACAAAAATGCAATAATATATAGGATGTTCCATCTAAAAAAAGTGACTTTCATCGATGTGAACTTGGTTGAAATGAACGTTAATTTTGGACGACCCTGTATAAATTATGATAAATTTTAGGATATAAATTTGATGTATGCTATTTTGGCTAATAACATGCCAAATATGAGATATCAATGCCTGCAGAAATACAGAATTTTCAACATAACGTTGCAATTGGCCCTATATCTGAAAAAAAAATGAATAACTCAAAAACGGCTGATTTTTGACATAGGGTGTCTCAGTAAGTTTTGATGCAGAATTGTATGCCCGACACAAAAAAACTCATCAAAAATATACCATGCTATTTAAATTAAGAAAGTTGACGTCAACTTATAATCGGAAGTGGTGCAATGGCGTAAATAATTTTGCTGATGAGTCCAGATGATATCAGTTATAATTACAAGTTTTCAGAAATGTTGAATTTCAAGAACATCAAAAAGTTCTAACGAATCAGTTCCGTAAATGACCCCGTATTGCACGTTGGTATTGGTATTAGAATTGAAAATAAAATAATTAAGTAACCGATGTCATAAACAAATTAATAAAATTACAAACATGTTAAACAAAAAAATAAGTAAATAAGATATAAAATTGTTAACCACACACAATTTTAACAAGTTCTTCTCCAAAAAAAGTTCTACTTTACTAAATGGTCGGTTGTATTAAATAAATATATGTATTATCTAATGAATGAAATGAATGAAAATGAAAAAATGAATGAAAAAGATTACTGTAGATGTTCAAATTGACGACCATCTTTTATGTATAATGTTATTCAAAGGATCTTCTTCCTTAAAATGCCTGGAGTAACTGAATAAAGTACGTTTTTAATTAAGATTATTATTATAATACAGATAAAAATCGGTAACACCAAACATCCGAACGCATCATTAATTAATTCAGGACACATGTTTCAGGGGCTACTGAGCCGATTTTATTTGTATCGTACAAGCCCACAGTCCTTAAATAAATACCATTATTATTGTGATTATAGTATTGTTTTTTCATTCTACAAATTCTAGACCTAATAATTGCTAATATACATACATACACATACGAATTGGCACAGCAGCACCATTTAGAGCAAAATGTGTATAAATACGTTAGCAATGAGGTATTTGCGACCATGTATTTTTTAAATAAAACTACATGCCATTCTCCATGTACTCAATATTTAATAAATAAATTAAATTTTATTTAAGTTATAAAAATAAAAAAAATAAATAAATACATTTTCTAATATATATGTATATACATCAACAAAGGTATTGGCCTTAAAGAGTAAGTTGTAATCATGTATTAAATATTTGCACTTCCCCGAATAAATGTCAGGTGGATCTCCTATTTCGGATTATTATTTATTTTTGTCGACAGCATAGTATAACTGCAGTCTAACTGAAACTTTTGTCATGATGGGGCGGAAAGGTAAAGAGACAAGTGCTGAAGAGAGAAAAATAGTTTTGCGTTTTTACGAAGAGAACAAGTTATATACAGAAATTACAGAAATATTAAGCAGAAGTAGATATACAATTAGAAATATAATAAAACGCTTTCAAGACGAAAATAGTTTAAGGAATCGACATAGAACAGGTCGCCCTCGAAAACTAACAGAAAGCCAAGAAAGAAAAATCGCAAGAACGCTTAACAGAAACCTAAAATTACTGCATCAGAGATTTCAGCAATGATAAGGGCAGATAAAAACATAAATGTTCACAGCGAAACAGTTCATAGATGTTTAAAATGTGCTGGTTTTAGTTCAAGAATTGCGCGTAAGAAACCTCTTATTTTTAACAAAGATAAGAAACTACGGTGGGAATTTGTAAATGAATATGTAAACAGGACTCAAGATTTCTGGGATACAGTCATGTTCTCAGATGAAAGCAAATTTAGCAAATTTTTCGCTGTGACGGTCGCGCAAGGGTTTGGAGAAAACCAAAATGTGAAACATGGGGGTGGAGGAGTTATAGTATGGCGCTGCATGGCGTCATCTGGTGTTGGGGAGCTGGTATTTATTGACGAAATTATGGACAAAATGATATATTTAGATATTCTAAAAAAACAATTTGAAGCCAAGCGCACAAAAGTTAAATCTTGGGACAAACTGGTATTTTCAACACGACAACGATCCTACGCACACCACCTATGTTGTAAAACAATGGATCGTATACAACACAGCTCACACTTTACCCACTCCTCCACAGTCTCCAGATATGAACCTGATAGAGCACCTATGGGCGGAACTAGAAAATAGGATTCGGAAACATCATATTTCCAGTAAGCCAGAGCTTAAACGGATCCTTTCAGAAGAGTGGGCCAAAATAGATTCCGAGGTTACAAAAAATTGATTCATTCGATGCCAAATAGATTAAGGGAAATTTTACGACGCAAAGGTGGCTCGACCAAATATTCATTTTAGCATATTTTGATTTTCTTGTATATTATCTGGGCATGTGCCAATACTTTTGTTGATGTTTATATTGTACAGAAAATGTATTTTTTTTTGAATGTTAGAAATAAAATTTATTTTACTTATTTATTAAATATATGGAATGTAAACCATGGCATGTAGTTTTTTTTTTAATACACGGACGCAAATACCTCATTTCTAACTTATTTACACACGTTTTGCTCTAAATGGTGCTGCTGTGCCAATACTTATGCGGGTGACTGTATATGTACATATGTAAATCTAACAAAATTCATATGTATGGATAGCAGGCGATTACAGAAGACATATAAAATTTAGACAGTCCAAACAACAAAGTTTAAGAGACAACGATTTTCTGTAAAAAAAATATTACTGATGAATGAATGCTTTTCATTGTTGTTTCCAATAGAAACAATAAATATTATTGGTCGGACTATATTCCAAAAATAAATCAATAAGTCAGACCTGAGGCACGAATGTGAATATTTGGATAGGTTTTCATAACAGTACGCTTATTGAATTCTTTGTTTACATACAGAGTTTAACATCACAACTCGCGCAAACTTAATAAGAACTGTAATTAAAAATGCATTAGAAAATTAACCATTTAGCCGTTTTGCGTTATGGGGATCCTTCCAAAATAAATTGTATAAAAGGGGTCTGTTAGATGGAAGTACCGACAAGCAATGCGCAATATAAATACCTATAATGAGTGTAAATAAGTATTAGACGACGTAAATAAATAGTTTTACTGTTAGTGTAAATTAGTTATTCGTATGAACATGTATCAACAAACTTTGCAATGTAATAGAGATATAAAGTTATTGCATAGCAAAGAGCTTAGCGATAACACATATGTATGTCGAATATACAGTTCATAATAAATTCAGTTCAGTCTTGGCACACAGATATGTGTTTCCGAGTTCTTTTACCCCTCAATGTGCGATACAGACATTTTTCGATGGCTCGTTTTGTCTAGAAATTGCTAGATTGCTACACTGCAGCAAGCAGAAGACGGAACTACGTGACATGACATTTGACAAATGCAGTATTTACATTCTTATAGTTATAATCAGACAATATTCCAAGCGTTGACAAAAATGTCAACTTTGGTTGGTCAAATTTCGTTAATTATGTTATGGAATTGAGTTACAATAGTCACAATTATCGTTCAAATCATTCAACCAACTGCAACTGTAGTTGATAGATGCGCGCTTTTCGGATTATAACAATTTAGATGTATCTTGGTATATGTATAACTTACCCTGTGGTTAGGCATTCTAGGAGGCTGATTCTGTGGTGGTGGTCGGCCGAAAAAACCTTGCGTACCACCTCGAACTTGTGGAGATACGAATGCCTGAAAATATACCTAATTACTACTTCAATTTATCGATAAATGCGAAACATGTGAAAAGAATGTTATAACTGTAAACATGTACAACGTGCCTAAATGTCGACGTTTTCATAGGAACTCTTGATAACCACAAGAGATCTAGAAAAATTAACTAGCTATTGTATTTTGTTTTTGAGTTATCAACAAAAATTCGATATTTTGTTTTCCGTTTTGTGGCTAGTCCTCGTTTATTTACGAAACCAGAAAAATCATTTTTATATTCTTCAGACATATTTTTGAAAGTAGCGACATAATGTTAAAATTTGATAGTTTTTTTTGTATGAAACTTATATAGTTAACTATATCTTAACTAAAGACTTTTCTTTCTAACTTCGTTTAAGTGAACATCGACAAAGCGTCTGACCTGATGAAGCGTCAAAATTTATTCATCTTATACATTTTCATCTACAACAATCACAAAAATGCAAGTCGGTAATAATCTTGGAAAATTAGATTTTCTGCAGATCTACGGTAATTATTTTATAAAGTAGGACCCGTCCACCATCCGAGAGCAAAATAGGTATTTGCATTTATACACCAGCGAAAATGTTATCAAATCAGAACATTTATTTTATCATTTCAAAAAACCACTGTTTGACATATTTTATTATTCAAACAGTATAGTTAAATGGTTGATAATACTGACGTTTTACTTTAAACATAAACCAACATTGATCCAAGTAGTACCATCGAAAAAAACATAATTAGGGTAGGCTATGTAAATGTTTTTGATCGTTGCTTTAGCCACTATCACATAATGACATTTGACATTTTATTGTAACTTTAGTTTATAACCTTTATAACCTCAAATTAAATGTCAAGGAATAAATGTCATTATGTGAAAGCGGCTAAAGTAACAATCCATTCACATAGCCTACTCTAATTATGATTTTTTTCGATGTGTCTATATTGGTACCTTGTTAAAACATACATATTTTTCAAATTAACAGAAACTCATTGAATATAAGAGTCAAATACAGGCTATTCCGCATAAGTTAGAAGTTCTAGTAATATACCTATTTTTTAGTATCCTTAGGTCAAGTCTCACAAATAATTTTTTACTCCATATCACTTGCGATATACGAGATGTGTTCAGAAAATAACGGGAATTTTACTTATTCGTCTACATTAATGTAGTCCCCATTAGATATTATGCACTTGTGCGAGTGCTTCTTCCAATCATTGACACTACTCAAATTCGGTCTTTGGGATAGCCTTTAGCTCTTTCAGCGATGCGCTTTTAATGTCATCTATGCTTGTAAAGCGACGGCCCTTTAGGGTTCTCTGTATTTTTGGAAAAAGGAAAAAGTCAACCGGAGTCATGTGCGGCGAATATGGAGGCCGGGGCATCGTTACAATATTCTTTTTGGCAAAAAATTCGCGAAAAAGCAATGAAGTATGTGCAGGTGCGTTATTGTGATGCAAAAGCCATGAATTGTTTCTCCACAAATCTGGGCGTTTTTTAAGGATTGCCTCGCGCAAACGGCGTTGAACTTGTAGGTAGTACTCCTTATTCACCATTTAACCTCGTGGCAAAAATTCATGATGCATGATTCATAACCTTCACGTTTGACCGCACTTGTCGAGCCTTTTTGGGTCTTGGCGAGTAAGGATGCCTTCACCGAGACTACTGGGCCTTAGTCTCGATGCCATATCCGTAAACCCATGTTTCGTCACCTGTTATAACACGTTTCAGTAATTCTGCATCGTCGTTAACTTCATTTACTCCTGAACAACTCCCATTCGCCGTTGTTTTTATTCAAAATTCAACATTGGGAACAAATTTTGCTGTCACGCGTTTCATAGCCAAAACATCCGAAAAAATTTCATGGCATAGTCAATCGACGTGCCAACATCATCAGCGACTTCTCTGATTGTGATTCGGCGATTGTTCATAACCATTTCTCACACTTTTTTCACGTTTTCATCGGTTGTTGATGTGTTGGGGCGTTCGTCATTTTCAACGTCTTCACGACCATCTTGGAAACGCTTATGGCACTCGTAAATTCTTGTTGTAGGTACTCATAGCAGACTCACCATAGACCTTTGTTAACATTTCACACACTTTGTTACACTCTATTTCATTTTTACGCAAAATTCTTTGATTCATTTCTTTTAACAAACGAAAATCGCCGAAATCATAAAAACACGTCTAACCTTAGCGGTTGTCAGAGGCAAAGTATTCAATAGATACAGCTGAAACTTTGATCATAATACAGGGGCATGTACACCAGATCCAATATTAAAGTATTATATACCTATCTAAAATAATATTTGAATTGTTTGCGATTACTTTATTACATTAGATAAAACATGTCAATTATGCTAGAATTTTCAAGTTCCGGAAATCTGTTAAAGATACATATAACAATCGTTCTAATTGAAGTAATATGAAACAAATTATTTTATGAAATGTTGTAATTTTACTCAATACTTTATTTAAATATCAACAATGAAAAAAAAACAATTACAATTTAGATTCAGAGCAATTCATAATTTAGTATTGAGATATTTGCGAGAATTTGCAATCAGAACGGTATATTTAACATCGAAAAAATACCGAATTTTTTCAAGACATTTGAGACAAAGTATTTCTTGGATATTGAAGCAAATAATAAGCGATAAATTATTGGCAAATTTCAATAGAAATTGAAATATTATATGATGAAACTGCAATGAAACTGCAAGTGCGAAAAAAATTACTGCAAATACATAATGAAATTGTAGATTAATTCATTTTAAGAAAAGAATTCAACGATCAAATTTACATGTTCACAAGTTAAAATTTGGAATTACTCGACAAAATGTAGCTTCACTCATTGTCTTTCAACGACTTCCATGCTTGTTGGCATTCAGTAAAAATAGGAGTAGATTTTTTCTTGGAAGAATATAAATGAATCGTTATTGACACGCTCTTATAATTAGTAATAATTTCTATGAATTTGAGGATACTGCTGTAATTTCGTTTAATGACGTTTCATATATCCTTTCGTCTAGAATTAGAGTAGTTATGGAAAAGTTTGCAACTTATTTCTTCTAAAGAAAATTTAGTGTAATACATGTAGTAATGCTAATACACTTTCTAGTCCGCAGGTACTGTGTTTCTTTCCGAATTTGGTTTTCTACGGTTTTATAAATTCTTCGGCAAATGCGAAAAAATCATTTTCAGTTGAATTGTTATGATAATTGTAATAGTTATTATGATGCATTTTTATTATGATGCTACTGAATTTAAATAGCCGAACTAATTCAGATAATTTTGTATCATTCTTGTATCCAGCTTTTATCTAGCCCATCATTATTTAAAGAAGGATGAAATTATAAACAAATTGCTGAAATGTTAAACAGAAGCAAAAGTACAATAGGAGATATTATACAACGTTATAAAAATGGGGGAAGAACTAAATCCAAGAAACAGAAAGGACAAAAAGTTAACAGTAGTACAAGAGCGTTTGATAGTAAGAGAAAGAAATGGATCCCAATAAAAGTGCTCGTAAAGTTGCAACCGAGGTTTTGGCAGAATGTGGAAGTACATGCACAAACAATTCATCGAATCCTTAAAAACCAAGGCATAATGAACGTGTTGCAAGGAAAAAGCCATTTATTAATGAGCGCACAGAAAGAAAAGACTGGCATTCGCAAAAGAATATTCAAAGAAGGACCCAAGTTGGTAGAATGATGTTATATTTGTGGATGAAAGTAAATTCAATTTCATTGGATATGATAGACGAAGAATGGTATGGAGGAAAAAAAAAGTGAGGAGCTGAATTACAAGAATTTAAAACCTACAGCCAAACATGGCGGTGGCCATGTAATTAATAGATTTCGAAAACTCAGACATTAAAAAGAGTAAAAGTCTGTTTCTAATTTTTTGACTGTCGCTCATTATTCCAACTCATCCCCTCCATTATACAACCGTTAATCTCTACTCATTACTATACAGCATATGTTGTTCGCCAATGGTTATTGTATAATTGTCCATGGGTTATAGAAACTCCACCCCAGTCGCCAGATTTAAACCCCATAGAAAATTTATGGGAGCAATTGGATCGCCAAATACGTTGTACAAGTATTAATTCAATTAAAGTGCTCAATGAGAGGTTACTAGAGATATGACAAGAAATTAATTTAGATTATATTAAAAACATTATATCTGATATGCCAAATCGTTGGGAACCAGGGAGAAAACAAAAATGTCGTCCTACTAAATACTAGTTTTGTCATAATTTTTGGTTAATGTAGTGTAAAATAGATACATACATGTATACGTTGTAGAAACCGAATATTAAGTAACGCCAATGTCGGAATTTACCCGTTTTTTAGGTTGTTCCTCTATTTTTAGCAAATAACATTATATTCAGTTATTATGTCGTTTTATTATTATCATTTGAAAGAAAAAATAATAGAATTTTTACTAAAATAAAGTAATGAAATAACATTACAGAAACCGAATATTAAAGTTACTCCCTGTATATAGCTATACAACTACTTACGCGAAAACGTATTATGTTACATAGATTTTGATAAAAATACCAGATATGGAGGTTTATTCAGTAATTTGTAATAAACATGATACAAATTAGATTTCAACTCTATTCATTTATCAATTCAATCAGTCCAAAAAGGTCAGCAATAGCAATTCTATTTTATATTTAAATAAAACAATGTATTAATTCTAACGTAAAAACAAAGAATAGATGTTATTAAATAACAAAATAATATCAATTTTATGAGAAACAAATAATATGATAAATAAATATACAGGGTGGCCGAAAAGTTGCTTTCCCAAAAATAATACAATATGGAATATGTAACCGTTTATTCTGTACATCACAAAAGATGTTCAAACTGTACACCAGTTTGTTCAATACATACAGTACAACGTTGAAATACTGAATTACAAATTGCTGAATATAACTGTGTCTGCGTGGACATCTCCTGGAACGCGCTTTCAATGCGTTCTTTTAACTCGTGTAATTTAAACGGATCAAAGTTTCGTTAAAGCGACCTTTCGGCCATCTGTATATTGTAAGAAGTAACTGTATAAATCATAATAATGATAAAAATCCGACGAAAAAAAAAAAAAATTACCTTACATATATTGTAAGCTTGTACTATGATACAAAATTAATAGTTTCCAAATAAATCATAAAGCCATTACCAACCTAATACAAAACAATATTAATTTAATATTTACTTGCCCTTCAAAACCCACATTCATTTTAATAATTTAAACATACCTAGTGCAACACCAAAGTATTTATTAACTACTGCAGGTATGCATATTATCCTTCCCTTTATATCAATTCTGTGGGTAGAATAGAATGGGAGGGGGGAGGGTGTATTATTAAAATCCCATTATCAGTTGGTGGAAAACTTGAAACGGGCAGTTTTTGTTTAAAATAATATTTATTAAGAATAATGACGAAAATCATTAGCATAATAAGATGCACATGCATAGTGCGGACGAAAATAAGTGATTTACTACTTAATGAGCAAATTCTATTTTATTACTGAGACGTTGCTCGCAATAATATATTAAATTAAACATTTTTTTTTGTCTTTATATCATACTCATTCTTACTTAGCTCTTTAGTGGACGTATCCGTCGATAACTCTGGAAATATTTTATTTTCAAAAACAAAAAAAAATGTTTTTTTTTTCGTTAGCCACATTATTTATGTCCCTTATTATATAGGGTGTTTCATAATATATGCACAGGACTTCAGGATGTGATACCTTGTCCAAAAATTTGAAAAAATGTTTCTATCAACTTACCCTCTAAAATGCACCATTTTCGAGATACTGGGTGTTGAAATTTAATTAAGAAAATTCGTTTTTTAAGTCATAATTGGTGGAGATTTTGAAGGGGTAGTGATTGTTTTTCTCCCCAACTTCTACGCCACTGGAGAAAGTACAGTTTTGACACACCCATTTAAACCGCCAATGTTTTCTACACAAAAAAGGTACTGTTGGTAATGAGCTCTAAAGTTGACCGTTTTCGAGAAAAATCAACTTTTATGTTGAAAAACATGGTGCATTTTTTGAAATAAAAGTTTTATTTTACTAAAACATTAGAACAAGTAAGAAAAGCAAACGTTAACAACATAAAAATTGATTTTTCTCGCAAACGGTCAACTTTAGAGCTCATGACCAGTACCTTTTTTGTGTAGAAAACATTGGTGGTTCAAATGGGCGTCTCAAAACCGTACTTTTTTCCAGTGGCGTAGAAGTTGGGGAGAAAAACAATGACTACCCCTTCAAAATCTTCACCAATTATGACTTAAAAAAAAATCTCGCACACAACTTAGCTTTTTATAAGTAGTAAATGGTAACAAAAGCTGTTTTCTTTACGATAAACGGTTCCGGAGATATTACCAAAAACGATTTTTTTAAATTAAATTTCAACACCCAGTATCTCGAAAATGGTGCATTTTAGAAGGTAAGTTGATAGAAACTTTTAAAATTTTTGGACAAGCTATAACATTCTGAAGTCTTGCGCATATATTATGAAACACCCTGTATATTCACTTGTTTAACATTATGATTTACATTTATTGTCGACAAAAAATTCAAGCAAAATCGTCTTAATTCAAACGACCTACCAAGTTTAGGGCATTAACAGTTGTTGGCAATACAAAACTATCTCAGTTCTTGGCGTGAAATTTGAAATAGAATAAACCAGTGGAGGAAGAATGAGTCACTTAAATTTCAGAATTTCATCATTTATCGCAAGAAAGTCTTCCTTCCGTTCACTTGGTCCTTATCCATTTTTGTATGATTGAGACTTAATATTACATTAATGATTTCGCGTTGATACTTATCGTTCACAAACGTTATCTTAAGTAAAACTTGTCTATTTTAAATTTCTCACCAACATCAGTGAAAAGGCAGAAATGTTTACCGAATACTATTAAAAAAAACAAAAAAAAACAACACGTTTCAGCCGTACAAGAGCAAATATTTTCTTGAAACGGAGGGTCGAACGGTCAAATTTGTGTACTTGGTCTGAAAATTATGTAGGGTAGTGCAGACCAATCATTTTATTTCTTATCATATCTAAACTCTGCAAAATAATAGCAAAGGGATTTAAAATCGTGTCGTATTAATGCATCGATTTCCATTTTAAAATCGACGCTATGGATCAAATTCATAAAATTACTATGATAATGGAACAATTGCAGTAAAATTTGCTCCGTGCTATTTAATCAAGTCCAGCGAGGGATCACAGATATTGTTTTTACTTACTTTAGATAATATGAACTTGATCGTTAAATATGTTACCAAAGAATTAGGGAAATTAAGGCGATAAAAGTAAATATATCAAACAGTTTGCTATACGTACATACTCGTACTTAAAAGTGTAGTAGGTCCCGTATCGTTATGTTCGAATTTTAGGAGTGTAGACTTCATTTCAAGTAATAAAAATGCAAAACTTGTATATCCATTTTTATTTGTTTCAAAGTTACAGATCTATGAATGTGATTGTCAGATCATGAAAAAAAATGTAATCCTAAAGTCAATACGAACTGATTTTATAAAAAAAAAATTATACGATTCAATAACAATCAGAAGCCATTGTTAACGTCGCATAAAAAAATTTTATCCTAAAATAAATAAACACGTGTCGTAGTGTAGGTATACAGTAATTTCTTGGAAATCAAAAAAAAGAGTACTGGAAATTGATTTATGATATATCCACATCACTATCGCAAAGGACAGAACAGATTTCCAGATGAATCTACGTTCAAGAGAAGTGGTGTTACAAATCCGAGAAAACTGCACAGGTGCATTGATGACTTGTTGATTGGTGCTGTCGTTCTTCCTGAGAGGTTAAATGCGGACAAATACCTTCATTTCCTTATTGACGAACTTCCAGGTCTTTTAGAGGATGTCCCACTGAATGTTAGACGAGACATGTGCTTTACGTGGATTGGGCACCACCACATTTCAGAGTTACTTGACTTTTATTTATGGGGGTACATCAAAAATTTAGTCTACGCGCAAGTTTCAAACACAAAAGAAGAAGTTGGATCATATTCATCTGGCTGCCGAGCAAATCCGACAAAACAAATATGAAATTCGGATAAGTACTGCTTCTGTTGACTTACGGGCACAAGCCTACATTCAACAAGGAGGTGGATATTTCGAATATATTATTAATTGAACTTTTTTTTAAATAAAATCAGTTTTTATAGACTTCAGGATTACATTTTTTTAAGATCTGACAATCACATTCATAGATCTGTTACTCTGAAAGAAATAAAAATGGATATACAAGTTTTGCGTTCTTGTTACTTGAAATGAAGTCTACTTTACACTCCTAAAATTTGAACATAACGATACGGGACACCTTGAATTAAATGAATAATTCAAATTTAACCAATAGCAGTACCTAGTCAAAAATTAAAATTAGTCGGTGGATATAAGAAGGCACTTTTTAAATAAAACAAAGAAACTAGTAACGTATTTTTACTAATGAAACAAGTCTATATTCAGTAGAGGAGATTATTGTTCAAGAATACGTAAACAAATTAACCAATATATTTAGTTACTGCTACAAGGCAATGACCTTGCTATGTGAATATTGTAGACAATACATTTGGCAACAGTTAATTATTAAGTGATCATTTTTGTGTATTCTAAGGACAACATGGTATGAAACATCCAGAGACAAAGGAGAAATATATTTCCTTCTAATTTAGATAGATGGATGTAGATTCATTATTCATATATTACTTCGTAAAACTTAAACTCGTATTGGGCCGATTCTGATAAACAATTGGTTATAATTATTGTAATTACAATTTTGAAGTAACCAGGAAACATGTAGATGTGTTTTCTCAAAGATTGTCATTAATTGCTTTGTAAACATGAGGCTTACAATGAAGAATTAGATATGAATACCACATTCAGGTATAGCAATTATTCATCGTAATACGGTTCAATTACATTAAGAAAAACATTTAAATCGTTCATGGCCAGCAAACTATTATAAAATCCAAGAGAGTTTCAAGATATTAGAACATTTTTATTATTGCCCATATTCTACGCGATTACGGATCTGTTTCTTTCTTGGAACAAACCTTGTACGACCTTCGAAGTTATCGAACAAACAAAATAACAAATAAAAGTAAAATTTACCAGATTTACAGATTGTGACATCTGCGGCACTTTCAATTCGCTATTCGGTGGAGTAGATGCTTGATTTGGTGGTCCAGTTGGTGCCATGCCTCTTAATGCCGGCCCTTGATTACCTGTTTGGTTCGGTGGCGGCGGTGCATACGGCTGTTGTTGCGGTGTTACATGAAATGTGGCATCTGCTCCTGGAAAAGTTAAAAAATGTTATGTAAAAAATCACACCTAGGATAAGAGTAGCTAGTTGAAATTCTTAATTATATCATTAAGCCATGACCTGCGCCAATAGTTATATTTTAGAATTCCGAGTTCCGTATGCAAATACACCTAATATGACTTGTGATAGCGTGATTAATGTAGATGACTGACAAATGAAAAATTATATCATCTCATTCAATAGTTTAGCTGGTAAAAGCATTCTTCCCAATCAGATAGTACTAGTATTACTGAATTACAAAATAGGTCATATTCATAAACTATTCATAAACTTCATACAGTATGTAGATACATCATTAGAGGTCATTATACAATATCCGCATAAATGTCTTCTAATAAGTTAGTCGTGTACTTGTCTTTTTCTTTAAAATATTAAACTTTAAATCAGATTAAAGATTAGTAAATCTTATATTGATGAACGGTACGTGATTATTAGTAGATTATTTACCAATGATAATGTTTCACAATATTGTTTAAGATTTGAACAATAGAAAATTACAAAAGATTTGATTGGAACAAAGAATTAAAGGAAGGATATTCTGAAGCTGATTTCAATTTTATTTCATTGAAAGCAATGACATAACATATATTTATGGATTTGTAGTTGCTGTGCTCTGTATAAATGGAAATAAATTTTACACACAAATTTACAGGTATATAGAGGTATTTTTTATACAAAGGATTATTGTTTTAAATAAAATAAATTAAGATAATTTAATAGATATTTGACAAAAAATGACTGATAGGATTCACTGTATGTTCTTGTTTTCGTCGCTACTCTAGTCTCGTAGCTAGTCGCTCGCTTCGTCGCATCAGTATGAACGTGCCCTAAGCCACTTACAATTAGAAGGTTTCAGTTATATACCACTTTTTCAAATCAAGTATATGGGAAGCAGCGGTTCAAGTGCTGTCAAAAATTATGATGGCGATCTCTGTCTTTTGACGGTCGATAATGTAAATTATGCCGCGATATGTGCAGTTGTACTGCAAACTAACCAATTTCATTGCAGATAATGGATAGTATAAGAAACATATTATCGAAGCTCTGGATTATCACTAGGGCTGGGCGATACCGACATTTTCGGTATCGGGTATCGATACCAATCGTGGTATCGATTCCGGGCATGGTATCGATTCCGAGTACTGGAATCGGTTAAGTATGGACAGGTATCGATACTTTGGAATCGATACCTCGCATTGATTCCTTGAATCGATACCTCGCATTGATTCCTTGAATCGATACATTGAATTGATAAGTTGGTATCGATAGCTAGGTTGATTTCAAGAATTCTATTCAATAACATATCTATGGTATCAAATTTACAATATTATAACAGGATGAGCATAAGTCGCCTGGCAGCCTTGAAAACAGGGCATGCGTCAGTTAGTAAGTTACTATGCTTGTCGACCTCGAGACAGGTCAATACCGGTATTGTGTGTGGTTAGATAGTTTTCTGACGAGTGAAACGGCACAAAATGTTCGAGTCAAGTTTTCGTTACAACAGCGTATGTTTTTGTTCAAACAGTTTTATTGTCTTGATCGCAATTATGGAGCCATTGCAGAAGGTTTCAGAGAAAGGTGGCCTGATACACAATTCCCAAACTGCAACTACAGGGTTGAATTGGCCAAAAAGTTTGAAGAGACCGGTAGTGTTCCAGATGCAAAAAAGATTTCAAACATTGGATAAAAATCGAGTTCAATATCATAAATGAAGATCTCGCGAGGCTCGCCCGCATTGTTAATTCGATCGAAAAACGTTATTTGAAGTGTATCGAGATGAACGGCGAACATTTTGAACACCTATTGTAAATATTTTTGCGATATAATGAAATAAAACCAACGTTTTTAAAATTACTTATTTTTTTTTTAATTTTTGCAAATTTGCCAGGTGACTTATGCCTACCCCTGTACTTTGGTCTTTTTGTAACACTTATTGTTATTGTACGCAACTAATTACAATATGCCTACATACCCTCACTCATTAATATTTGAGTCAATACTTGAAAACTAGTTCCATAAATATTTGTCAATAAACGATTCGTTTCCGAGATATGTTTAGTATTTTAAAAAGTTGTTCATTTATTGATAGCTGATCTATTACACTTAGGGTGGGTTTATCGATGTGAGGATAAATAAATTAACTTGCAGATAAAATGTTATTCGTGAGACAATTACAATAAAACGTTTTTATTGAGTGTTAAATAGAAGTTATACAGGGTGTTAGTAAATAAGTGCGACAAACTTCAGGGGGTGATTCTGCATGCAAAAATAATGACCGTTTGCTATATAAATGTCCGTCCGCAAATGCTTAGTTTCAGAGTTATAGGGTGTTAAAGTTTTTCTTAAAAACTGACGATTTATTTATTGCTCTGAAACCGGTCGAGATAGGCAAATGAAATTTGGTGGGTTTTAAGAGATGGTTATTGCGCATTTCTTGACATCCAACCAAGAATTTTATCTTAATTTTTTAAAGAAAAAAAATGGTACGCCACTGAGATAATTCAAATTAAAAATCATTTTTGAATTTGCCATTCAATTTGTGATAAAAAACCTCTCTTGCCTTTTTTTCGTGTGAGGCGCCGTTTTAAAAAAAATAAAACATCTTGACGTGTATTTTTCATTTCTTTAATACATTATCTAGTAGGCTACTGTCGACATTCAATATCAATGCATTGTTGAATACAAATATTTTAACGAAGTGTCAAAATATCAACTCATCATTATTAAGCTTTTAGTTAGCTATAAAATTATTGTTAATAAGTAATTAATTTTTCTTTTATTGAAAATAATGGA
Source organism: Holotrichia oblita (assembly GCA_023690525.1). Taxonomy (NCBI): domain Eukaryota; kingdom Metazoa; phylum Arthropoda; class Insecta; order Coleoptera; family Scarabaeidae; genus Holotrichia; species Holotrichia oblita. The sequence goes on along the minus strand of CM043017.1, from coordinate 89,976,665 downwards.
AAATTTTTCAAATGCAGAATTAACAGACATGCATTTTGTCTATGGTCGAAGTAATGGAAATGGTCGGCAAGCTGGACGATTGAATGCTGAATTGTCTCCAGGACGTAGGATACCTCATCACACAATATTTGCTCGTCTTCACCAACGCTTGCGCAAAAATGGTACATTTAGGAAACAAACGGCTGACTGCAAGCGCACTCGAGAAGTACGAACTGTGCAACTAGAAGACGTTCTCGAGTTAATAGCGAAGTCACCTGAAACAAGTCCTCGAAAAATCGCCAACATATTGAATGTAAGCCAGTTCACTGTATTCAAAATTCTTAAAGAACAGCAATTGTATCCGTTTCATATTCAACTTGTACAAGCTCTACTACCTAGAGACTTTTTTCCCCGCCTATTTTTTCGCCAATGGATCCTTCATCAAATCGCTCAAATTCTAATTTTTTAAATGGCGTTTTGTTTACTGACGAGGCTAATTTTGGACGACAGCGCATAAGAAATTTCCATAATAATCACTTATGGGCTGAGGAAAATCCACATGGAATTTTTGAAGCTCATTTTCAGCATCACTTTTCAGTCAATGTATGGCTTGGGGTAATTGATGCTCATTTAATCGGTCCATATTTTCTCCCACTACGACTAACAGGCGAATCTTACCTTAATTTCCTACAGCAAGAGTTACCTGGTCTTCTTGAAGATATTCCTCCACAGCTGAGACAATACTTATGGTTCATGCATGATGCCGCACCAGTTCATTTTAGCATTAATGTACGTAGTCACTTAGATACAGTGTATCCAAATCGTTGGATAGGTAGGGGAAGTACGGAACATTGGCCTGCTCAATCACCGGAGTTAAATCCTTTAGATTTTATCATTTGGGGTTTTCTTAAGTCATTAGTTTATTCCACTCCCGTCGAAAATGTTGAAGAAATACACCAGGAATTTTTGCGCGAATACAACAATCAACGAGGCGAAGAGTTGAAACTTGTGTCATGTCTGAGGGAGGTCATTTTCAACATTTGTTGTAGCTTTGCGCTTTTTAAGTGTTATTTTCTGTTATTGTTCTAGTTTAATGTTATTGTATTAAAGAGGGCAGTAGTTTAGTAGCCTACTAGATAATGTATTAAAGAAATGAAAAATACACGTTAAGATGTTTTATTTTTTTGCATAAAAACGGCACCCCACGCGAAAAAAAGGCAGGAGAGGTTTTTTATCACAAATTGAATGGCAAATTCAAAAATGATTTTTAATTTGAATTATCTCAGTGGCGTACCTTTTTTTTTCTTTAAAAAATTAAGATCATTACCCGTATGCACGCCAATGATGAATATAAAATTCTTGGTTGGATGTCAAGCAATGCGCAATAACCATCTCTTAAAACCCACCAAATTTCATTTGCCTATCTCGACCGGTTTCAGAGCAATAAATAAATCGTCAGTTTTTAAGAAAAGCTTTAACACCCTATAACTCTGAAACTAAGCATTTGAGGACGGACATTTATATAGCAAACGGTCATTATTTTTGCATGCAGAATCACCTCCTGAAGTTTGTCGCACTTATTTACTAACACCCTGTATATGCAAGATAAAGCATTGTAGCTAAATTTTATCTGCCAGTTAGCAATATCTGTCAGTTACTTAACTAACACTTTTATCCTCACATTGATAAACCCAACCTTAATCCAGTAATTCCAGGGGTAACTTGGATAAATATTTGTAAAAAAAAATAAAAATAGCACTCAGTAATTTTTTTTGAGTGAAACAATTAAAAGTACCATCTTTTGACTCTTCGGTTTTTATCGTATGTTACTTTGTTACTTTTGTATGGGTTTTAATTTTTTCTCCAACAAGAAACTACATCCCAAAAAGACCGAAGAGTGGAAGAAGTGGTGTTTTGTATATGCAATCGTTTCAAAATTTTTTACGATACGGTATTTGTTACGGTAGTTCGTTGGTATCGATACCTATTATTATTATTGATTGCTAGGTATCGATTCCAATGCATCGATCCTCAGGTATCGATACCAATGTTATTCAAGGAATCGGCGAATCGATACTAATAATGGTTTCGAATACTGGACGGTGCATCGATACTTCGCCCAGCCCTAATTATCACATATCATTCAGCTGCTCTGCTTACATGCTGAGTTTGTTTTCCAAAGATTTGACTCTTATATGAAGAAAAAAACACAATTCAAATTCAGTCAGTGCTAGTTAATTGCTATAATATTTATACTTTTGGAATGAAATATTGTTATCAATTTTATAAGTATCTAATTTCTGACGTAAAGGTCCAAATGATAAAGACAAACAGCATTTGAAAGGCCTAGTACAAGAAGTGTCCAAGTCGCATAGTTTTGAGATAATCGACTTCAAAACTTTGTAAATACTCTTGAAATGTCGCCTAACTTTGATGATACATTTTTTTATAAAATTAGAAAGAAAATTTAAGTGAGAGCAAGAACATTGGTGAATTATATGTAATACGAAAAGATTGTTTTTTAGTTAGGTACTTTCTCCTGGTACTGTACAAGGTAGATCGTCCAATATGATTTTAATTTTCGGGGTGTTTCCGCTAATATTTAGTTCCCTATTAAAAAATCCATGTTATGTGATTCAACGCATTTCAAAATATGAAGATATTGCTTACTAACATGATCAATACTTTGTATAAAAGTCTCGATTACAAACTTGATAAGTTTTCATTCGTCTTTTCTATGGCAGCGACATCACGGTCCGTCGTCCTTATACTGTAACCAGGAATAGAAATAGCCTCAATGTATTAAAACTAGCTGTCTATGTACATATAGTTAATTCAAATAGCGACACAAAAACTTATTTTTGTTGACTGAAACAGTTCTTATCAAACAGTTTTAACACCTTATAGTCTCGGTTTTATTAGTCATGACAATATTTTCCAAACAGTTGATCAGTTCGTTTGAGCCTTTCTGCACGAAGTGTATACAGCACGCATGTACTTTCTTTTTCAAATTAAACGAGAATGTTTCCCCAGGAAATTTCTGTTTAATAAATAAAGGCTTTCCTTTTAGGATGAAACGACTACTACTTCTATGAACTTTTTCAGAATAATTAAATTCGCTTTAAGGACAAACTTATTATTTATTAAATACACATCCACATCGCCGTTTGATTTATGGTTAAACATCGTATTTTTATGAATTCATAATTGACGTATGGAATACTCGCCTTAAACATTGGCTAAGGATATAAGCAAATATTTTTGGTAGTCGAAGTACAATGATTCTATAGTTTCGATATCTATCGACGCAGCTTGTGTCTGAGTGTATTCGACCTTCCGCAAGCACATTTCTCTTGCTGCTTTCGTTGTTTGCAACGTTTCTACTTATTCTTGACTAACAAAAAGTTTTGCACAGGACTTGCAAATATTCTTTCTCGGAAATCCAAATGATATGTACTCATCTATTTTTCGAAAAATCTCATAAGTGATGGTTATACTTTCACGATTACTTACTAAAAATTCGATGCAATTTAGCAATCATTAAGTTGACAACATTTTCTAATATACACAACATTACAACGACCGAATAATGTTCTGGCCCGAGTTAGCCTCGTTTTATTACCTCAGAAGATCAAGAGACTGGTTAGCCACAAACGGCATTAATTTTGTTCTGAACATAACTCTCAAATGTTCCTCAGGAGATATCCATTAAGGAATTTTGGTCTCATTTAAGCAGAAAGGTATATGATGGGAGTTGGGAAACCCAAAATGAGGGACAGCTAAGACATAGAATCTTTCCGAAAATTAGGGAAGTCTACGTTGCTATCGTCCAAAGATTGATGGGCCAGGTAAGAGCCAAATTACGTGCCATAGAGAAGTATAAGCCTTTATTCGTCATGTAAATCTTATGTTTAGTTAAATTAAGGTTACACAAGAATAATATTGTTGTTAAAATGAAAAAAATTAAAGATAAAAAAAACTTTTACTTTTTTCCGAACATTTTTAAGAGGTACGTTATCAGAAAATTATGAGTGTGATAAGTGTCAATCAGAAAAAATAAGCTTATCTTTTTTTAGTATGACATCCATAACAATCACTATGGATTCCCATATTTAGTACTTGTCATTTCAGCGACACTTCAGAAGCAAAATAAACGGTTATCAATTACAAAGTGATTATTACATAAATTGTTTGTATACTATCAAAATAGTATAGTAAGCGTACGATATAGTGGAAGTTGCAATTAAAAAAAACCCATAATGTCATTATTAAAAAACAAATAATAATTGAAAATTAACGATCACGCAAAAATGTGTATTTCTATCAATTAAAATCGACGCTAATTTTACTTCACCTTTTCTAAATTTATTCCATATTTTAAGTACACACTGTATAGAGACAAAAATCAGACTTCCTAGGTATATTAATGACACCTCCCTAGTGTCTAATGTAAACACCTGCTGTTTTCCCAAAATATAAGTAGCACATATAACTAAACATGGCATATGCTTACCAAGTGGGGGATATTTTTCGTACATTATCGGGTTTACATACGGCCGCAGAATAACAACCTTGAATTGGAAATTAGTATGCAGCACGTATGATGCAAGATTGCCATCATACGTGGAGCTAACTGGCTGATCGCAAACGTGATAAGGTTCGAAATATCTCACGCTATATATGTATGTAGTGCAAATATACTGTGTTTACTCATACTACGCCAGATATTCGTTATGAAGTTCTAACCTCTATGCACAATCAATGCACTATGCACGAGACAATAAATCTTATTTTTTTCAGCGTTTGGCCACCGCTCGAAATTTGTGAAAAATGCGCTAAACCTTGAAACTTTGATATGTAACTTCGAGATCGGATAAAAATTAACCGGTGAGTCGTCAAACCATAATTTTAAATTTTCTGTTGTTTAGAGACACGAGAACTTATTATGTTCTATTATTTTCAGCGTTTGACCACCTTCAAAAATTTGTGGAAAATGTGATAAACTTTGAAACTCTTATACAGGTGAGTTTTTTTTAATGTTTAGCATTGTGATCTCAGAAACTACTGGAGATAGAAAAACGCTTAAATGAGGAAAGATGCGTCGTTTTACGAGTTTGATTTAAAACTGCTTTTGTTTCTCCGATAACTTTCATGGCTTATTAGATATTCAAAGGAAACTAAATTTTACGATTTTCTTTAAACATGCTTAGCATCGTTAATAGTAATTTTAGGGAAAAAGTGTTCCGACAAAAGTTTTAGATAATTTTACGCCAAAGAAAACTATGTAGCTATTTTTTTTTCGTTCACCATTATCGAGTTATGACACAAACTTCTGTTTTTTTTTAAATATAAACCATAGTTGGTTTTAACATCATTAAAAAGCTTATTTTTTGCTGATTACAATGATATAAGGTTTGATCTGGTTGTTTTAAAAAATAAAGAGGATATAGACATTTCTATGATTGTTCACTTTATAAGATAAAAATTAAAAAAAAATATTTGGTGTTTTGTAATTCAAAAAACGAAAAATCTGAGTTACAATAGTGTTTGTTGGAGCAGTCGAGATAAATATACTGACATTGCTTTCACGTTGACTCACAGAAGTGAGAGCTGTTAACTTTTACTTTTAAGTCAAGTTAATTGTCAAACATTGACAATTAACTATTAATTAATTGTAACTTAACTATAAGCGGTGCAAACGTTAATCATAAGTTTGCAGTGGCTATGGAATTTTCTAACGTAGAAAAGCGTGATATGGTAGAATGTTACATTCAATGCCAGAAAAATCCTACTAGAGCTGCTGAAGTTTATTTTGAAAATTATTTTGATCGACGTCAGCCGTCGCAGATTATGGTTCGTTCGTTAAACCAAAATCAAAAAAAGGGATGGACGAAGATAGAGAAATAAACATATTAGCAAGTGTCGCTCAGAATCCATCTATGTACATCGACCCGACAAATTTCAATAGAAATGGGCTCCTCCCAACACACTATTGTCAGAGTATTGAAGAAACATAAATTTCGTCCCTACAAATTATAAGTATGACAAACTTTACATGAAGGTGATAACATCAGATGAATAGCTTTTTAGCTTTTTGTAGATGGTTTAAAGATCAGTGTCAAAACGATACACACTTTTCAATGAAAATATTATGAATCTCCTTTCACAAATTGTGGAATGTTTAATATGCACAATGAGCACATATGGTCTCAAACAAATCCACTTCACGTTGAACGTAGGAGAACACAAATTAAATTTGGGCTTAATGTTTGGTGTGGTGTTATAGGATCAACTGTTCTTCCTCCTTTTATTTTTGATGGATCACTAACTGGCTCGTTATCTTATTTTTTTACAAGATTTCGAGGAAATTTTAGGTAATTTAAATTTAAGAACCCGAGCAGTGCTGCAATGGTTTGAACATGACGGAACGCCTCCGCACAATCAACTGAATGTTAGAAATTATTTAAATTTGATCTTCTCTAATCAATGGATAGGACGAAATGTACCCACTGAATGGCCGACTAGATCCCCTGATTTATCAATTTTGGATTTTTTCTTGCGGGGTGTACTAAAGGACACAGTAGAGACACACACAGTAGAGACACACACAAAAGAACATATGAAACAATCGATGATTTAAGAGAAGCTGTCTTAGTTGCTTTTAATAACATCGATAGGCGTAAAGTCCGTAATGCTACAAATTCTGTTGTGAAGAGATGCAATTTGTGTATTAATAATAATGGAGGTATCTTTGAACATTAATAAAGTTGTGTGTCTTTAATAAAAGTTCTTATAGTTTTCATTTTATTACTACATAAGATTTTAAAATAAGTTTTCGTTTGGTTTGTATTTTATCAGTTCGAAATTCAATTATTGTTTTCCATAAAAACCATAAAAATGTCTATATCCTCTTTATTTTTTAAAAAAATCATATCAAACCTTATATCATTGTATTAGCAAAAAATAAGCTTTTTAATGATGTCAAAACCAACTTCCACTTAAAAAAACAAAAGTTTATGTCATAACTCGATAATGGTGAACTAAAAAAAAAAAATTAGCTATATAGTTTTATTTGGCGTAAAATTATCTAAAACTTTTGTCTGAACACTTTTTCTCTAAAGTTACTATTAACGATGCTAAGCATGTTTAAAGAGAATCGTAAAATTTAGTTTCCGTTGAATATCTAATAAGCCATGAAAGTTATCGGAGAAACAAAACAAGTTTTAAATCAAACTCGTAAAACTGCGCATCTTTCCCCATTTAAGCGTTCTTCTATCTCCAGTAGTTTCTGAGATGCCAATGCTAAACATTCAAAAGAACTCACCTTGGATGTAACTTTAAGATCGGATAAAATTTAACCGGAGGGTGATCAAACGATAATTTTCAATTTCAGACCAACCGTTAATTTTTTTTAATGAAATGTACATTTATTTACATGTACGATAGAGCAATTTTTAAGAATAAAGAATTACAACATTTTCCAAAATATTTTTCTACAAAAAGAAAATTACATATAGCATTCCGAAAGTACAAAAATCTAATTCACTTGATTATGATTAATTCACTCTGTATTTCTATCACATTGTGTTGCCAATTAAGGTGAAGGAATTTTTGAGTGGAAACGATTCATCTCGTCTAGATGGCAGTATCAAATCTCAATTTTGTTAATAAGGGTCTTAAATAGAAAAATTTGACAGATAGAATGACAATTTCGCGATTGGGCACCCGTATAGCGGTGATCAACGCGCCACGGCTCCCATAAAAGAAACCGCCAGCGAGTCAACCCACGACACGAGCCCCCAAAGAATACATTTTTAAGATATGTATAACAAAAGAGTACTACAGCCATTATTTAGGCCAATAATTAACTTATATTTCCGAACACATCAAATAATAGATAGTAAGCATTATTATGGCAATAAAGCAATAACTAAATGTTAAATAAGCACTAAGTTAATTAAGTATATACAGGTTGTTGCTTCGCTACGAGTTTAATGATTGTGCCATATTTAAGATTAAGTGTTTATGTATCATGAACAGTTATCAGCACCTTAAATTTAAAAAATCAAAAGCAGTTGTTATTCAAAAGCATATGGCAATTGTTGGCAAACAACAAAAAATTAAAATATAAATATCAAGTGACTATAAATGTTTGTAACAAATATTTACTTCAACACTGAAACATTGGCTTGCCTGGTTATTCGTATAGGTACAACTTTGTAGGTTGTCATTTGTATCATATGGATGCGTTATGCATGTTTGTTTACTGATACCAGAAGGAAGATTTATAGAAAACGATGGATGAAACAAGTTTTTTGAACGCATATTTTAAACGACTAAACAAAAATTATTCAAAGAATATGCTCAAAGTGTCGACCTTCCACTGCTAAACAACACTATACTCGTCGTGATAAATTGTTAAATACATTACTTAACATTTCAGGTCTTATATTTGCTATTGCCTCCTCAATAGCGTTCCGTAACTGTTGTAAATTCTGTATTTGATTCCGGTATATTGTGATTTCAAATAAGGGAACAAAAAGAAATCTAGCGGAGTCAAATCGGGAGATCTACTTAGCCACAAACCTACACTAATCAAACGGTCTGGGAAGAATTGGTGTAAATAATTAATTGTTATTTGTGCAGTGTGTGCTGTAGCTGAATCTTGCTGAAAATACTAATACTAATACGAAATCAGGTGGGTGAAGTTGCTGAACAATTGTAAATTTATACGGATGTAAATGTAAATGCTTTTTTAGGATCTTACGAGTGGATTCATAGGAGAGTTCTGGAAAGGACGTAAGAAAGGTTAAAAGGAAATAATAATAATTGGTAATGGGACTTTACCTATTTTTTGAGATAAACGACGTACTGAAATATGAGGATTTTCTGCAACATGTTCATTAACATTATTCAAAACATCAGGTGTAGCAACAGTGGGACGGCCAGTAGATTTACCTTTAGCCACATTACCGGTGTTCAAAAACCTTTCAACAATTCTTGTAGTGTGCGTAGTAAAGCTCCCGTAATCAACTTGGTCCTCTGGATACATTGCAATAAATTACTCAAAAGTTGATTGCAGCGAATATATCAAATTACAGTCATCATTTTGTAAGCCGCTTCGAAAATAAGCGATTACAATAAATGTGTTTTGCTCAATAGAAAATACTATTGTTAAATAAAATTCAGTGGTTTTATTCGTATGACTTTTACTTTGACAAATATGACAAATTTAAATTTAAAAATCAGGTGTGCTAACATAAAATTGCAGAAATGTTGCCAACTTAAGTCGAAAATTTACAATCATTTATAGTCGCATTGTACATATTATGTAATTAATTTTAAAACGTGACATAACCACCACAACAAATGATGATTCTATGTATTTTTTAATAAACATTTACTAGCATTCCAGGTTATTAAAAATTATACCAGTAAAATGATACTTTCGCAGCAAAGATTTTTAGTGTTTTGAAGGCATATTACAATCCAACGAGAAAATTTTAATTATCCCATCAAAAGATGAAATATAAATAGAGAGTGCACATAAACGTTTGTAGGTGACAATAAACAAATTATCAAAGAAACCGCGTCAGCTGGGACACCTGTATATCAGAAAATTATTGGTTATCACTGATAATAAAATGCCAAATGATATGATTTTTTCCCAATACTTTTTGTCAGTAGATTGCTTTGACTTCGCACACTAAAGAGCTTTAAAATGTTTTTTATAACAAGCATGAAATATTATTATTTGAGAAAAATCACCTGTGCAGACTAGTGAAAGTTATATTCATACTATGTTGATATCTGAATTTTTAATGTATGTAAGAATCAACATAAAAGAATGTATTGTACGTAGGCTTCACTATTATAATAGTGAAACCCACATGACTACTTTTAAAAGTGCTATTAGAAATCAATAAATTAGGAAATAAATTGTGTATTATACATTATGTATTATTTATATCCCCCTTATTTATTTACTCCATATTTTTGTTATTAGTAAAATACATATAAATAATAATAATATATCTGTACAGGTGACCCATTTTCGTATGTTTTCGGGAGTTCTGAGATATATTAGCTGTGAGATATATTAAAAAAATTTAATAACAGTCGCAGAGCTCCTTTTTCCTAATAATAATGGCGCAAACCGCATTCCCCTATGTCTTACCGTTTTCGACCTACAGAGTGTTTTTCGATTTTTGGTAAAACCAGTCCAACCCTGTATCTCGCTTTTCTTAGGGGGTATCGAAAAACGACTTGGACATCCTTTAGGTACTTTTCTCGGTCATATACGATGGCATAAATTTAGTTTTGATTTCTTTTTTCGTTTTTGTGATATAGTCACAACTTGTGTTTTTTTATATGGAACACTTTGTATATTTTCTAAAAAATGAAAAAAGAACTGAAAAACGACCCCAAAAATATATAATGTTGTCCCAAGGCGAGCTTACGCGGAAAGTATCTCCAGCATCTGTATCTATAAAAAAAGTCCTCTAGAATCGTATACCCCAGTTTTTTCTACCTATTACACATTCTCAGGCCTCGAAAATATATGAAAACGGGTAATCCTGTATATAAGAAATTACGTGGCTAACACATTTTTTTCTATCTGCTTCAAACTTTTACCTATTTACTATTCCTGTTATATATTTAAAAATGAATATATTTCCTACATATACCTATTATGTGTCCCTCAAATGCTTATAAAACTTCAGATAGAACTTTTCCTTCACGAATGCTTAAAACAAATCTTCAACAAAAGTAGGTCTTTAGTTTTCTTGTGCGAGAGTGTTAAAGTTGATATCTTTAAGTAGAATTACATGGAAACAATAACGAGAACTTTAATAATGCACGCCTCTGCTTGATAAGTAACGGATTTCCACTAATGTACTAATAATTAATATTGAGATGATGCTCTAGTTGTTCTTCTGGAAGAAGTGTTAAAAATGACACAATTAGGAAAAGCTATCCGTGGCAACAATGCATACATGAATGCGATTTGTAGCGCTTCCGCTTATACCGGAAGTAGCCATCTACTTCATTATTTTTAATGGAACACCCTGTATATTTTTACACATTTGGATTCACCTATTTTTATGCTTTATGAATATCTTTACTTTTGCGATTTGATTCGGACGTTTTATAGTTATTCTATTTGTTCTGAAAAAATTTGCTCTAGCAGACATTTATTCAAAAAATCAGAGGACACTCGATTTTTCGTGTATCAATTTAAAACTCGTAATATATGTAGACAACATGTTGGAGTATATTTTAGCGGCGAACGGCTGTCTACATTGCGTGGTTACTTTATTATGGCACGTTAACTCTTCGAAATTTTCAAGAACCATAACTTAATTTTTTCAAATTGTACCCCCCATATTTCATTACTTAGTCATCTTCGTGATCCAATTTTACATCTTTTATGTCCCGCATGAACTATACCTAAAATTAATAGTTTAGGAGATAATTAGATTTTTTGAAAAATTGCAAGTCATCGATACTTATCCAGTGTGCCATGGAAAATAAACGTTCTCAAAAATTTATTGTCAAAGTCGTTTGAAGCCTGTGAGTTAATAATTGTCCGCTAATGATTTTACATTATTACTAGAGTTAAAATGAATAACAATAAGGACGATTTCAATTTTTGTGGATATTGAGCTGCAAATCTATCACATGTTGTTGAAATAACTTTATTATATTCCCCATAAATGATACATGAATTTATATAACCGTCGCGTCGTCAATCGACGTTTTTTCGACAACTGACAACTTATACTTTTGTAAATACTGTTATGGCTAACTATTAAAGAAAACTAATGCAAACAATATGTATTGTGGAAGATAAATAATAATTTGCCAATATTTCGACTGCCCATTTTTAGAGTAGACGTCTTTATACAAAGTGACCCTTATTTTTAATGCCGAATACGATAAAACCATAAAAATGACCAGTTTCCATTAAAAAAATTAAGTTTGGATAATTTCTCCGATTTTGTTTTCAGGCGTGTATTTCGCACACCTTGTATTAATAATTGTAACAATTTTACACAAATCGTATTAAATTAGGCATACGTGAGGGATCTTACTTCAAATTAAATAATAAATTCTTTTTTATATGAAATAAGCCCAATTGATTTTTCTGCCTACAAGCGTCAGTTTTAGCATAAGAACGTCAATAAGTCAAAAAGGGTTAGACTTCGATATATTACATTGTAGGTACATGAAAGATATTTATAATTTCACGTAGTATTTAAAAACAATATACCATACGGCCGCGTGCGTCTGCACTATACCGATACTTGTAGTGTTAAGCGAAACACACAGAGGTGGGTGTCCTTTTATTAGAACGGTAAAGACGATAGATGTGGATTTTTTTGACAAATGCGAGTGCATTATAGGGATATGCGAAATACTAGCTCTGTTGTAATCCGGTAGAACATTGCATCTACTTCTTTACCGTTCTAATACACGGGCACCTCTGTGATTCCGTGTTCCATTACGATGTTGGTGCCTATTTTCGCTATACCCCAAAGTGCCGCCATCTGGAAAATATTGCAGACGAATGGCTCCCTTCGACTTTAGTATAGTACCAGAATTTCAGATCATTCGTAGCAGTTTTTCTACAATTGAACGATTCAGTTCCCGGTGAACCAGCCTGTACATATTTAACAATAAATAAACTTTTGAAGATGTATAAAGATTTTTTGTACCGGAACGTAATACCTGATTTCGTAACATGTCTGTCTCACTGTATGGAATTATAGAAATTTCGCTCATATTTATATGTTTATCCGGCAGATATGTCTTCTACATATTTAGTAATGCAAATATTCACAAAATAATGTTTCCACTAATTCTTTACGTTCACAAATATAGTTCTTGATAATTTCCAACGTATACCGTTGTTAATTATTTATAGAGAAAGTACATAAGTACAAAATTAGATGGAACCATAGAAATTTCACTGAGTGTATCGTTTCAAAGGGATATAATTTCCCTCGCTCGGTGAAGTAGTTCCATTTAAAACAATCAGGAATTACTAGCGGTAGTTGTTAAAAAAAAAGTATATGCTCTTTTTGAACAGCTTTGTATACCGGGTGCGCCATTTGTGTGTCCGCGGAGTTTGGTCTGAAAACTAACAAAGATAGGAACATGAATTTTGTTGCGCATATACAGTAGATTACAGTGCTTTTTATAAAATTATTTCGGATTTATTACCGATGCAGCATCTGACATTTTAAGACGTAGATTAAAGATGGGTATCTATACCTATACTTTTTTATATTGCTATCAAATTCCATGTAAAGCTACCTTCAAAATGGTACCAATAGCTTCTTTCTATTTGCCACAGTTCTCACTTTTCTTCATATCACTTCTCACTTCATTCTCACATGATTCTCACTTCAGCAAAACAAATCACATACTCACTTGCAAATAAAACGATGCTTATTAGTGAGAAAACTGAAGTGAGATGAGAATTGTGGCAAATAGAAAGCAGCAAATATCGTAATACTTATTTATAGTAGTTTCCAAGGTATTAAATTTTTGTTAGAAATATCTTTAATGCTATATGCGGGATACCTGCTAGATAGTCTAGATTTTCAAACAAATTGTCATAGTTTAACGAAACGAATAAATAATCGCGAAATCGTAATCGATGCAGTCCAGCCTATACAGATCATCCCATGATATGTTATCCAACATCCGCGCAAATTTCGTAACATTTTGTTTATTATAGTCTCTTTTATAGTACACATATTCGGATGTATTACGTATAATGACATTAAACCTGGCAAGGACGCAAACAATGCTCTGTGGTCAGAAATAGTATTATCCATAACACAAACACTACTAATACTAGTAGGATTCGAGAAAACATTGTCAATGACAGTTGCACTTGTTCCCTGGACACGTGTAGGAATGTATATATGTTCTTGCAAATTAAAACTAAATAAAACATCTCGCAATAACTGAGCTTGCCTAGAATTAGACGCAAAATTAAAATTGAAATCACCGGTCAGAATGATGGTATAGGTAGTACTAAAAAAATCATGTAACACACGTTCCAAGGAACTCATAAACTTTCCAACATCTCCAGAAGGAGATCTGTAACATACAAATAAATATATTCCACCGCAATTGATATTAAATTTCAAACCGCAAATCTCGATATTCTTTTCATCGTTGTAATTGGACAAATCAAGAGAAGACACAGCAACATCATCCCGAGACCAAATCGCAACACCCCCGCCTTTAAAGACTTTTCGGCAAAACGAACTACTTAGTGTAAAACTCCTGATGTGAAACGAATTAATAGACTCTTGATTCATCCAAGTCTCGGACAAACAAATGAAGTCGAGATCGGGCAAATCATCAATCATGCGCTCAATACACAGCATCTTTTGACAATTTAGACATTGAACATTCAACACAAGAACATGAGGATTTAATTCAACCAATTCGTCGTGTTTTACATTAAAAAATTATCCACATGAATACTCTGCATATTTTTCGCATGTTGACTAGGAGGAGAACCCGCATCGACAAATACATCAACACTTGCACTATTGACAGAAGTCTCATTTGTGTCACAATTTCCATCAATACGCGAGCCAGCATCATTTATATCAAAACTTAACTTAGTCGGCACTACATAAACAAGATTCCGTCTGTTCAGATAACTATTCACACCAGTTTTACAAACTACTGTGCTTTGATTGCAAATATTAAGTATGTGCTTAATTAACTTAGTCTTCCCTACAGTGCTAATATGTAAACCGCGTTCAACAAAATCATTTCTGTCCAAAATTCTATTACAATCTACATAGATAATACCGGTGTTTTGTACTATGCTTTCATACAATTTATTGTTGAATTCATACACAAACTTATTTAGTACAACTCTATTAGGGAAATATGGCGTCGAAACTAGAATAATATTAGTCTTAAATGACAACTTTTGTAAATGTAGTAAACTATCCAAGTGTACTGTACGTATCATCTGTAGGCGTAGCAAAGTTACGATAGTGGAGAGACATTCGTAAGGGTTTTCGACTTTCAATCGTATTAGTGCGACAGGAATGACGTAAGAATGTACATGTTTGCTTTTAGGAATTAGTACGTGTGGCTTGATTATCTAGTTTTCCAAATGAAGTATCTATGCAATAACATTGAACTGAACCAAGACTCTCTAAAAATTGTAACTAAAATAAAATTCTTATATTTAAAACGAAACAAAATTGTATAATGAACTTCGCAAAAGCGAGCACAACGGTCCCTCCTCTCTGTATCATGTACACTGGCTTGCAATAAAATCTCGTACACCTAGTTATACCTATATTGATTTCACCTTTTTGTGACATTTCTAATTTGACGTTTCATCTTCAAAAGTACACTACTTTTATAATTCACCATCTGTCAAACCTAAAGTCAGCTTACATTGAAAAATGATCTAAAAATTAGCTTGCTTGACATTAAGGTGTACGAGATTTTATTGCAAGCCAGTGTATATAGTACATGTCTATGTGTGTGTAATTGAAGTCGAATGGGAACCGTTCACTACGGCAATCTGTATATCATTGAGCTGTTTATTTCTGTTGTATAGGTGACCATGAAATATGCCTTTTAAGACCATCCTGCATATTCATAAAACTAGCTGTCTATAGGTAAGCTGGTACTACAAATTCTGCATCTTTTTTAAATTCAATAGAAATAAATAGTCATATAGGAATATTAAAGTTAAACAATCATTTCAAAATCCAGTGCATACACTGTGACATTAGTATGATTAATTGTATGTATGGGATTTAAAAGTCTCTCCAGACACATCAGTGCTGCGTCCGTTCAGTGTCAGCGAAAAATAAAATATCGTTGCGTTTGCTTCAACCAGACTTGTTCACACACGTCCGACACAGTGACGTGTTGAAGTAGATAGTATTTTTCACTGACACTGATACTGAACGGACGCAGCACTGATGTGTCTGGCTAGACCTTAATAGATAGCAGTGGCTTGTAAATTTCCAGTTGTAGGTCCACTAGCAAATAACTTGCGACAATTGCTTGCAGAACTCTATACGTTTGACTCTAAATATTGCCGCAATTTACTCTCGCAAATAATTGGCAAGAGTGGACTCTATGTTACCTGCTCAATGCTACAAGGAATAATTTAAACTCTTGTTAAGTAACATGTTGGCGCATCAGGTTAAGTGTCTAAATTATGTATTTATCTTACATTTTCACTACCTAATTCAGTAGCAATACTTGCTAATACTCTCTTTTTGATTTTGTCGCGACAGTCCTTACTTTGTATGTTCCAAACATCTGCTTTTCCTTCATTTTAAATATATTACTTAAATGGACTGTTGTCACACTCTCGATAAAGTTTTCCACACAACACAGTAACTCACGACAGTTACAAGTTAATTTTATGTGTTGACAGCAATGTCAATCCTATCTACAGGTGTTAAGAAAGCCACTCTCATAATATGAATAGGTACGCCGAGAGTCTGGTCTTAAAGAAGTTGTTTAATGGCGCGACTGAAAAAGCAGCTTTAGTCGTAAATCATACCTTATTCATTGTACATAACAATCGCTTTTTGACAACTTAGTATATACTTCTTGTATATATAATTTTATATTATCAAACATATTGATTTATTGTATAGCGCAACAAAAACATTCTTGCTATATGGTTCTATGTATGCAGTTGTACTATGCAGAAACTGCGTTGCCGCAATAACCTATTAATTTCAGGTTGATATGTTTGAAATTTCGTAGGAAATTCTAACAAAACAAATTTTGTTACTGTAGTAAATATAAAGCAAATGATCTAATTCTTTTAGTAAACAATCTGCAATAAAAATATACCGAATAAGTAGAAATGTTGATCTCACATATGTACATATATAATATGTATGTCACCAAGGCTGCTCTAATGAAGAAAAGTACGGCAAAATAATCGAAAATCAAGAATCTGAAACTTTCTACGCGACAATGATCCTAAAAACCGAAAATCACATAAACACTACGGTCGTAATAACTAAGTATGTTCTGAAATATTATAAATCTTGGTAACACCAAGAGTGTGCAAACATTATACAGGACGTTAATACCAAATTTTCAGTTCAACAAACTATATTAATTTATTGAACTAAATAAAAATACAGGCCATTTTGTACACCTTGAAGTATGCTTAATCCGCATAGTAAATAAATTGCAATGACGATAGCAGGTCACATACACTTGCTATTCTACGAGAAATGATTTGCTGTTATACAGAAAGATATCAAGGACACATACTTAGTACCGAGTAAATAACAATGATGTTTCCTCAGTTACTACTCAAAGTAATAGAAACAATTTCCAGCTTAACAAAATATGAATTCAAAATATAGATATAATGCTAAAGGGTATTAAATATATATATGAAAGAAAGAAAAATAAACACTTATATTTTAAGGTGGATTACTAACTTTGTGTTAGCTAGAAATAACAGCATACTTTAGTCAAGAATTCATTCATATTGTTCATATAAAAAGAAAAGTGGAAGGAAATGTATGGTAGGACAGGATAACCAAGTACTAAAGTACATTTTATGTAGTTATATTAGTAACGTCTTGTGTAGGTATGTAATTAAAAGTATTATAGAATAATGATAGTGATAAGCTCTTGATAAAAAAAAAACTATAAGTAAATATTTGTCACTTAACAATATACTTACGTGGTGTAGGTGGTCGTTGCAAGAAACTGAATAAAATATTAAGGAAAACATAAAATAAAATAAAACCATTTATCATCTGTCAAAAAAATAATCAGTCTTGGTCAATAGAAAATTCAATTAAAAAATACATAATATAAGCAGTTATATACAAAACTTCTTACATTTTAAATTAAAATATGATAAGTATAATAAGCAAAATAAAAATTCTAATACTAATATAAATACAAAAATATATAGGCAGTTTTTAATGCGATTTAAAATATAATGTGATGTAGGCATATCTACAATTATAGCTATTCTAACGGTATATTGGAAAAAAGTAACAAGAATCCATCGAAATTGGTAAAGTTGTTAAATATTTGATTGGGATAAATAAAAAAATTAAGTGCTAAGGCCAATACCGACCTATTTCTATGACCTACATCCCGGTGCACTCAACGCTACTCCTGCATATATTGTATTGATTTGCCCCACCTACCCCGCTGTTTTAATATTTCAATATTTATTCCTTTATAATTTGCAGTACCTATGCGCATCGCAAAGAATTATATTATGATCTTGAGATAGTGTAAGTTTATATAAATATAAACCGGTATATGAACCACTCAGTAGTTATGAGATATTCTTATTAACCATTTTAGCATGCACTTTAAATTTCACAATTTTATATTATTTAAAAAAATAAATATTACGAAAAATGGTAAATTATGTTAATCTAAAAAAACTATGCTATTTACTACAAACGACATTCCGAACTATGTATATTGAAAATTATGTGAAACTGTGTTGATAAGTGTTACCTAAATTTTTCTTTTCTCAAAGTAAACTTACGTTGAGGTGGCATCATCCTATAATGGGTAGGTGGCGGGGGCATTATGCATAAGCCTTCTTGTTTGACAGGACCATTAGTTACATATCTGGACACCATGCTTGATTCTTTTATAATTTTACAGCAAATTTAAACGCGACCATTGGATTTTAAATTACTGTGTTTAACACAAGATAAAGTGAAATTACGAGAATATTACATGTGCGTTAGTCCTACATAAAATTTCCTTTAAAATTATGCAGTAGTATACATCAATTTCGGCGTGATTTGTTAAATTACTGATTAACATTTTTGTCTTTGTCAACCACCACACTACACCTTGAAGTCACTAATACTGTCAGATTATTTATTGCTAATTCACTATCGTGCAAGAAGCAGCTCACAGATTATTAGAACACTTCGCGGTGATTTTCTTTAATTGTTAGTCCGAAATTAGTAAGCATTTTAACTGAATTAGATCATGCCGAGCACGTCTCGTCGCACCAACGGCAAAATCGATAAGGGCGTTTTACAAATTACACTAGTCGTACACCACTTTTCACTACAATTGTTTCAGTAAATAGTATAATAAGAAGTTTTGATGTATTTGACATATAGCATTAATTTTGCAATTTTAAATGACACATTCTCAAAAACCAGCTACATATTCAAGATAAAAAATATTAATTTAAGGACAACGCCATTGTATCGACTGTACTGGTTGGTTACTCGTTTCGCCACCAGGAACGAGACACGCATGCGTATTTATCATACCTAACCAATCAAATATTTTTTTATTCGAAATTATATTTAAAGAAAAACTATGTTTGCAATAATAATCAATCGGATTTTGAAATATTTGCCAAAAGGTTATGCTTTTTACTTGGAAATTATAAAAAAAAACGCTGTATTTCGTATTAATATAATTGTACTACCAGTGCAAAAAACATACTTCACAAAAAAAATTACATACGCGTGGCAGGAAAATTATCTTATATAATTAAAATTAATTATACGTTCCCGATTTTTTAAATTATTTACGTGTGCGTTTTCATTTACATATTTTCCTTACCATCAAGCCAAAACAGTTACATATTTAAACTAACCATGTGATTCAGTCTAAACAGGATTTTTATAAAAATATATAAAAATTAAGTTGCATACCTGTGGAATCTGAACTACAGATGTTATAATCAATTGCACCATATGGTTGAACAATCACCTTAGCCAAGTAACATTCTCCTCATGCAGGTGAATGTGTACTGGCTAATGAAAGTTACCCACCACTTCATCACAGTGCAATAAGGAACTGATTTAACTAAGTCCATACATTCCAATTCATTAGTTATTAAACATTGTGCTGCATAATTAATATTTAAAAGGGAGTATATAACTGCTAATATGTTGTGTATGTAGGTAGTTTAAGTTAATCAGTAACTGTAAAACTACAATAATTTGGTGTATCAGAAGTTATGACAGCTGATCATTCTCTGACAGATGCGTATAACATAAAAATTAAGGATACGTGCTTTGAGTAGGATATCGCGTTTGCTGTACCACTGTTGGTGGCAGTTTTTGATTACTCATTTCGGCCTTTGGGCACTTCGTCCCTTACAGCAGCCGCGGTGGATCCGGACTTCGTATAATATGCATATGTTTACGATACATACACCACCGCACTTTCACTGCTGTGCCTCATGTCTTTTGTAACACTTTGAATACTTTTTTAAATAGTTGATGCACTCGTGGTTAAAAATTTTAATTTCTAACACAACGAAAACCACTTTGAACTCTTCCAAACCAAAGGTTAAGTATGTATGTTCCAATATGGCGGAATGTTAACCCAAAAACATGTTTCTTGTCCCCAATACCCACAAAGGTCTGTTGGAATTGTTAACCAGTGTTATTGCGACACTCTATTAAAACACTTCTTTGTATAGTTATTATTATGACAGTTCGTAAAAATAAACTACAATTATGAATGAAATAAAATGACACGCGGCTTTCACGTTGCTACTTACGCACACCTGACGGGCATTTATAACACTAATCATCAACGATTTATATTCGCAATTCATCCAATAGTGGCACAATACTATTTTGCCGGTGTTACGTAGACATACCACTCGTTATCTATTTCTGTCTTACTTATGAAAATTGAAAAAGATACATGTTTCAACGTCTTTAAAGTTACTAAGAGAAATGTCAAAATAAATTTAACCTGCATTCTAACATTTCAGTGTGTTTGTCAATAATCTACCAACATGTCTTCTTATGGAAAAGATGAAACTGATAAACTTAGAGAAAATTTGCAGAATCAATTGGAAAGGCTTGTTGAACAACTGGAAGATTTGGAGACATGTCGGTAAGCTACTATATATATATGTATATAAGAACAAAATAAAATACATAAAATCAGGTATTTCACATAAATGTTTTTGTAATAAATTTTTAGATCTAATACTAAGTACCTAACTACTTAATTAATAACAATTGGTATTGCTTAGCAATATAAGAACAAAAAAAATGCATCTTGCGTGGCAATTAAATATTGGGACAGTATAATGTAACTATTCAACTATGTAACAACATGGGACAGTATAATGTAATTATTTAATGAGGAAATGTAAAGCCAATATGCTACGGAAAAGTGGAAAATGAAATGTCAGATTAATCGGCAATAGCTTTTATTGCTGCGTGGATTGTTAAGTTTATTAACCCAAATGATGTGCAGTGTCTTTACATTACCAGAAATGCATGAATTACTGTTTAAATATTACTGCTGCAATAAGACAATATGTACAGTCCAGATCATCCAAAATTAGTTAGTTATTAGAATAAGAAAATATTGAAACTATGTAAAAAAGGGTTAGAGAAATACTAAAGATCCATCTAGGGAATGACGTAACCATGAACGTTTAAATGTGGACTGAAGTTTTATAAGGTGATTTACAAGTAGCAGCTTTAAAGTGTATTGAAAATTGCTTTCTTATAGACAAAAGAAAAGCCACCATAGACGAATATACAAAACAAAGCCAGGCGTGCATGGATAAAGTTAAACTATCTTGGACGGTAGAAGATTGGTCTACACTAATTTTTAGCGACAAATCAAAATCCAATGTATGTACTGACGACAACTGCAAGTTCGTAATTTATACTAATCATGAGACTTTCTACAAGGATTATTAAAAAGTATGGTAAAGTTTCGTAAAGAATTAGAATGTTTTCAACATATTGGTGGTACCATGAATGCTGCAAAATTTCAGCAATTATTGCAAAAGAATTTGATTATCGTAAAGCTAAATGTTTGCAAAAATTACATTTTTCAGTAGGATGAAGTCACTTGTAATATACACAAAACTACAAAAATAACAGTTTAGTTTAATAACCACAACATCTATGTTTCTTTGCCTTCAATAGTTCTGAACCACAACGTTACTAAAACAATGTGATGCAAAATAGAACAAGCATTCAGGAACAACTCACAATGGACATTACCAGAACTTAGAGCCAAAATAGAACAAATTTGGAATGCATTTATTCCTGTAACGTGTAATCCTTAGCTTAGTAAATATCCAACCAAATTCGAATAATCATAAAATCTATGATGTTACTGTATATTAGGCATAAAATTATATTATGTCCCAACATTTACTTACCTCACAACACCACATTTTTGTTGCTAATTAAAGATGATAGAATGAGTATTTTGTTTTTTGTATTGCTGATTGATGTCATTTGTTAAAAAACTTAGTTACTTAGTATTAAATTAAAGAATATCAGAAAAACAAATCACTAATTAACTTCATAATAATAATAATTATCAATCTATATAAGCAATATTTCTATTTAAATATATGCGTCCATGTATGAAATCGAACCATGAAGTTTAGTTTGCCGGACGGAACCATGACCCATCATACCAACTGGACATAATTCGATCCCTGTTAATTTCATTACAAATGCCTGGGACACAAGATGCCAATTAAAGTCCATGTTTAGGCAACAATTTCTTCGGTGTTAAAATTAACTTTATACATATATAAAACGTGTCCAGGAAAGTTTGCAACAAAGGGAAAAATTGTATGGTCTATCCTTCAGAAAAATTTTATTCTTTATAAAAGTTTGTGCTTTACTTAAAACTCATTTATCCGTCATAACAAATGAAATACCACTTTAAATAACAAAAATACTCTTTAATACTTGATAGTACAAAAAAAGTCATCATTTTGTTTTAAACAAACATCACTCGCTATGATACTCCTCTCGTACAATACACAAATTTGTACGTTTATTAAAGTCCGTGACGACGTTTTTCAGCAAATTGGGATTATAGTTTAATTGCGTTACGGCTTCCCTAATTCTGTTCTGCAAATCTTCTCGGTTATCAAACGGTCTCCCTGAATACACCGTACGTTTCAGCCAACCTCAAATAATTCAAAGAATTTAGATCAGGCGAGCGAGATGGCCATGGAAATGTTGATAACCTTCCTATTGACTTTTCTGGAAATTCTTGGTTTAAATACTGCACGACTGGACGAGAACTAATGTATTTTGAAGAATGTCAAATTTACTATCAAGTAGCACACATACGTGATGACAAGTAAAAAATAGTACGTATTACTTGCGCACGTGACTCAATATTAAATATTCAACAATTTAAAATAAACAAAGTATTATTTATTTTGTATTACAAAATGTACCACAAAGTAACGGCTAAAACTATCGATTATTCAACGATTATTAAAATATTTCTATATTTAAGCCATTTCCTTTGCCGGATTAATGAGCACAGCACAAACTTTTATAAAGAATAATTTTTTTTAAGAAATAGACCATAAAAGTTTTCTCTTTGTTGCAGACTTTCCTGGGCGCGTTGTATAGTTGATATAAACAAATAATGATCTAGTGGTCAATCATTATAACGAAATTCATTGTCCGTGATTTATGATAATTTTCCTTACTTGCGTTTTAATAATTGCAGCTGAATAATTGTCTGCGGTACTGCAAATTTAGGGATACTTACCATGCTCAGTTTTATTAATCTTTTTTAACATTTTACAGTAATGATTTAGATGAAGATGAATATGAGGAAACTAAACAGGATACCATGGACCAACTGAAGGAATTAAATAACAGTTTAAATAAACTAATAAGTGGCAATATATCACTCTCCAGTGCATTAGAATCAATGCAATTGGTATTCTAGATAGTTAAGTATTGTATACAACTGAATTTATGTGTCCGCCTTTTAGGCTACCCGGGCTGCTATATCGCAAGCATTTAAAACACCAGAAGTAATTAAATTATTCGGCAAGAAAGAACCTAAGCAACTGCGCGAAAGATTAATAGATATCGAATATGCATTTAAACTAAATAAACTCAGTGAAGATGCTAGAGACAGGCAAAAGGTTAATGAACATAAATCTTAGTGTGATTTTAGTGACATATCATTTATTTGTTTTATGTTTCTAGGCAGAAATATTAATTGCTTTAAGGCAATTGGGAGAACAACTAACTACTTCAGATTTACAATTTTTGGAAACACATAATGACATTGCAAATGCTTTTAAAGATATTGAATTTGTAGAAGTGCAGGACTCTTAGTTTATAATTATATAAATGGATACAGGACTGAAATAATGGTATGATATGTGTATTTCAGTTACACAGTTATAAAATTTGGATTGCACTTAGAAAAGTTCGTTATAGTGAAACATGGTTTCACATGATTTCATTTATTAGGTGCATGATATAAAATAATACATATATATATATATATCATATATATATGTATTAGACCATTGCTCAGATTTGGTGTCTCATTAAATCATTTTTAGTTTTACAAAAAAAAGGTTTGTTGATCCTAAGTTGATAAAACATTGATTCTTGCAAACTATTGTACCACATTAGTTATAAGAATAAAAAATATAATCATCAGATGTAACTATACATTATTATTGATTGTCCTTGTATTTGCGCTGAATGAAATCGAAAGTATCAGGTCAACAATTTCTCTTGTATACATTTATTATAGGTAAAATGTAAGTAAAATAAGTATATGTATTTAAATATTTTTATGTCATATATTTGTGGATATATGAAATTGTTTAAAATAGTTTTAGAGGTGTAAAATGTTTAATTTTATCGCTGCTGATCTACGTCTTACTTTCAACTAAAATCCATGAAATCGCTTTTATTTCTCAATTAATTTACTACCATTTTATTTTTCACCAATTTCATTTGACATTTCAACCAGTGGTGCATTCCACACCAATAAATGCGTATCTGTTACGTATTCAACCAATTTTCTCTGAAATGTAAACTACGCAACATTACTTCAAACCTGTTGAGACTCATAACAGATCATCAGAAAGGCAAATTATAAAATGGATTTTCGCTCCAATACATTTTAATCAACGCAGCACTTAACAAACAATCAGTGAACCACGCAATAGCGATAAAAATACCATCGTTTCTGTTAGTATGCTTTTCACGTCGCAAACTTGTAGAGTCTTGGCACAATTTCAAGTGTCTATCTGTTACATGACATATATATTACATTGTCCAACCAACAATGATTGAAGTAACTGCGAATCTGTAAAGCATAGAAGTTCATTTTGCAATAGCACTATCAGATATATACATTTTTAAATTTCTGTCTTGGTTGAACTAATATTTATACAAATCTTGTTCCCATAATGAGCCTTTTCAGTATCCAGAATGTTTACTGTAGCAGAAATATTCGTTTCTACCACTTGTGCGTCTACGCTTTTGAATGAATTGAATAAAATAATTGAAAAACAATGAAAGAAAAGATGATTGTTCATAATTATTACTATAAAAATCTAGAGTGCCTCATAAAAATTCTTCCCATTCTTATTTATCTTTCAATTCCGGAAGGATTTCCATTTTTAGGTCAATCAAATTGGCTCATTAAAGACACTAGTAGTAATAGGCATTTAAACTATTTTTCAAATACTCCGGTAAATTTAAAAAAAAATAATTGTTTAGTAGATCAGGCTATTACGTTAGAATAATACTAGAAAAAAAAAATATCCAAAAGTTTAATAAATTAACGAAAAGAAATATATAACACAGGTATAAAATCAAAGCGTAACATATATACATACAAAACAATAATTAAATAGTAGTAGTTTATAAATTAGATTGCAAAGACTGTAACAAATGCTATATCGGTGAAACCAAATAATATTTAAGGAAACAACTTTATAATCGCCAATGCACTGTTATACATAATATTACCACTGAAACTGCTTTGTCTAAGCACTCTAAAGATAGACAACATAATTTTGATTTTCAAAACACTAGGATTAAAAAAAAGGAAAATATTTATAAAAAAATGCAATGATATACTACATCAAGAAAGAAGAAAACCCGCTCAATAGAACTGATATTGATAATTTCAGCGTCATTTATAATAATTTAATTCACGCTTGAATTTTATTAATTTAAGCTCTTGATTAGGTTTTTTGTCATGTTTTTCCCTAGTCCTTGATCAGAATTGTTAGAGCTTGACAAAAAATAGATGGATATAGGAATATTTCAAATCAATTTTATTTTTATAGCTATATTAAATTTACATTAATATATCCTTTAACATTATTTGTGAATGTAACTATATGTCAATGATTTCTTTGTTTTTTACATATTGTTGTTGATAGGCATTGCTATACATATATGTTATTAGTATTTGAGATATATTAAATGTCAATTTGTTCCATTAAAGAAGGCTTGTAAACGAAAACATAATATTATGTGTTCTGGAATAAATTGGTAATTAATTAATTTGGTGTTTCATTGGCCTAAAAGTGGAAATACTTCAGGAATTGAAAGATTCTTCGTCATTCATGTCACAATATTGTTGTATTGAAAGTACAATATAGATCTTAAAAGATGTTCGATGTATCCAAAGGTTAGACTAAAACCAGTACAACATTATGGCGTAATTAATTCTAAATTAATTCCAAACATTAACAAACAAATATAATTTCTAATAACAAAGTATACGGAATTATTAATTAATTTGCGATATATTCTGATTCATCATAAGAATGATTTTTCTTGTGTTCACTAGTATTTTTCTAAAATATTCAGAAACATGCCATGTTCCATTACAACAAACCTACGTTAATTCTCTATCCATCCATCTATGACCGACCACACTGATTTCGTGTTTAGTCTTGATCTTAGGCCTCTTTTATGCACGTGCGGTTTGCAGTCGAACGGCACAACGTTCGGTGTTTCAGTGTGGTGCCGTCGCTACCTTTTTATGCAAGTTGCAACCGTTCATGCTGCTGGTAGATCTATTAGTACAGTGTTATCAGACAAGAGAAATAGAATGGATCCGTGCGATTCTTTTTGATATTCCTATCTTTATAATCTTGGGATGATACATCCCAAATAGCCGTTCGACATCTGATTTCCTCAATTAACTGTTCTGTGTAGACGTCTGCCCCGTCTGAACTCATTTTGAAAACTATCACTTGGACTAGGGTATCGGGGGATGGCAACAGAGCGAATGGCGCCAACAAAAACGTTGAATGTTTGCATAAATACCTCCATCTGGGTACGTGTATTTAAAAATCTGTAACCAGAAAATGTGGTCGGGCGTCTGCGGTCCAAATCTATATTTTCGATGGCATGATTAGACGGTCAACCGCACGTTTGCGAAATCCGACCGCAAATTTCTTGACCGCAACTGCATAAAAGGAAGCACTTGCTCCTACATAAATGATTTTCGAGCGTTTTATGCCGTTCGACTGCAAACCGCACATGCATAAAAGCGGCCTTACTGCTTTTGACGGTGCTACTCTTGTAGAGTTAGTAATTCAGTTCGTAGCTTAAGAAATTTAGGCGTCAGTTTAAAGTGTGTCTTTCTGTCAAGTAGTGTTGCAGAGTAACAATCCTACTTCTAATTTATTAGGAAAAACTTTAATAAATTCATTATCATTTAATTACATGATAATTCTCTAGAAATATCATGACATGCTTGTATGATTCTTTGTTACAATTTCTTGAATTTTATTCCGTCAAAAATTCATCACTAATTTAAGAACAGATCTGATGGACTTTGATGCCATCACAAGTGTACATCGGTGAACTTACTTGTCTGTCTGTTGAGGCAATCACTGCAACTCCCGCGGTGTAGTTAGATAGTAGATATAGTAGTTATATAGGGATATTATTACTGGTACATGTGAAAAGGGAAGGAAGGTAGTATTTTATAGAAATATCTAAATTTGATATTTCTATCAAATATAGATTTCTTTCTAACTCTTAAAGAATGAAAGGGGTGATTCATTCTTTAGGGGTTGTTCGTGGACACACTGTGTAAATAATAATTAATCAAGTTATTTAAAATATAGCGGGAACAACTCGACCACTGTACCATAGCTATGGAATTTTGATTAGAAGTTGTTAGAGATGCAGTGATAGGGAAAATGTAAAATTGTACCACATAACACTATCGATAATGCCCATTTTTTTATATTTTTACGTATAAAAAATTAAATAGAACATGCTTTTTTTATTTTATTTTTAAATTCTCCATAAAATTTTGAGTAAATTTCATGTACCATGTCCTATACCAAAAATTAATCATTTTTTCAATTTTTTTGGGGGGAAAACATCCAAATAAATCACGATAGGTACTGCTGCAAACAAAAATGCTATTGACTTAAAATTTGACACAGCGAATTATAAGAGATCACTAAAGTGTTTCGTCTTTTAAAATATTTTTAATTTTTTATACAGGACGTTTTTCACATACCACTCAATTGCATCAATTTCAAAAAATTATACCAAGCTTTTTGGAACACAACACCCTGTATTTTATATCAATTTTTCGTTGCTATTTTTATTTTTATTCAATTGATACTTGCATTCATAGTTCATAGTACACCAAAATGTTGCTAAGGAAAGTTATTCAGAATGAAAAGCTACGGTTCTATGCACATTTTCGGAATAATCGGTCTACTACGATAAAATCACATTTTCGTCGTGTTCAGTAAGGATATTGCTAAGTCACCGGTAGGTACCGATTAGTAAAGTATTGTACTGCATACCTACATCGTAGGTATTGTACCGTGGGCGGTGTACAGTGGTGAGCTATCCTGATGTCGAGAACTTCGCGTATGTCTCACTCGCATTTCATATACGTACAGTGATGTGCTTTAGTGACTCACCCCTCCAGTCGGCTATCTATCATCGTACATAAGGGTTATATTTATAAAAATTTTATGGCACATTGAGTCAGTACTAAAGCACATCATTGTACGTTCAGAGCGAGTGAGGGAAGTCCCCGACATCAGGATAGCTCCCCACTGTACACATTCAGTGCGGTACTTCACTCATCGGTACCTACCGGCGACTTACTAACTACTACTGTGCTAACTGAGCACGACCATTGTCATTACTACTTTTATTAGAATAAAAAATGTCGGAATAAATTATTACCTACTATAGATTACTAGCTACACATTAATAAGCTATTAATTAAATAATAGTAAATTAAATCCTTAGATTAAATGTAAGGCTCTACTTAGCTTCCTCCTAAATTTACGCATATTTCAGTACGGTTTCTGAATCCTTCAAAAGCTCTCTGTACATGCTCTCTAGAAATTGATTGCATTGCGTGTGTTACTCTGTTTCTTTAATAATTAATTAATTGTTTTACCCTTTCCCAAACAAAAAAAAATATTGTAAGGCCTGGGGATCTAGTTGGCCAAGATGTTTTGCCCATTCTCCCAAACCATCTTTCACCAAACTGTCTATTTAGCCAATCAGTAATCCTTTGCGTGGAATGGACTTTTCATAATTTGTAAGTTTGCTGATTTAGTCTTCAATAAACAAAGGTCCGATGCTTCCTAATTCGTATGACACGGTACATCAAACATTAACTGTTCTAAAATATCACCTTCTTGCATTAATTACATAATGGGGGTTGCCTCTGCTTCAATAGCAACAGTTTTGGAAAATGGAACACCATGAGTGGTAAAAGTCCATTAGTCCGAAAATAGTAGTTTATTAAAATGTTTTCTAAAATTAGCTCTGTATTTATTTTATAAGTTCGTTAAGGACATGCTACATTTATTGAATTTAAAACAAAGTACCTGGATCAGTTTCATGATAAGCTTTTTTCTGTTTGTTTTTTGTTATAGTGACGCTTCCTGTAGCAAGAAATCTCTTCATTAAACGCCAAGCAGTACGTTTGTTCATTGCACTATTTGGATATTTTTCACTAAATAAAGCAATAACCGTATTTATATTTATTGATCTTTCGCCGGTTCTATAACACTGAATCACATAAACTTTTTTCTCTAATGTTAACATTGTAAGAAACAGTTTATGTTTAATAAGGTAATGTTTAACTATAAGTTTAAAAGATTACCAGTGTTAAACACATTAATACACTTAATAAGGCCTTTAGTAAATAAAAAATTAGAATATATTAAAAGTGATATATTTATGCGAACAATATGTATAAAATTATTATCTAACTTAATCGTAACTTGTTTATCTTTTACGTCGGCAGACTTTCTTATGTTCTGCTTGCCAATGTTGTTGTTGACATGTAGGGGAACAATATGCTGTATTCCAGCAACAATGGTAGATAGCATCTTGTTCACAATTGTAACACTAAAAAAAAAATGAAGAACATCTATCACAATCTTGCGAATTAAACTTACCCATTGTTTCTTTTTAGTTTCAGATATTTGAACCTGATGGGAGTCATATAGCTTTTTCAGATGATCATTGTGATCATTTGTAATTCTGTCAATTTCTTGCTGCATACAATCCATCGCTACAGATATTAATTGTTTTTTGTCTTTTGTTTGTTCTAATTTGCGTCTCATCTACAAAATATACTTCAACTGTTAAATGAAAATAATAAAAGCACGTCATATTTAAGGACCTACAGGTATTTCGGGAACTAGGGATGTAGGTAAATTATGGAATTAATCTAGAACATAGAAATATATGGAATTATTAAATAAAATTATTATGGTGTATACAATACACCAAATACGTAAAATAGTTAAAAATATCCACGCGATCACAATGGTTGTTTAATTGGCGTTCCAATTACGTTTACTGTTTTACCATTTACGGGCAGAATCTCAAGGCCCTTCTAGGTCGTGAATAACAAAGATGTAAACTGCTTGAATTAGTGCGAGAATAAAAAGCAAAAGTACTCTGCATATGTGAATACAATAATGAAGAAAATAACGTCAACTGATATATGGTTGTTGTGTGAATAAGCCCACAGAACATTGAAGTAAGTTTTGTATACACATAAGTATATAACCTGAAGCATATACTCAAACCAAAAAAATTGTATTTCCTATTGCTAATACGTACAAGCTTCACATCAATCTTATGAAAGGGTCCGCCTCACAACATACACAAGGACAGTACTAGATTTGGTGTTCGTAGTGTTTTTTCCAATTCGAAATTCGAATTATTTATTCGCTCTGATGAGCGAGAGGTCGGGGGGGAGAGAAGGGGGAGGCTGATTATGAATTACAATGGTTATGCTTTAAATATTGGTTACCTTTTCTACTGAGTCGCTATAAGGCTGTTCGAGTGGATGCATCACGTCTGAAGACTCCTGAGTTTGAAATCCATCATCCCCCGATACAAAATATTCTGTTGAACTACTAACTTGTCCATAGCAACCTTCATTACTGAAATATAAACGTTAATATAGACATTTTTCATGTAAATAAAACAATTGTACCTTTTTTTGACGTTATAAACAGTTAAAAATTCATCCTCTTCGGCATCTGAAATTGGTATAATTTCTGGAACATTTGGTTTTGGTGGTATCTGCGGTTTATTCTCGGAATTTATTGACGTTCTTCTTGTTTTCGTCAGCGTTTCATTTGCTATTATAACAAGGAAATAATACAAATTAATAATTAGTACAATGTAAGGAATGTATGTCATAATAGTACAGCTATGATGGTATTCCATCTTCTCTCATAAAACATGTTTCAATGTACAGTGTCGGACAAAACATTTTGGACTGAAGCTAATAAATGATACTATCATTTCTTGTACTCACAAATACAATTTTGAATATACATAATAGAATTATTTAAAAATCATGAGAAATATTTATTCTGTGAAAACATAAACTATCTCAGAATTTATTTTACTCCATGACATTATATACGAAAACAAATGCACATATTCAATATTCAGCGCAACAAAATATATTGGACTCGTCGCAATTTAGCGGCGAATAAGCAGTAATTTGTTCATCATTGTGCATGCACGACGTAGGTAATAGAAGCAAAATTATTTTCATTTGATCATTTGGGCATAAAAATTGTAACGAACTTAAAATTACAAATATTTCCTTAGATATTGGGTAGTATAAGGTAGTTATGGCTGGAAAAAAACATTCAGTTCAATTGAAAAATTTAATAATTAAAAAAAAGACATTCGTAAAAAGGTTTCTTTAAATAATTCGACAGTAAGTTTCATTATAAACAAGTTTAATGTTAATGGAACTATAGAAACATTTCATCATGGAGGACGACCTGAAGCTACAACACGACAAGAAGATTCAGGGATACTTATGGAATTAAAGAAGTATCCTGACAAATCAGCGTCAAGCGTGGTTAAAGTGCTAAACTTGAAGAATACTTCTGGAATTAAAAAAGTATCCTGACAAATCAGCGTCAAGCGTGGTTAAAGTGCTAAACCTAAAGGTAAGCATTAGAACTGTACAAAGAGGAGCATGTGCAGATGGACTAAGTTATAGAGCAGTTAAAAAACCATTTATTTCAAAGAAAAATCGATCAAAACATTTAAAATTTGCTCCTGAGCATATCAACTCGTCAGTGAAACGATGAAAACTACTTTTTTCGGATGAATCAAAGTTTAACTTGAAATATTCAGGAATGAGAAGAGTTCACCAACCATTAAATAAGCGCTTAGATCCTCGATACTATCAAGGCACAATTAAGCATGGCGGAGGTAGTAAATATAATACTTTGGGGATGTTTTTCAGAATTTGGTGTTGGGCCCTTGCACCGAATTAATGGCATTATGGATCGATTTATATAGAAGGATATCCTTGAAAGTTTAATACTTTCCTATGCCACTTTCATGGTCGTTCCAACAACAACGACCCGAAGAGCACCGCGCAAATGGTAACAAAATGGATCGGAGCTACAAAAACTACTGTCCTCAACTGACTAGCTCAGTCGGGAGACCTCAATCCGATTGAGAATCTCTGGGAAACAGTGAACAGGAGGATCGACAGAGAAAGTGTTAATGGAGATAAAGACAAGCTATTTGAAGCTGTAGTGTAGTGCTGTGTAGTTTCTATGCCAAAGAGATGCAGTGAAGTTATTACAAACAATGGTTAGCTAAATCCTTTAAGAGTAGCAAAACCTCATCCGTCAATGGCCCCATTTGTGGGTCGGACTATCTAGTATATGCCGATGAAGGTAAGGCGGAAGTGTTTTACCAAACATCTCGAATCTGTCTTTACGAGTGTCGATGAGGACGACGAATTTTATAATAATAATATAATATATTTGCCATAAAGTCATACAGACAAGGGCAATGGTCAATATGTACAAATGTAATAAAGATTACAAGAGTATGTACAAAAAAAACAAAAGAAGAACTAGAATAACTATAACAAACACACAGTTACAGATCGCATGACGCGCAGTCATCGCAACAGACAAAGCCCAGAAACGCACCGCTACGAAGCACTGGTCCCATACATTACATATTCCTCGAAGCTGTAGAAAGAATTATTTTCTAAAAAGTGACGACACGACTGTTGAAATGTTTTAATTTTTTTATGTCTTTCATATTTCTCGGCAGTGCATTAAATGCCACTATAGATCTGTAATAGGCTCCATGTTCATATAATGATGAATTGTGATAAGGTATAGCAAGATCCTGCGAATGTCTAGTTACCATAGTGCAGGATACATCAACATTGCGAACATAAACGTTTTGGTTCTTAAAATAATAGGTCAATAGTTTAAATATATTTAAAGATGCTAGTGGAAGTATATTAAGTGCCTTAAACAAGGGTCTGCACGACGATCTACTAGATTCGCCCACCATACATCTTATGATCCTCTTCTGCATCAGAAAAACCTGACGAGCACCCGCAGCAGCCCCCCAAAACATTATGCCGTAGGACAGCCTTGATTGTATGTCACCGTAATAGTATGCCTTTAAAGCATTGACTTCTACTGAATTTCTAATTTTATAAATGGCGTAATAAAATTTAGCCAATTCTTTAGCTAATAATTCAGTATGGTTTTGCCATTTTAATCTGCAATCCAGAGTCATTCCCAGAAATTTCACAGACTGAGTTTGCTGAATATGACCATCTGACTTACCAAAAAACATTAAACTTGTTTTGTGGTCGTTCAATTGTAAATTATTCATTTTGCACCACGTGTGCATACGTTCCACAATTCTGTCTGCCGCCTCCGAGATTTCTAGATATGAGCTGCCCCTAAGGATATATGTAGTATCATCCGCATACTGATATAGCTCACTAGTATTTATAAATTTTAGGTCACTTCCTTGGTTCCCTGTCTCGTTCTCTTATGGAGATCCTATTTCATCAACAGACATCGTCGAAAATACGAACACCGTCGTTAAGACGTCAGACAGAAATGTTCTGAGCCTAACAAACATCGTAAACTACATTCTCCGCTTTAGAGATTTCCCGACTATCTGGAAACATGCCCTCGTCCGGGTAATTCCAAAAAAGGACAAAGACAGTTTCTTCCCTCAACGCTATAGACCGATAAGTTTACTCTCTAGTATTAAAAAAAATAGCAGAGGACGTCTTTTTAATTCGTCTTAGAGTAAAAATTACTGATTATAATATCTTGCAAAATGAACACTTTGGCATTAGGGAAGGACTTCTCTACCGAATTCCAACTTCTCAGAGGAAATCAGAAACGCCCTAGAGAAACGTCAGTTCACTGGCGTTGTGTTCATAGACGTTGCAACTGGTTTTGACTCTGTCTGGCACTCTGACTTTTTCTTTAAAATGCATATGGCAGGATTTAACTCCCAATATCATCGACCTGGTGAAGTCCTACCTATCGGACCGCTCGTTTGCTGTTAAGGCGGATATCGGCGTTTCCACCACTAGACCTATTCTAACAGGAGTTCTGCAGGGCTCTCTTCTCGGAACTGAACTTTTTTTTGTTTTTATACTTGATCTACCTAAAGTTGCGGACGCCCACTTGGCTATCTATGCGGAAGACCTCGCGGTATACACGTCAGCTAGGTCCGACGCTCTAATATTAGCCTTGAAAAGGCGATGACCGAGCTCTCGTCTTAGTTTACCAAATGGCGACTAGGTATCAACTACGAAAAACGTGTAGCAATTAGATTCTCGCGAAAACGATCTGACAACATCTATGTTGAGGACGTCCTTCTAGCCTTTAATTTATCCCCCCCCCCCCCGCTCTCTACCCCCCAACAATTAAACGTGTTTTTGATATTTTGTTGTGTTTCTTTTGCTTTATTGGTTGCAACCTTGCTCAAGATTCCGTCTAATCCCACACATTTCTATTGATGATAAAACTTCTATCGTAATTCACAACGGGGAAGGTCTCGCACAATATGGAGGAGTAAAGTATTAAAGCAATTGGAATCTAGCTCTGTGAACGAAAAGGAGAATCTTAGTAATAGCGCATATATCGACACACCACTCCTAAGACGAAATAATAGGTGTATAACTAAATGATGCTGAGATCTATTCTGAGAATGCGTTTGGAAAAGTACTAGAACAATAAGAAAACTATGAACTCGATTATACACTGAAGATACATGGGTAATTGTAGACTGCTACTGTAATTGAACTGAATTTCCTTACTTCTCGTCGTTTCGTACGTATGTTAAAGTGAAAGAAGTAAGGTAGGACTCTGAGCATCCATCCAAGTATATCGTAATTTTAATCTATCTTTCTTTAATACTTTTACAATAGAAGGAAGTTGTTTTTCTTACATATAGATGGAACTAACCACTAAACACGCTTACTTGTACGTTGATTTCTTCATATTTCTATAACGGCTATGTTTCGGTAGTTTTAGAAAATAGGTTAGATTATTACTCTACATCAATTTGAATTATACAGGCCGCTTATCTTCACGCGCACATCAACTATACGTTTTTATTTTCTTAGATTAAAATATATTATATAGAATATTTTTCGGGAAGGTGGTAACTCATTCTTATTTATGAAATATTTCATTGTTCTACTAATTTTTTAGCTTTGTACTATTTTCCAATCGAAACGGCTTTTTTAAAGAAAATTATCTTCAGAGATGTTAGGATGTTTTAGCGGCTTGATATAACGCGTCTGATTAAAAGTTAACCGTCCAAAACACGGAATACAAATTACCGTAGTAATCATGTTAAACGATTAAAATTAATAGGAAATTAATTCATGGTGATATCGAATAATCATTGCAGTTTTAATAGCCGTTAAAATTTTAGTGGAAGATTAAATTAAAGTTATAAAATACTCATATCTGCAAAATAATTGATAGTTTTTAAGTACGTATTTTTATATTTAAATCACGATGAAATTATTTGAGTTACCGTAATATTTCAATTAAATGAAAGTGTAAAAATAGTAAACTGCATTTGATACTTGTTTAACTACTTTTCAATAATAACTCAAACTTTTACTGGTATACGTTCCAATAATTTCAAGGTTTCAATACCAACTTACTTGTTGACACAGTTCGTCGTTTAACGGGCTTTTTACTTATATTTATACTTTTAGGCGTTTGCGTTACATGCAGTGTTGTACTATTTTGTTGTATAGTTCCACTTTGCTGCATTAAATTTTCAACAATTTTGGGGCTAGTTTTTGGTATTGCTCCTGTGCTTCGTGGTCTTTTTGGCGATTGTTTTTCCAGACTTGCAGTACTATATTTTTTCAATAACATAGGATTTCCTAAAAGGATCTGGTGCAACTTCAATTCCTCTAAAGCTTTATTAAAAGCGGCACTTTTCTTAATCTACGAAAACGTATAAATTTAAGAAAAATTTAATAAACAATTTATAAATAAATCACCTCGTTACTCTTGGGTTTTATTTCTATTGGTAGAATGTTCTTCTTATTTTTAGGTAGAATCGATCTTTCATATTTTCCGCCAAAAAATCGTACATCATATGCAGATTCAGTTTCCTTGATTATCTGTACAACAGACAATATAACAATGTATATGCGCTACAGATAATGTTACCTTTGCTGGCCAAAATGGATAACCCTTTTGCTTAGCCCATACTAACTTGTGTGGTACACGGCACGGCAAACAAAACCACTTGCCATTTATTTTCTCGTTGCTATGTTTATAACAATCTATACAAGTTTTTAGTTCAGAGATATCATGGCAGGTATCTCGAACCATTAGTTCGGCTGCACCATATTCTTGTGATTCAACTGAAAACAATAACTCTCAGATAAACATGACAATTCCTACTACGTATTTTTTACAATGCAAGGCTAACATTGCACAAACATTATACTTACTGCCATGAAATATCGCAACATTATGCTGTATAGTAAGAACATCAGCTATAAATTCAGTCAATTTACAATATTCTCTTGATTGTAGCTTTAAGTGCATAACATTCATATCTACGTGTTGATAAAATAATTGCGTTGCTCTCCAATTAAGATCTATGTCATCGGTCCATTCATATTTCTGATCAGGAGCCATTGTATGTGTCAAATTGGCAGGAAGCTGCAAATAATATACGTCCAAGTTCAGTTTCATCGAATATAATTTTGAACATTAGCTAGTAGTGTATAAAAGATAGAAAACGTAGATGATATTTGCTTTTCCGAAGTACTTCTCCGCTATTCTAAATGTATATTGGAGGATAATTACCAGATGTACCCAACGTCAAACAGATTGA
Source organism: Holotrichia oblita (assembly GCA_023690525.1). Lineage (NCBI taxonomy): Eukaryota > Metazoa > Arthropoda > Insecta > Coleoptera > Scarabaeidae > Holotrichia > Holotrichia oblita. Next base: position 89,939,190 of record CM043017.1, on the reverse strand, counting down.
TATATGACTATTAAGTTATTTCTTTTAAGGCACGTTTTGGCTAATTTATTTTTACAATAGCCTCATTTATTTAGCTTATGTCGTCACAAATTTCGCAACATGTGCGATCCACAAACTAATACCTTTCCATTTTATCAAACTCTTTACGATGGAAGACTATAAATATTCGTAACAAAGAGTATTTAAAGCATCTGCATATCTTAACCCAGGATTTACAACGACCAATAAGATCGACGCTTCACGCCAATGTTAACGGTAGTCTTCCTCAAATGTCATGGTTTTTACTGCATGAGATCACTGTAGACCTTGGTTATCGCAAAACTTTTTCGAGTTGTGTTTCGAGTAAACTCAAACGAAATTAATCCACGAACACATGGAAAACTGCGTGGTTGCTAAGAGAGGCATGGAATAAAAGAAGGATGCCGCATTTTACTTTGGAGTGTAAGAAATCCGTGGAATAACATCGTGCCAATCTGTCAGTCAAAAAATAATAAGAAATAGGCTTGTTATAAGCATACACTTCTGGCTAGCGTATTTTGGAACTATCAACGCTGTCTTGTTAGCGAATTTGATGTTATCAGGTGATGCAATCAATGCATACAACTACTATGAAATCCCTCATATATTAAGATGTCCTATTGGGAATAAAAGTCAGGGGAAAATTTGTCCCTTCGACTGCTAAACACGCAGTAAAAAAAAACGATTCTACTCATTTTTTTGCATTACATTAGTTTACATTTAGTCATTTTATTGCTGTCACATTGAAACATTTCTCTATTCAAGACAGATCATATCAGCGAACTCTGCAGGGTGGCGATTTAGTGTGCATAAATAGAAGGGAAGTATCGGAGTACACGTAACTAAAAAACTATAAATTCACGGTTATGCCTTCACGAAAATAATTTGATTCTTTTATTTAATGCCAAATTTTCGCCAAGAGATTGTCGGCTTCTTCAGGGCACGATCTTTTTTTACAAAAGGTAATTAAAATTAATTAAATTTACTTACTTAAAATTTAAATCACTAGGACCTCATTGATCTTAAAATATTACAAATAAAGCGTACAAACATAGTAGACACGATATTTCGAACAGATAAAATTTCATATGAATAACCTTGTTATTTGAATGCGATACAATCTGAACAAGGAAAAAGTTGAAAAAATTGTTAAAATTTCTTATAATAATGAACGGAAAATACCAGGACTCTATCAAAAGTTTAGAAACAATTCAAATTGATCTACAATTTTTTTAAATTAATGTAAATATGAGTAAGATCACCTACATCTTTGCGGAAATTAACTGAATTTTTATGTTTTTTATATGAGACATTTCTAAAAATTTTCTTTTATAGGGGTTGTTCTCCACACATAAAACCTTAACGCTCCGTCTTGCGTCCGTCAAACTATTGGTTGCAATTCAATATTACGGTCTCAAGACCGTAATTTCAACCAATAATAGTTTGCAGCACTTGCTTCAATAAAAGAAAGGAATTATTTGTCATTCTTATACAGCGTATTGATTAGTGTCAATTTGTGGCATCTTCTGAAGCAATTTTTTTCAAACTGCCGCTATTTGTCATATTCAAACATTTCCGAAATTTTCTAAATAGGCGATTAAAATAGTGACAAAGTGGGTTTTGCATGCAAAGAATCTAAATAAATCAAATGACACGTTCGTTACTTGTTAATGCTTAGTAGAGTATGACTTTTTTACTTATTAGACATTTTCTTAAATTTACTTTGCACATGGTAATTTGGTGACTTTTTTTATTTTCTGACATGCATTACACAAAAGAAGAATGTGTAGACGTACTGGGAGCTTGTGACTAAAATCAATTTTTAGCTTCACGTTATTATGCAATTAAATTCAATGAAATCTAGGTTTACACACCGCATATCGTAGATATGTAAAACGTCATATCATTTAAAAGTAAATTCTATTTAAGATAACAAAGTTTGGGGTACTACGGCAAAATCTAATGATTTCGTAGAATATAAAACATTTTTGAAAGATGCACAAACGAACTACGAGGGAGCGTTTTTATATTCGCGGAATGGGGGATAAGGGGTGGAAATAAAAAAAACAAATTATTTTTCTTTTTCAATATATTCACCTGCAAGACGGATACATTTTTCACATCTTTCAATTAATTTATTTATACCCTCATAAAAAAATGATTTCTCTTTATCTGCAAAATACGCCGAAACTGTCTCTTTGACTTCATCATCAGCAGTAAACTTTTTACCACGCAGCTCTTTTTTCATTTTCGGAAACAGGTAATAATCACTCGGGGCCAGGTCTGGGCTGTAGGGTGGGTGATTCACAATTTCGAAGCCCACCTTATGCAGGGCAGCTAACGCAACGCGGCTCTTGTGGACGGGCGCGTTGTCGTGCAAAAGCAGCACACCTTTCGTCAATTTTCCCCGTCTTTTCTCTTTAATGGCTTTTTTTAGTCGCTCTAATATTGAAGCGTAATATTCTCCGGTTATAGAAACACCTTTATCTTTATAATCAATCAACAATATTCCTTCCGAGTCCCAAAATACCGTTGCCATGAGTTTCCCAGCTGATTGTGACACTTTAAATTTCTTGGGAGGTGCTGAGCCCTTTTTATGCCACTGCATGGAGTCTTGTTTGGACTCAGGTTCATAATGATGAACCCAAGTTTCGTCTCCAGTAACAATTCGACTCAATACACCATCCTTGTCTTCATTACAGAGGTCCAAAAATGCACGCGAACACGCGATTTTTTCCATATTTCACTTTTCACTCCTGATTATGTTACTTGGTTGACGATAGCTCAAAGACTAACTGTCTAATACTTATACTTCGATGGTTGTCTGCCTCTTCTTGAGAGGTCCTCTTCTTCCAGTTCCACTTCCTTCATGGATAACTGTCTAATAACAATGAAACTTCGTATTTATACTAATTATGAGTCGCCGCACAGGCCACGCCCCCAATGCGCCTAATCACCCCCCTACAACCCGCTCATTCCGCGAATATAAAAACGCTCCCTCGTACTTACACTACCGTCCATAAATGAGGGATCAGTAGCATACTAATTCGTCACTTTAGTAATTTACCTGCCCAAATAGCCCCAATCTAAATAAAATGTGTTTCGTACGTTTGCAAGATATTTACAAAGGGAAGTTGCATAAATCCCTACAATAAATAACAAGTTTTCAGATGAGAATAAACAAAGTTCTGTTAATCCATTTATGACCTGCAGAGGTACAAAGCCCGTTCTTGTAGAAAGAAATCGGTAAAGCCACTTATAATACTGCAATATTTACGTAATTATTCTACGAATGAAGTATTTAGCTATTTAGGATATGAAACACTCATTTATCATAGAAGTATTAGTTTGTGCTTTAGTGCAGTCCAATCAACTTGTCATACAAGTACGTAAGATAAAGAATTGTTTATCGCGAAAGAATGGCAAAACGAAAAGAGTTGAGTGCAGAGACACGTAGTGCTGTCATTACTTTACATAAAGAAAATTATTCGTTGCGACAAATTGCGAAAAAACTTAAATTAACTTACCGAGCTGTTCAAGGAACAGTGAAACGCTATAAGACAACAGGAACAACGCATTCCGGAAAGCGATCCGGAAGACCCAAAATAACGAACCCGGCTGAAGATCGACGATTGGAAGTAATATCCAAAAGAAACCGACGCCTAACAGCTCCACAGATTCGAGCTCAACTCAATGAAAGCCGCGAAACGCCAGTGTCCCTTAGTACGGCAAAGAGGCGCTTAACAAAAACAGGGTTACAGGGACGCATTGCTGCTCGCAAATCGTTACAGAGACCACAAAACCGTCAGAAACGGTTGAAATGGGCTAAAGAGCATAAAAATTGGAACATCGATATGTGGAAAAAGCAAGGTAAAAGAATGCGTGATGATTGTGTTGTGGCTACCGCAAAGCATGGAGGAGGTTCAGTACTAGTTTGGGGAGTATTTTCCTTCAACGGAATATTAACAAAAGAGCGGTACAAGGTCATCTTAAAAGAACATGCTATTCCTTCGGGGTTGCGATTGATTGGAGAAGGGTTTCATTTTCAGCAAGATAATGACCCAAAGCACTCTGCTCGACTTTGTAGAAACTATTTGCAGCAAAAAGAAGCAGATGGAATACTTGTCAACATGATTTGGCCTCTACAATCGCCAGACCTCAATCCTATTGAGCTGCTCTGGGATGAGGTGGATAGAAGGGTGAGGGAACATTGTCCACGGTCACAACAACAGCTTTGGAAACATCTCCAAGAGGCATGGAACGCAATTCCAGTAGAGACACTTCAACGACTTGTATTAAGAACGCCTAAAATATGTAAAGCAGTTATTAAGTGTGGCGGTGGATATTTTTCTGAGAATAAATTTTTTATTTTTTTATTAAATATTGTATGGCTTAGAATTTGTAAATATTACAGTAATCCCTCTATTTACGCGGGTAATTGGTTCCATGAAAATAGCGCGTAAATGGAACTTGTGTGAATGCGAATGAACCTGAATGTTTAAATACATACATACCTAACTTTTAGGAAGATAGGGTGTTATTCGTGCACATGTTGCAAAAACTACGCGCGGAATCATCACAAACCGCCATCTGGCGTGCAATAGAACATTTATATTAAATTAAAATTAAGAAATTTTCAACCGCGTTAAAGTGAATTCGCGTAAATGGAGATCGCGTAAATTGAGGGATTACTGTACTTTATTTTTTAAGAACTCAACTTATGTTATGTAATTTTTTTAATATATGCATCGACTAATTTATTATGTTGCGTTGTATCATTTTTCTTCTACTGATCCCCTCATTTATGGACGGTAGTGTATGTATGGTATACGAAAGGAAAAAAACGACAGCTCTATTTGTGCTAGTCTACTCATAGACACCAAAGCCTCACCCTGTATATACTATTGTATAACTGGAACGGTTACTTTCTATATAACAATTGGTGAATTACGACCATGCACGACCAGTTGGATACTTAATGTTCTGACAGGATAACGTACGAAGCGAAACAAAAACGTTATTAATATAGAATACGTGAAGCTGGCCAACTGTAAACGCTGACATATTTGTATTCCTTTTTAATATATTGGGACGATATTAGCTTTGTTTCTGTAGCCGTTTCCAACGGTTGGAAGTGGTTGGAAGTATCAGGAGCATGCGCATTACAATAAAACCGAACGCTTTTATTGTAATGGGCATGCTCTTGATATTTAAAATCGTTGGAAACGGCTGCAGAAACAAAGCTAATAACAACATATATTAACATTCATGTCGTAACTAAGTAACACTATACCTTGTTTTTTATTGAGGGACAAAATTTAAAATTGCCCGCCAAAATATAGGCTTACGATTGGTTAATTGCCAGTCATGTTTACACTGCTCAAATTTGCCAATTTTAGTGCGGCCATATTGGAAACACAGCTGATTGAAGAAATATTTTTGTAAAGTATTTTCCAATTTTTTTTGTGTTCCTACGATATTCAAGCGATAAAATTAGTTTTTTTTTAACTATTTGCTTGTGATAATGGATTCACAGGCTAGTACAAGTGGATTATCAACTCCAAACAAGCGTGCTACCTTGGGACGTGGACATTTGTCGGTACAGGAAAAGCAAGCTATATTAAACATGGATAAGAAAATTAGTGGTGGTTCTCCTAGAAAAGAAAGGACAAAGATAGCACTACAAAGATCAAATACTTTAGGTAGTATACTTAACACAACTATTTGTTAGTAAAATCAAATCGAAATCGCAATTTTAAAGATGATACAAATATATATACCTATAGGATTTCTCAAAAGCCTTAAATAAGCGTATATATAAACTTCTGTGTATTTATAAGTATTCCATAATACGAATAATATAAATCGAATAATTATGAATATAAAACCAGAGGGCTATTTTCACCACCATCAAAACGATCAGGAAGAAAATCAGTGCTATCTACATTTGACGATACTGTTAAATATGTACTTGATACGACGAGTAGTACCGTAAAAGGCCCTAACTTGCAACACTTTTCAAACGTATACATGATTTTTGACAAGAAGTTTTAATTATTTCATATTTTAAAAAATACCATGACGTTGGTCTGTACCTGTACTCTTACTTTAATGGATGTTTGTTTTATTTTAAACATAATTTTATTAAAAAAAAAAAAAAAAAAAAATGGGTGTTGCAAGTTCGGATCAACGTAGTCCCTACTTGCAACGACCTACGTTTTAGGTCTAAAATCAAGTGGCATTCACCTAATTCGAACTTGCAACAGTTTCTTAAAAAAAACTACCTATCTAAAATACCTATATTTTTCTTCAAAAATAAACTTTATTTCCACAGAAATCATACAAATGATTAAACGTACAAACCTTTAAAATTATTAAAAACGTTTTTATATGAAAATAAAACACAAAATGAAACTCTAAATAAAAACTTTGATATAAAATATAAACTTAAACAAAATATATTTCCACTGTTGCAAGATAGGGCCGCGGTGCAAGTTAGAGTCTTACGGTACATAGTTTTTTTATGATGGAGAATTTCCTACACTAAACAATATTTTAAAGACATTAAAGGAAGATGAAAATATACCTTAAATGAGTCTTTCTACTAATGAGAATGCTTAATTTTAAGTAAGTTTTGGTATTAAATTATTTAAATGTTTTATATACCATTTATTTAGAGGTATTTAAGGCGTAACCGCAAAAGTATGCTACTTGAACGTGAAGACATTGTTTTATGGAGACGAAGATATTTATCTTTGATTAAAAAATATAGAACTGAACAACGTCCAATAGGTATATTATTTAGATGAAACTTGGCTTAATGAAGGACACACAAAAGCAACAGTGTGGGTAGATGTTAATGTTACAACACGCAGACAAGCATTTATAGATGATGTAACAACGGGTCTAAAAAATCCTGTTGGTAAAGGTAGACGCTTAATTATTTTACATATTGGTTCGAAGAATGGTTTTATTGACGATGGTTTGTTGGTATTGGAGGGATGAAAAACAGCTCATTACCACGATGAAATGGATGCAGATGTTTTTGAGAGATGGTTCAATAATATTTTACAAAAATTACCTGAGAATAGTGTCATTGTAATGGATAATGCATCCTACCATAGCAGGAAGAAAGAAAAAATACCGACAAATTCAACACGAAAAGCGGATATGCAGGAATGGCTACTTCAAAAACAAATACCATTTAATCCTCTGATGGTGCGATTACAATTATTACAAATAATAAATCGTCACAAGGAACATTACAATGTAAATGCAGTGGATGAAATGGCAAAACAAAGTAACAAAATTGTACTTAGATTGCCACCCTATCACTGTGAACTGAACCCTATCGAATTGGTTTGGGCACAAATAAAAAATGAAGTTGCTTAAAAAAATAAAACCTTCAATTTAGCCGAAGTGAAGGAACTTTTGCCAAGTGCTATTACAAATGTTACCTCGGAAAACTGGATGAAATGTGAAGAACATGTAATCAAAGAGGAAAACAAAATGTGCAATTTAGATGGCTTAATGGATGATGTAATGGAACCATTTATTATTTCAGTTGGAAATGATGATAGTAGTGAGTGATTTTAATCTCGATACTGATAGTGATTCTGTTGAAGAGATTGTAGGATTGTATGTTTGAGATATATTATTATTCAAAATGTATACAAATTATTATTGATTCGTCTAATATTCCTATAATAAGAGTCATAGCATGAGTAGTGGGGCATTCCTCCTATGACCACGAATACGAAGAAAGTTACATTGAAACATTTGAATTGTGAATAAAATGTATTCTTATTAAAGCATATCATATATAAATATTTATAAAAACATTTCTTATGTACATTAACAGTTAACTTGAAAAATATATTGTCTATTCTAATAACATAACATAAAGGCATAAACTACTACCATTACTTTTTTTATAAATGTGATCTGTTCATGAAGTTAAGTACTAAATATATATTTAAGTAGTAGGTTCATATACATATATTCATATTTCATTTCATTGTATCTATCATTTAAATTTACCAGTTTACCTAATGTGATACGGGCTGAAGCGTTTTGTCCCTCTTAATAAAAAACAAGGTATAATATATACATATAACACTAGGAAATACATATATATGTATACATATTCGTAATAACTCAGAAGCAGACAAAAACGTGTTACGTTTACTATCTTTATTTAGCTTCAACGCCTGAAGAGGCCCGTCTACCCTTTGACAGTTGGCGATGTTGCCACAGTTTTTTTTTCATAATATAATGTTTTTATAGTTTATTTAAAACGTATTTTAAAATTGGGCTTCATACACACATGCGCATACGTATTTTGAATGTTCATAGCAAATTTCAGTAATTAAATCTAAAAATTAATTGAGTAATCTCTATTTCCCTATCAAGGTAGCCAGGAAAAGAGATTGTGAAGTAAATATCGACTATTAATAGACAAAATTGTATATGCAGATGTAAAACATTTGTAGAAATATGTGTATGAAGCCCAATTTTCAAACTATATTAAAATAAAATCAAGCAAACGATTTATAGCATTATGTAGATATGGTACCGCTGTAAAATAATCAGCTGGTAGACGACCCCCTTAAGGGCGAGTGGCAAACATTTCTACCCAAGTAATTTACAGTACTACCTCAATTCTTTTTAAACAAAAATACGCAATTATTTTAGGAAATGGTGAGTGCAATGCAATCATTAAAATATGAGGGTGAGTATATTAAAGAGTAAATTAGAAATGTCACAAAAAGGTGAAATTAGGTAAAACTAGGTGTACGAGATTTGATTGCAAGCCAGTGTACATTTCGAACATATCTAACCTAGATGCTGGAAAGGAAATTCAAACTTTTCCGCCAACATTCTTGGACATATTTTCAAAATGGCATCAATAGCCTCAAGGTCACTCAGAATCATCAATAAAACATCAACGGTTCAGATAAACTTGTTCTTTCTGTTTATTCTGTATCTGAGTGCTCAGCGCTAAATTTATGCAGAAATGAACTCCGATGATAGAACGTGCTACGTCGAAAACATTCTGGAATCATCTATCCAAGAAGAGCGTATAGAAGGTATCCGTTTAGGTCTACACTTAGTCAAAATAGTCGAATACGAAAAGGATAGAGCATCTTTGAACGAAATTCATCTGTTAAAACGGGTATCTCATCAAGGAAATGGTTAGTAATGACATAAATTTAAATGATTGAATTTATGTCGAATCGAGTAATATGATGTGGTCTGAGAGACCTTTCTGATAATCTATTGTTGAAAACCATAATAAGTGTTAAAAATGCGTTATGATGCGTACGAATAGAGTAGTGGCAGAATTTCAAATGGCCATATTTGCAAGCAAGTTCTCTCTAGGGCATTCGGTATCGTGTAAGGCGATAATAATGGTAAGTCGATATTCAAGTATCAAGTACAAAGAAATAATTCAAATAAAATAATTAAAAGGGATATACAGCGGCTACTTAATTTGCATTTCTTGTGCAGATTATACCGTACGTAATGTTGCGCTGTATTGTATTTCAACAACGAATGATAGTTCGTGCAAATGTGGATCTCTCAGGAAGATGCCACAAGTCGTCCATGGATAGACTCGAACTTGCATTTAGCGGGCTGTCACTTTCGCTAGTCAGTCGTTCTTATAGATATGAAAGTGCTTGAAGGTTATAATAATCCCATGTAAATACAGTTTCCACCATTTATATTGCGAAGACATTGTCCCGAATTTTTGACTTAGTATAACTGTTCTTTCGTTGAACCATCAAAGGTTTACTCAGTTAACAACAATGATCGACCTTTTAGAATAAATGAGTATTCATTTGCAACGAAAAATCTTGAACAAAAAATTATTTCTTTTTCTAAAAAGCAGTATAGCATTACAAAAGAACTATAGTTAAGACTTCTTATAATAACGAATTTTGTATTTATAAATATTAATTGTAAATGTAACATCATTAAAAAAATTAATTAATGATTAACAAGTCTAATAGTATACATATTGCACCTGTAAGATTTGGTGACATCAAAGCTTTGTTCCAACGATGCCGCGTCATAACGTTATATGTACTATCGCGAGCATTTTAAACGACTCAGACTTCAAGGGTTATGGCCGTATACAGCTACTCGAAACATTTGAGAAGTAGCACTGGGCGACTGTAATTAGGGGTCTATAACAAGCAGGTAGAAAGATTTGCAATAAATTATATATTCTATGATGATTGTAATACATCCTACATGATTACAATATGATTCGTAGTTATTGACGAAATTCGCTTTGTTTGATATTATGCCTAGAACATTCATACGCAGTGCAAGTTTAAAATATATTTTTATACCTATATAATATTACTATTGTATTTTTAAGAAATCTAATGAAGGAAAAAACAATGTTTGCAAAACATTAAGTAATGATTAAAATTAAATATCAATTTAAAGAAATATTTATTTCTGAATATATATTAATTTTTTAATAGGGCGAAATATATCTAAGGTAATTATCACTTGATTTAGGAACATTTTATTGGACAAGACAATTGAAAACGTATTGCACGGCACCTGACTGGTTTTTATAAATTAAACATTTTCCAGGTACTTAACGGTTAACAATTAATTCTACATGAAGAAATTATATTGAATTTACTTCAGTAGTACAAATTGTTCTAAGAAATTATTATTATTGGCTTTAAATTCTTATTAAATTAATATAACTGTCGTATTTATACAAACGTTTAAAGTTCTTAAGAATCCGGCAAAACGAACACCGACAAATATTATCATTAATCTTCTTTTATATAACCATAAATAACGTGCATCTATAAACAACTATATTTCTTCATCAAATTTTGTATTGTTAATGTTAGTAAATTATAAGTATCTACTATTTCAATTAAAACCGACATTTTAAATAAAATTTCACAAAAGGCTTAGAAATAATAGATATTGTAGTATTAGAAGTATATCTTGTTTAATTTGAGACTTCTTGTAAAAAAACGTTAATCACATAATATTTATATACGTTATTATCTATTATCGGCTGTTTCAATTAAAATATTGACCACATACTAATAAAATAATATTAAATTCTTTCCATAATTACGTGTCCTAATCTGTAAGTTTATAATTTTTGCAATAATTGTTGTTAGATCAATATTTTCCCTGAGAAAAATGATGACATTTTCTCTTATTCAATTAATTTTAGTACGGTCTATCTTTGCTCAGTACATCATATTCATGTCAAATATAATCATAATTCTTTTCGCTTAGATTTCTTTTAAATAGTGTCTACCCTCCGGCCTGCGGCTATGCGGCTTATTATAGTTGCCCAGTTATATTTACCTGAATATTGCTCCAAGTAAGGAAAGCCTACAATAGATACGTTTTATGGTAGTTTGAGTCGTTTAAAATGCTCGCGATAGTACATGATATACGAGACACGTTGATTGATATTACAGCATAGAAGTTGATACTGTGGTGGTAAAATTATGATTTTTATCACCGCGATAAAAGAGATTATGGATTCTACGTACAAGATACCTGCAATTGATGCATGTCGATGTCCAATTTTAATTTACCTTTTAATTTATGCGTCAAAATGAGGTATAAGCATTAGATTTAATTTACGCTGTCAATAGTTTGGGTTACTGTAATGATTTAGAACAAGTTACAAAAGTCAACTTGGTACGAGTCCTAGATTCGGAAGAGAACTGGCAACAGAATACAAAAATGGATATATGGTTTTGAAGAAGAAGCTTAGTAGTAGGATGCGGAAGAAGAGTGTATGCTATCCAGATAATTTGATTCAATAATTCTTTATGCTTAGTAGTAGGATTCGAAAGAAGACAAGAAATCATTATGTGTAAATAAATATTGTATTCTCCATATTTTAGGTGCAAATTTTATCGTACCATTCATATTCTTGTTTGCACTCTCTATTATATTTGTTAAAGAGAGATTTATAGAGATATTGCATATATATAATTTAAAAATTCAAAAATTCAATGTTACCCATGATCTGATTCTGCTCATTATGAATCCAAGTAAATGGTTTAATTCTTCTTTCCCCAATTCACATATGTCTTCCAAACGATGTAAGTTGCAAATATTGCATATAGTTTCATCATATACAAAATTAGTTTTACAGCTACCGCCTTCTGGTCTTACATCTTGCTTATCAAAATTATGTACTACGGACGATTCTCTGTCGTTAGGGGTATTTGACATGATATTACTTTCAGCTTGTGTATTACTTGCTGCAGTCGCAGTTGCAATATTTTCGTCTTGTGTTGTTGGGTTTGTAAAATGATAATGTTTTATAACACTTTGATATACTGGTTGTTTAATTCTAACATGTCTGGAACATTCTGCATGAAATACTCGATGACAACATTTACAAGCTGTAACATCACCAGCTAAATGGCATTCAATACAATACCAATCTTTTCCATCATTATACGGCTAAAATACATGATTATGATTTTTGATTTGTTCCAAATGTAATGATACTTACTATAGTCAATTCTGTAGGAATTCGATAATGATCAATTGACGGTTGTTTTGAAACTCTTGAATCTTGTTTACTGAAAAATAAAATACTGTATTAAAACACAGCTACGTCAAACGTTTTTATCTTTATAAGCCATACGAACTGTATAATGCGTTTTAAATAAAAACTTCCATTAATTTACTGCTAAGAAAAAACAATTAATTTTTACCATAAAAAATCATCTTATCAATTGCTACAGGGTACTGCAAAAAAATCAAGAGTATAATCAAAACACAACTAGCCGAGATGTAAAACCCAAGATAAACCAAAGGTATCATGTGAAGGAATAGAATGAGAAATGAAAGAATGGACGAAGACTTGGTAAAACCGATCCTGACGAGTATAGAACATTTGAAAAGGTTTGGTTATATAATAAAGATGGAAGAAACAGAAATAAACAAACACCGGAAACACGGAATGATGTAGCTAGCGAGAAATAATCAGAAATATTGCAAAAATACTAGAGCAAGAAAGTATTGAGCAAGATTTGTTCACGAGTGAAGAACAAATAATTTAATAATTTTGGTGTAATGGGGTTTATCAATAATACAAAGTGTGTTATCAGTATTGGAACTTCTTACTAAATTCAAATAGTACGGTTGATAAACAAAAAGCATAAATAACAAAAGTTTAAAAAGCTATAATTAATTAAACAATTTTACTGTAGTTTAAATTCCTGCAAAAGAGAACAAAGATAACCAAGATCTCTGAAATCGAGGTAGACCTAGCCTATGTATAACAAAGTTAGTGACCATAGTGATATACACTATACTGTGGCTCGAAAGATAACGTACATACATTATGTGCTTTATACAAAAGTTTAAATATAATTTCAATGTGTTCATCAAATTTATTAAAGGTTCTTAAGTTAACAACTTTTTAACGCAATTTTTCTATTTCGTTTTTTCGTGTAATATTTTTAATATATGACTAGGTACAGTTTAGGTTGCTATAAAGATTATGTATTCTCATCCACTTTCTTAGTTGTAAGTATATTTGAGTATATATTATCTAAATTACATATTTATTCGCAATGACAGGTAGAAGGTAATAATACAGGTGGTTCCAAAAATCATTAAAACTAAAATGTTCGTCGAAAGTTACGGAAACAAAACTTTCGCTCAGAAATAATTTCCATCTATGTATGTATGTATATCATAAATACAACTTGAATAAAATGGAAAATTATGATAGAAACAGCTCGTTGCGGTATTAAAGATGTCTACGTGGAATACCTGCATATGTATGTACAGTCATGGACAGCCAAAATGATAGCTCCAAGTTACAATCTATCGCTATGCTAAGCATTCGTGTATACGTAGCGCAACAATAGACTGTAACTTGGACCTGTCATCTTGGCTGCCCATGACACATACTTTTAGAAAATTGAAGTAAAACTTAAGAGTTTTACTACATAACTTTAGGATATATTGGAAGCATGTGTCACCTGATTTCATCTGCGTTTTGCACTATCTTTATTGGGCAAGTGAAATTTGATCAATTCACTTGATGTCGAAATACTACGGAATAATGTTCTAATAGGATGATAAACACAGAGGAAAATGAAGCTGGTCATGAGCAGAAAAATATATAGCGCCTTTGCCTTATAATAGAGTGTAACTAAAAGTATTTATTAAAAGTGGTTTAGTACACACGTTTTTTGCTTTATCTCTTTAAACATTTAATTGGTTTTACCATTTTACTAAAAGAAATATTAAAAACATACAATTATTCGAAGACATATATTTATAAACATATACTAGCATCATATCTGTAGTTTCTTTAGAATTAATTTAATTCAATAACCATATTTCCCAACACCTCGAGTAATAATTCACCAAACTGAAGTTTTAAATTCATAAATAATAAACAAAACAACAAATATAAATTACAATGTCCGGAAAAATTAACAAAAACGGAGTCTTCTAGGTAAGCGATGTCGCATAAGTGGATGTCGATATGCGCGCTAGCAGATCGCGAAACCATTTGTATGTCGTCTGACGGTTCATAAAAACAATAAAAATATATTGCGTTGCGAGTTTTTACATATTCGTTCAGTGAGCGAAGAAACCAAAACAAATGTTATTATATTCATTATCGTGTGTAGAACGCTAAAAAAAGTCTAGTTTCATACATTTCGATAGGCTTTTAAAGATGTGATGATACATATTTTAATTTTATTGTGTCTACAACAACTTGTAAATCGCAAATAAATTAATAACGAATAATAGTTTCAACGCTGTACCGTGCCAGGGAATACGGTATGCTCGCTACGATTCTCAAATTCAAGGCCGGTCAGATGACGTCACCGAGGAACAAATCAAAAGCAGCCAATAACAGCCAACCACATGGGTTAGAAAACATGTTGTTTATTTCTGTCAGCTAATTAGTTTACTGTTAGTGCGACAATCGAACTAGAGCGATTATAGTATTTTTGTCATTTGCGTATGTTTGTATAATATTGGGATAAATAGAGTACAAAGGTGTAAACATTTGTATCAAACCGCAGCACTTTTGTCCCATTACATCAGATTTAAAGGAGATTTTTAAATTAATAAAATATATGCACTGTAGAAACCTTGAGATTACCAAACAAAATCACATTTCTGTAAAGATTCGTTTATTTATTTGGCGCAATTTCTGATTCTCGGTGACGTAACGGGTAGATGCGCATAAGCATACCGTATTCCCTGTACCGTGGCTAGGAGACAATTTCACGCCTTAAATATTGAGTACCGTGAAACCGGAAACTGACGTTTTGGCAGCAACTTTAATTCAAATTAGCGAGTAGTAGACTCCTTGTAAATAGCATTTTGGTTATTACTACTACTTTGCACGTACCTCTAATTGCAGAATGCAATCTTATTCGCCTTCTGTTAAAGTCACATATACTTACACAATGAGGCCATCCTTTAGTGTCAGGCTGATATATAATTCAATTTGTGCAGACGTATAATTTGTTTCTGTCTGTAGAAACTTTGTTATATATGGCAAATCAGCAGCATGACGATGGTGTTTTGCTGATCTAATACTGTCCCAAATATATTGAACATTATTTGGGTCAGCATGTCTCCTTACTGGCATATCTAAAACACAAAAAGTAAGAAATTATAGAATACAATATGAAATAATTTATTTTATATATTTAATTCACATGTCAAATAATTTAATAAGTGTATTTCTTTCTCATATCTCAATAACAGTACCCTCAGAAAATTATCAATGTTACAGTTAAGCATAGGGGCTTATAAATACAATTACAATTATCTATACAATACTGGATGTTTCTTCCAGTATTGAAAAGGCTTTGAAAAAGAATAGTGTGTGAAAAAGTGAAGTTAAGAAAAAGAAATATGAACAAGATATATTTAGGAATTGGGATCCTGCAACTTGGTGTTAGTAGTGTAGTACTAACATATCTTTTTATACTAATGATTAAAAAATATCCATGTTATAACAAAACCTATTCATTATCACATGGACTATCTACCATTCTTTTGGGAATTTTCTACATTGTTTCATCTTTAATATTACCTGAAAAGAAATTCATGGATATATTGAAAAATGAATCATTAACATACCTCAATCGCTCAAATCCTATAATGAATTTGGAATATACAAATACTTTTAGTAACCTTGAAGAAAATGTATCAAAGCCTTTCATGTTTGTTGGAAAACTGGATTCAGAAATGGAATATTTCAGAAAGTTTTTGAACTTTAAGTTGCAGAATGCACCTCAAAATTATTCAAGGAACCCGAAAGCATTTCAGCATACTGAAAATATAGCTTGTAAAGAAATTCTTTATCTCTATTTATTACTACTTTATTCATTTGTGCATGGAATGGTGTACTTATTTACGAGTAATATTAGAAATAGTATATTACAAAAACGAAATCCTAATACTAATACTGCATGCAGTTCAAATGAAAATACTGGCAATTCTTTAAAACTTGATACTACAAAGGATAAAATTTTGGAACAAATAAAAGCTACAAAACAATTTGATCGAGTATCAAATGATACTCATATTTTAAGTGTATTAGTTATATTATGTGAATGGCTTTTACCTATTATAAGCAGTTCATGTGTGTTAATAATGATAACAGACGAAGAAATTAATAATGTCATGGTTCCATATGAAAATCTCAATTTAACGAAATTCAGTAAAGATGAAATGGAACATATGGTGAATTATACCAATACTTCCTTTCACACAGAAGTTGAAAATGTGTTAAACAAAGTATATACAATCATGAAGGAAATAAATTCAACTGAATATCGACAACACTTAATGGTAAATACAACTCCAATATCGCATGACAATATGTATACTTGCTCAGATGAAGGTAATGCTTTAAGAACATATTTATTCATTCTAATTATTTGTTATATTTTAATAATTAGTCGTTCAGGAAGTGTTACCAAACTGAAAGTTACTTCGTTTGGGAGTAGTAAGATGCTTACACTTTTTTTTGCAACATGCTGGTTACCTGCTACTTTAGAAATAATTATAAGAAAATACATTGGTAAGAGTTCACCTTCTTTAATATCTGAGTTGATGTTATTAATAGGTACCTTTAATCAGATATTTGTAAATATTTTAAACGCTTACGCTGCAAAAAGAATCAGAAATTTTATAACACCAAATAACTAATACCCTAATTTTGTATGTTATTTTAGAATATCCATGTGAAATTACTTACTAATGCAAGTCAAATTTATTAATCTTCACTATTTTGTATTTATATTAACAGTACACTTGCTTAAATACAAGCAAATCTAATAAACAAACAAGATAAACATGTTATTACGAAGACACAACACAAACCACTGCCAAAACGTCAATCGCGGTAAAATAGGTTCAGAAATATATTTTTGGTTATAAGTACTTGAGATTTCTTACCTTACGTAACCGTTCTTGCTATATTCGCTTTAAAGAAAATCAAATTTTTACGATCAATTAGAAAAATGGTAAAGAAGTTTCTAACACTATATAGTTTAATTTGACCTATTCAGATAAATGCCAAATTGTAACTTATTGTAATCCTTGTAGGTAATAATCGATAGCCACATGCGAAATATGAACTTTACATAGATGTCAATTTTACCTCAGAGTTAAGATTAAAGAATGATTTATTATGGTCGTTCATGGATATTAAAATGTTCAGCTTGTTAAATTTCTATTATAGAGCACTATTATTTTACTCTAATTAATAAGCTAAGTTCACACAAATGCGAAATCGCCAATTTGCTATTGCTTGAAAATTGCTGTCACAACAGCGTCAAATGTATTTTTAACATAATTCATACCTACAAATTCAGCAATTCATAGTTTATGTGAATCCCAGCTTTGCTATGTTCGAGAATCTTGTACATAACAGTTTATATATATTATTATATTATATCAGCGATTTTTTTCATGCGTTGTACTTTATTTCATTCGATTTGCACTTTCAAACATGTTATTCATTGCTATCAGCATAGGTAAGATTTTAAAATTTATGTTAACGCTACAGTAATAATAAATTGTGTGTTTGTATCATCCCAAAAAACCTAGATCAGAAACAATTTATTTTAAGTTTGAAACAAAAAAAATAGTATTTTCTGCACAGCATCTTACTTCACATACGTATATACAAACGCAGTATTTGTTCGTATTATAGATACAGTGTCTCAGCGAGACCGTTCATTAGAGGTTTATAGGGTTCTGGCCAAAATATAAATTTAAAAATGTGTACATAGTCGATTATGTTGTCTTCAATGAAAATATTATTAGATTTCTAGGTTATACCGGAAGTCGCCATCTACTTTGTTATTTTTAATGGAACACCCTGTATATTTTTACATATTTGGATTTACCTATCTTTAAACTTTATAAATACCTTTAGTTTTTTAATTTGATTCGGGCGTTAGTAGTCGGGCGTAGTTATGCGATTTTTTCTAAAAAAAATTGCTATAGCGGACATTTATTAAAAAAATCCGAGAACACTTGATTTTTCGGATATCAATTAAGAATTCATAACATGCTTAAACAACAAGTTGGAGTATATTTTAGCGCATGACTACAAAACGCCCGAATCAAATTAAAAAAACTAAAGGTATTTATAAAGCTTAAAAATAGGTTAATCCAAATATGTAAAAGTATACAGGATATTCCATTAAAAAAACAAAGTTTAGATGGCGACTTCAGGTATAACCGGAAGTGCTAGAAATCTAATAATATTTTCATTGAAGAGAACATAATCGACTATACATAGTTCTGAATGTTCAAATTTATATTTTGGCCAGAACCCTTAAAACTTCTAATGAACGGTCTCGCTGAGACATTCTGTATTTGGTCGGCCTGTACTACGACACTTCTACAATACTGGTATTTTATATTAAAACACAGCCGTACAAAATTTATATTTATATTTGGATTCAAGATAGTATCTCTTATTATAAATAATAATTGACTAGTTACTAGTTTTGTTAAAAATGTTCATTACTATCCAGTTTAAAGACATTATATAGTTTTTTTTATGTTTTTATATGTGATTTTGTTCTTGTATTTTTTTTTTCGAAAACATTTCTCTTAGATAAAGCCAGAAACATAAAAAGCAGTAAATTAGTTAGTAGAGCTAGTATAAGCATTAGAAATAAATGTGATATCATCTACATGTCAAATTTCTAGCTTATCGCTACAGTAAAAAATGATTTGACAGTGTGTTTTTTTCTAAATATCCTGAAAATTCCTGTGGCGTGATGTTATTTTTCTCAACATCAATACATGGTCTACACATGCAGCTCAATGGAGCTTTTATTGACACCTGGAACTGGTAAAAAGAATAATTGGTCTATTGTGTTTTGCTCTATACCAGTCACTTACTTTTCGAAATCTTTGATCGTGGGATGTTGGATTTATACAATAAATTATAACGGAAGCTTCCCTTTCGCCAGATTCTTGGCAGCACATACAGGACCGTATTAATTGCCAAATTTTACTACCAGAAACCTAAAATATTACAAATAAAAAAGACAGATATATTAATAGAGTAGAGATACATATGTATAGAAAATCGTTTTAATATACATAGGTAGGTATTTAAAATAAGAGAAAATACTTTAAAAGAATGTTATATGTCCAAATGTGAACTACTGCTATTGACCAAAATATTAGCCAGTAGCAATTGCTAGATCCATCACCCCCTTAGGTTAAATAAGAAAAAACGTATCCGTATTAAATAAAAAAACTATTGTCCTAATCAGAAATATTTCTATACAATTAGTCTAAAAAATATATGCATACCTGCAAATACGACGAGCATCTGCCAGTACAACCAAAAGTAGGAATCGGTTTTGAAGAGCAACCTTCATACTTTATTCGTCGTATAGCTGGAGTTAAACGACACTCATCTGTTATGGAAGTAGCTTCGGCAACAACGTTGTGATAACATGATCGATTAAAATCAAGACACTGGAATATTGCTAATATCGCAAATGTCTTCCATGTAAAGGTGGTAACTGTAATAATACAAAACAAATTTTGACTTGGATGGACATATATACATACAACGTATGTAAATATGAGAAATAAAATATACATCAAAGAAAGTCATGTTTCTTAGTAGGTAGAACTGAATAATATTTTTCGAAATCCTAATAATAAGTAGGAGAAGACTATACATATATATATATCGTTTCTAATAACAAAAATTACAGGCAGGCAGGAAGGCAGTTTCGGTGATATGTTCTTAATTGAATAGTGACAATAGTAAACATTTTTGTGATAGAACCTTTTGCATGTTCTTTGTTATTTATTACTTTTATGCACTGCATAAATGTGATTTCAGTTTTTGTACCTTGTCGTATTAACATTCTTTGAGAGAGCATGAAAGTAACTGGGCCTAAAAAAAATCCCACTTGCTTTATAAAGAAAATTACATGTAGTTTTGATATTATTGAATTAACTCTCGATGACTCTAATCGTGCAATAGGATAAAAGTTTATAACAGTAGGAGTTTACCACATGCTGTATAACAAGATGCGATAAAAATGTTATCATGTAAGCTGTACATACATATTATATATACTGTATATGTATGGATGTGTATCTAGTGATTATAAATACAATCGTTTTAGTTAGAGGCTAGAGGCACCAGGGTGTCGCTACAGAAACAGCATCGTTTCTATGGGTTGAAAAATTCTTCAACATAACCCGAAAAATATATCAGATTAAAATTAATTAATCTATTAAATATAAGAACTTTGCAATAAGAAACAATATTCTTTCCAGAAAAACCATTTAAGAAACAACGTTTTATATTAAAAAAAAATTATTGCATATAAAAATACCTCTCACCATGGGATTTCTCTCCGAGGTATCGATAGAGACAGTATGTCCTTTAGGTATAATCGTTGTTTAATACGTAAAATTTTATTTTGAATAGGGAAGAGCACTTATATCTTCCGTACTAACCTCGCTGCTTTAAGTCTCCACTATCAGTTGTTTATGCGAAATTAAGGTAATGTTTCCTTGTATTAATTTAAAGTTAAAAAACATATATACTTACTACCTGCATGCCTACCAAATAAAATGAAATTACTTCATAATTTTAAGCATGAAAATAGAAAATAACAGGATAATAGCAAATAGTCCAAAAAGTTTTATTGTGCCGTGATTGATAGAAATATATAGTCTTACTATAAAAATTGATAAGAAAGTTGAAATAAGGCATGGCAGGTTTTGCTCACCAACGCTTTTTTAAGAAAAATTTTAAACAAGAGATCGTTATTAGAGTGGTATTACATTTCAATTATAGAGCGGAGGATGAAAAATAACATAAAAACAGCATCAGTAGAACATTGCGTTTACTTGTTTACCGTTCTAATATACGG
This sequence comes from Holotrichia oblita, assembly GCA_023690525.1. Classification (NCBI taxonomy): domain Eukaryota; kingdom Metazoa; phylum Arthropoda; class Insecta; order Coleoptera; family Scarabaeidae; genus Holotrichia; species Holotrichia oblita. The sequence continues at coordinate 89,917,729 of CM043017.1, read as the reverse complement.
ATACTTCTGCATGTTTCACTCACACTACAGGGGGGTTATTCTCGAATCTGAGGGAATGGAAATTTCAAGAGAATTGTCAAAAAATTCCTACAATTTCAATAGTTCTTATTCTCGAGTTGACTTTCTCACTTTTTCGTAACAAGTAGTATCGAGGAGTGAGAGGTGAAAGTTACTCCCTGGGAGTGCTGTTTTTCCACTGTTTCGAGAATAACCCCCCAGGTATCGCTATAGTGCAGACGCACGCGTTTCCGTTGTATATATCTTGCAATGCGATAAAATATATAATTTTATATATCGATGTTTAGCTATTTAATACATCAATATATGCCAAACAAACCTTTGAGATTAAACTTCTAGTGAATATTCCTTTTAGTATTTTACAGGACGTCCATATATGTAGTTGTTTAAACAACACCCGTCCATATTCTGATAGCAACAAATCAGTGTTATTTTTGAAAAAGGATAGGAACATGACAGTGGTATACAGAACATTTAGAGCGAGTGAGGCCAGCTAGAAAAGAGCTAGACCTAGAGTGGGGCGGTCATAAAACATATACGGAATTAACGCAAGCGTGCTAGTCCCGCTTCCTCGCTGGCATAGCGACGGCATACGCATACATGAGCCATCTACTTCCCACATTAGCCTAAGTACTACTACTAGGAAGATCGAAACTTATCGCAGCGAGCAAGGGGAAATAGCACGCTTGCGTTAATTCCGTATGTTTTACAACCGCTCCACTCTTTTCTAACTGGCCTTAGTCCCTCTAAATGATCTGTCTCTTCACTTTGCCCACTTACCCCATCACTTACTATCGTAAGTCGCATTTGCGTTAATTGTAGAAAAACTATATATACATTTTTGTCGTCTCTTCACTTTGCCCACTTACCCCATCACTTACTATCGTAAGTCGCATTTGCAGGTATATTGCACTTTTGCACTACATGAAAATTTGCTAAGAAACAGTGTATGTTAGGAGTAGAGCTGTGTTTTTAAATGGCTATCTCTTGAGAAAATACACAGGATGTTCAACTAAAAAAAGGTTTTGCTTATTGAACTCTTAAAAAATAACCTGTACCGCCAGATCCTAAAAATAAGATATATATTTTTTAGATCTATATTGCAGCAGAATATAAAGTAAGCTTAAATATTTTGCAATTACGCTAGAAAAGTATTCGAAATACTGAAGGAGAGTGACGTAGAATATAATATGAACAGCTTGCGCAAAAAAATAACACGCCGTATAATCCAGTTGTACATTGTATATCTATATTATCAGTCAGAACAAAGTAATTCGCAAATAATATGTTATAATAATGTGGTAAATCTACTTATCAACAAAATTTATGTAGTGTCGCTGGAAATAAGGAAGTTATGTTTCCACAAATGCATATTTAGCTTAGAGTAAAATGCACAAAAACCTACCCCAGGTAGCCTGTAACGTTTTTAAAACGTTATATCAAGATTCTCTGAAGCGTCACTAAAAACGTTGGTGTAACGTTTTGAAAGCGTCTTAATGTCACAAAAATAAAACGTTATAATTTAACGTTTCATAAACGTTACAGTTTAACTTTCTGTAAGCGTTATACTTTAATGTACTGTAAACATTACATGAGGAACATTTTGTTAACGTTTTGTAGAGTTGATAATGGAAAATTGAAAACTACAGATTTTCTGTCTCCTGTCTTTTCACACGATTTACTCCACTAAACCATAATGAATATACTTAGCGCTTGCATTCTTGATTTTATTGATTTCAGAAGGTCGTATGAAACGGTAACTTGTCGTATAAAGTGGAGACTAAGTACAGTAGAATGTACAGGGTGGTCAGATAAGAATGCAAAATGCTGTATCTCTGAAACTATTCGGCGTAGAGACTTGCGGTGAAAATGTTTAATACTAAAGTGGTCAAAAGAAAACCGTAGAAAATATTTTCAGATTTCCAAGATGGTCGCCAGAGGGCGTAACCATGGATGTATTATTATATGGATAGCGCATTCTGTTCACGGATTGACTCTAACATTAAAGTGAGAGGTTGCACAAGTGAGATAGAGCTAGAATAGGCAAAGGACTCATGTACGCCCATAAGATTTACATTGTTATTTTGGTTTCGTTTAGGTATTTATCCGTTTATGTCGTTTAATATTGATCGTAAACCGACTTAAATATATGAAATGCGTAGCGGAATAAATAGAGAATAATTTGTACTTTGGTTTTTATAATAGATACCTAAGTAAATACTATTAAATATATTAAGAAAGCCCATCAATGCGTTTCCCCATATAGGTATGAAATATATGTTAAATCTTCCGCACAAATGTATTGTATAATACTTATCTTTTAGCGTTATATGGGTAAGGTGATGCATAAAAAATATTCGTAAGCAAGATTTTCCCAATATATTAAATGAAATTGATTTTTAAAGTGATTTATGGGATATTGATAATCTTTGTGCCAAAAATCACAAAACTATTTTCAATATCTTTGTCTCAGGTATTTGGCGCGTGAAATATACAATTACCATAAACTAAAGGAATATATAAACATCGTATAATGAGCATGAAATAGACTAAATTAAAAATTAATTCTTATTTAAAAAAATGTATTGCTCAAATTTAAACAAACATTAAAATATTAATGAGATTCCATGGTGGACTCTGTGTGAGTAATGTTTAAATAAATATTAAAAGAATTATGGTCCTTTCTCACAATTTTCTTTAATAAAACCTTAGGCTACCGGTTTAAACTGTTAGTTGATCTTCATAGCCAGAAAAAATGACCTCTCAGATTCAAAATGAATACATCACCAAAATGGGAATTGACTAATTGGTTAATTGACTAATTGGTTTATCTCTATAGTTAAAAGAATGTTAAAATATTAAAGTACAATATTACAGACACGTTAAAATTGGATAAAACAAGACATCTATATGTCTTGTCTATAATTGTATATTTCACGCGCCAATACCTGAGACAAAGATATTGAAAATAGTTTTGTGATTTTTGGCACAAAGATTATCAATATCCCACAAATCACTTTAAAAATCAATTTCATTTAATATATTGGGAAAATCTTGCTTACGAATATTTTTTCTGCACCACCTTATCTATATAACGCTAAAAGGTAAGTATTATATATTATTTGTGACTAAGATTTAAGAATTTCATACCTATATGGGGAAACGCATTGATGGGCGTTCTTAATATATTTAATAGGCATCTATAATAAAAACCAAAGTACAAATTATTCTCTATTTATTCCGCTACGCATTTCATATATTTAAGTCGGTATACGATGAATATTAAACGAGATAAACGGATAAATACCTAAACGAAACCAAAATAACAATGTAAATCTTATGGGCGTATATGAATCCTTTGCCTATTCTAGCTCTATCTCACTTGTGCAACCTCTCACTCTAATGTTGGAGTCAATGCTCTGCACTTGTTTAGTATATTAGACGCTATCCATATATAATACATCCATGGGCGTAACCAACATCTTCAATCTTTAAAGTGATTTTTCACTGAAATCCACCCAGTAAATGTTACCAAAAAGTATATGCTTTATAAAGCTAAGCTTTACTCGAGTAATTTTTGTTTAACACTTTTTGACGTATCTATTAAAATAAAGTGATGGGGGTAATTCAATATTCTTTTAAATAAACATCTGCAACTCCTAAACGACTGAACTCATTTTAACAAACTTGGTCTCATTGGAAAAAGCATTTATTGTTCCATCAAACCTATCTTACCTGTGATATGCCTATTTCTTAGTGATGCCGCTAGAGCGCGCGTTTTGATATAATAACAGAAAATTGCAAAATTCTTTAAAAAATTAAATACAATAATATGACTTTTTTGTCATAAAAATGTAGCGAAGTGATACCTAAATAGGCTGCTGAAAACCGTATTTCAATATCTTATTCGTAGCCTGAAATATCGCAGAAAGAAGATTTAGTTATCATATAATTTTAAAAAGACGCTATTACACCGGTATTTATTGTTATTTATTTGTGTTTTTTCAAGATTCAATTCATAATTTTTAAATAATAAAAGTATTCCTAGTTCAAAAAATTGTAAGAAAAACGTGTAGGGGCATAGTTATCAACGCATATAATATGCAAGTGCAAGGTACGCAAAATATTAAGAGGAAAAACAAATGTCTAAAATTAACAAATTATACTTATAGAGGCAGTGTAATTTATGTTGTTTGCACACACAAGTAAGGTTTAAAAGTATTGAAATGCTTTCTAGAAGTGATGGAAACGTTAATTTGCATAATATGAATTATTGGTCTGACAACAATCCTCACTAATTGCGCGAGGTCCAATATCAAAGCCATTGGAGTCTCAATGTGTGGTGTGGCATCCTGGCGGCCCAGCAAACAGAACTGAAACGAGCTCGTGTTATTCACGTTGTATTTTGGTTTATTATAACGAGCTTTTGGGCGACCTAATGAATATAAAAGTATTTGATGTAGAGAACATATTTTCAATAACTTTTGCGCAAACTAAAATTATTGAGGAGAATTAAAGATTTTTAAATCCGAAATTGAGATATATAGAACAACAATTTTACATACAACATATATAATATATGGCAACTTAGGTACTAAAAGGACGTCTTTTATACGTCAAATTTAACCCAAAAAGCTCCCAAATATAAATATCTACACTTATACACATAATCTACACACAATTTTTATTATTTGTGTTCTACGATACCTACTATTCTATACCTAGTAATAATCATGCTTCATGATTTTATTTTAATAAATCTGGAACTGTTGATAAATAGTGATGTAATATTGCATAGAATATGAAATTGAATTACGCGTCGTCACTCGAGTCATATACGGGCTAACGGCCATTTCTCTTTTACTGTCAGTGTTTATCTTTAGACGTGATTGCTGTAAATTGGGAGTGCTGTGAATTAAAGAATGTAGATGTTAAATACAGTATTACTATTGTGTGTATATGTAACAAATACATACATATATATACTATGTATTGGCAGTTTATTAAAGAACGTTCTTGGATTTGTTTGGGATTAGATATATGAGGATTGCATGGATATATTATATATGGATAGCGTCTAATATACTAAACAAGTGCAGCGCATTGACTACAACATTAGAGTGAGAGGTTGCACAAGTGAGATAGAGCTAGAATAGGCAAAGGATTCATATACGCCCATAAGATTTACATTGTTATTTTGGTTTCGTTTAGGTATTTATCCGTTTATCTCGTTTAATATTGATCGGATACCGACTTAAATATATGAAATTTGTAGCGGAATAAATAGAGAATAACTTGTACTTTGGTTTTTATTATAGATACCTAAGTAAATACTATTAAATATATTAAGAAATAATATATAAATAATATATAATACTTACCTTTTAACGTTATATGGATAAGGTGGCGCATAAAAAATATTCGTAAGCAAGATTTTCCCAATATATTAAATGAAATTGATTTTTAAAGTGATTTATGGGATATTGATAATCTTTGTGCCAAAAATCAGAAAACTATTTTCAATATCTTTGTCTCAGGTATTGGCGCGTGAAATATACAATTACAGACACGTAAAAATTGGATAAAACAAGACATCTAGATGTCTTGTTGGGTTGGATAAAACAAGACATCTTGATTTCTTGTTTTATCCAATTTTCACGTGTCTGTAATATTGTACTTTAATATTTTAACATTCTTTTCCCAGACAGCAATAGATATACCAGGAACATTCAATGAATATACATTTTTGAATATTGATTATTCCTAGAAAATGTATATATATATATCCTTTTAGGAATATTCTGTGAACTGTCGTTATGGGAATATCGTAGATATAATCATAGAATATACTCGTAAGAATATTTATGAAATATTCAGTATGCCTTTAGATTATACATAGAATATTCATTTGAAAAGAGCTTGGAATATATTCTATGGAATATTCCTGGAATATTGCATATATTCTTAGAATATACGTGAAATATATAAAACAATATAGTTAAGAATATCCACTAAGGAATAAAACTAGAATATTCTTAACATTCTATAAATATTCGCTGATTATTCTGAAAATATCGATACACGCAGAATATCCCATAGCTGGGCTCAAAATATTGTATTTCCTAGACTGATGCCCGATTTCTGAAACGTTAAACAGCAGTTATCTGTTTGGTACCTGGCGATTTAGCAAAGACAGTCCTTGTTAAATTGCCAGATACCAAACAGATAACAGATAATGTTTAAATTTCAAAAACCGGGCATGAGCGTATTACATTGGTCGTGTTCAGTTAGTACATTGGTAAATCACTGGTAGGTACCTACCGATTAGTGAAGTAGCGTACTGAATACCCATACTGTAGGCATTGTTCCACGGGGTAGGTTAGGCATTCAGTGCTGTACTTCACTCATTGGTACGTACTGGTGACTTACTGATGTGCTAACTGAATACCACCATCGGTAGGTATATGTGAAGAAAGTGAGGCGATAAACACCATGTAGGTTGACTGCGTCTATCAATTACTTTGGTATTCTCGGTCGAGTTTACATTGAATGCCGATGCAAAATACCTTAGAAAAAACGATTAGCTTTTACCATCTCACTCTATCGACGTAATACATGTATTCTAACATATAATAGTCTGAACCAACTAGTGCTGTCCACTGCAGGTAAAAAACATGCAAAGTTTTACGTGCATATGTTATATTGTGGGTATTCTACAAAGGAGATTTATTTACTTTCAATATCTTTAAGAATTTTCCGTTTGATGATATTTAGGAGGATTATATACTATAGATCAGAACATTGATTTCATTATACCTAAAGTACAATATTTTCTACTAAATTTCATCAATCAGAAAAGCCCTGATCTGGTAGTATCTAATATCTTGGAGAGCAATTTTTTGTCAGAATATGCTTCGTCTTATAAAGTCAATTTTTGAGACAAAATCTATTTCTTTTTCGTTAATTTTTTTCGATTAATCCAGAGTATTTTCATGTTTAATTAATTTTAACTATAGAGATAAACCAATTAGTCAATTAACCAATCCATCCATCGGACGTCCGTTAAGGGACGTCCTATAGATATCCATTTTATGTCCGCATGTAAAACGGACATCCACTGGACGTCCGTTACTGGATATTCATAAAACATACCTATGAATATATATCGGTATCGTAACTTTCGGTTACAGCATTTATAATATACATTCTCCACGAATGAAGGTATGATTATTTAAAATGCTACGTTAAAATTACGAATGGTATCGTTATCTCGCTAAAAATTTGCGTTTAATTTCATATAGAAATGATCTTTGATTATTTTTTTACGGATGTAAACATTATTATACAGGGTGTCCCAAAAATACACCGACAAACTTTAAGGGGTGGTAGAGGACATCAAAACAAACATTTTTTGTTTAGTAAACATATGTCCGCAAATGAGTCGTTTGGGCTGTAGAGCAATAAATTGTTTTAAATCATATCTAAATAACTAAACTAATTCTTGATTTAATTGGACGAAACTATCTTTTGTTAAAAATTTGTCGATGCACCTACGGTTTTTCTTGGCCAAGAGAAACATTTCTTTATCATAGTAAACATTCGATAGATGTCGCTTTTGAGATAGACGTAATTATTTGTGATATTTATTTGTCATCATTACATTTACTTTACTGATTGTTAATATAAAATTTATATTGAAAATGAATGATAATTACTCATTTGAAGAACTTGCCGATATGCATCTTGCTTATGGTGCAGCACAGTGTAATGGAAAAGAAGCAGCACGCTTGTATGAACAAAGGTATCCGGCGCGTCGGCAACCTCATCATACAACCTTTGCTTCCATCCATCGTCGCCTTAGAGAAAGTGGGAACCTAAAACGTCCTGGTGGTAGTGGTCGTCCGAGAACAGCTTATTGTACGGTTCAATTTGAAGAAGAGGTTCTACACCGCGTTGAAGAAAACCAATTTACAAGTGTTCGTGCAATTGCACACCATATGGGATCATCGAAGTCGACGGTACACCGTGTTATTCATGAACAACTTCTCTACCCTTTCCATTTACAACGCGTACAAGCTTTAAATCCTGAAGATTATCCACATCGATTGGGTTTTTGCCAATGGTTTTTGGGTCACAACGAACCTCATTTCGGGAGAATAGTGTTGTCTTCTGATGATGCATGTTTCACGCGCGATGGTTTTTTTAATAGTAGAAACAGTCACACTTGGCATGATGAAAATCCTCACGCTGTGGTCTCTAGAAGACACCAACAACAATTTAGTGTTAACATGTGGGCTGGTATTGTTGGAGAGAACCTAATAGTTCACTTGCTGCCTGCTCGTTTGAACGCAGACATTTATCTGAATTTTCTGCAAAATATTTTTCCTCTATTATTGGAAAATGTTCCTTTAAACATTAGAAATAACATTTGGTTCCAACATGATGGGGCACCTCCGCATTTTGGTTTAAACGTGCGCCAACATCTAGACCAGCAATTTTTCCGCCGATGGATTGGAAGAGGAGGTCCCGTGGCCTGGCCAGCGCGTTCTCCCGATCTCAACCCCTGGATTTTTTCCTATGGGGTTATCTCAAATCTTTAGTTTACGAAACGTCTATCCGTAATGAGGAAGATCTCTTAGCAAGAATAATGGCGAGTTGTACACATGTAGAAGCTATTCCCGGAATATTCCATAGAGTCCGCGAGTCAATGGACCGACGGTGCAATCTTTGTATTCAATCAAATGGTTAACAGTTTCAACAGTTTATGTAAAACATCATTAATTTGTCCATAAAACGAAGTCCAACATGAACAAATAGTGATTTATTAATGTTATCCTAAACATTTTTTGTAATATAATACCAAAACCATTTTTCCTTTTTTATTCTACAACGGCTCATTTGCGGACATATGTTTACTAAACAAAAAATGTTTGTTTTGATGTCCTCTACCACCCCTTAAAGTTTGTCGGTATATTTTTGGGAAACCCTGTATTATAGGTGATTATTTAATATACATACATATATGCGTTGCACGTATGTTTATAGGTACAGCATTAGTTGTGAGCGTGTACCAGGTATTTGTATTACAATTTTAACAATTTCTACTTACTATACATATACATACCTATACAAAATATAAAAAAAATCAATGGGAATAATTTTCTTACTTCTGTTTTAAAATTCCCGCGCATAGTGACAAATGATGTCTGTCTATGAAAGTACAGTGACAGTAGCATATGACAGGTACGCGATAAAGTTACAATGCTAAAAGTATTTCAGAGTTAAAGTATTCGATTGTAGGTTTTAACTAACTGCAAAGGATACCTATTGCAAATATAGTCTGGGTACATGGAAGACAGTCCAGTTACGTTAAATTTTCCCATTTTAGTTTTCAACGATGGTATATTTGACAAACGGATTTTTACGAATGTCCCCTTATGGACATCCATAACATGCTCTGGGATAACAAAGGATAACGAATGGATGTCTATAAGATATCCTCCGGGATATCCATATAAAAGGCATGTTTGTAACAAATGTCCATAAAGCGCCCATAAGATGTCCATAGGACGTCCGTTCGGATGTCCGTTTTAAATCCATGTTTTTGACAAATGGACGTCCATTGGATATCCATAGGATGTCCGACGGACCTCCAGTGGATATCCGGCATATCCGTCGGATGTCCATTGGACGTCCATGTGCTATCTGGGAATAAATACCGGTGTAATAGCGTCTTTTTAAAATTATATTATAACTAAATCTTCTTTCTGCGATATTTCAGGCGACGAATAAGATATCGAAATACGGTTTTCACTAGCCTATTTAGGTATCACTTCGCTACAATTTTATGACAAAAAGTCATATTATTGTATTTAATTTTTTAAAGAATTTTGCAATTTTCTGTTATTATATCAAAAAGCGCGCTCTAGCGGCATCACTAAGAACTAGACATGCCATAAGTAAGATAGGTTTGATGGAACAATAAATGCTTTTTTCAATGAGACCAAGTTTGTTAAAATAAGTTCAGTCGTTTAGGAGTTACAGATGTTTATTTAAAAGAACATGATAAAGATACTTTGTAACCCCCATCACTTTATTTTAATAGATACGTCAAAAAGTTACTCGGGTAAAGCTTATTAGCTTTAAAAAACATATATTTTTTGGTAACATTTACTGGGTGGATTTCAGTGAAAAATCACTTTAAAAGTTTAAGATGCCGGTTACGCCCCCTGGCGACCAGCTTGGAAATCTGAAAATATTTTCCACGGTCTTCTTTTGACCACTTTAGTATTAAAAATTTTTACCGCAAGTCTCTACGGCGAATAGTTTCAGAGATACAGCACTTTGCATTCTTATCTGACCACCCTGTACATTCTACTGTACTTAGTCTCCACTTCCACTACCTAATTCAGTTATGTAGTAGCGGAAAAGACAAAATTATTTTCATAAGGGAAAAAAATACATTTAATTTTAACATGATTTAATTAATTATTAATTAATAAAGTAAAGTGAAGGAAGTACATTCTTTGCCAGTCAAAAAATAGGAAGTAGTCACGGCCATATTGAATATTGGAATGTCGCATTCCTATTGTATATAACTTGTATCATAATGAAAATCTGCATCGTAATGGGCATCATTAAAGTATAGGTTCAGCATATCTAATAATACAATTAAAGTATGGGAGTAGAAAAAATAATGTATGTAACTCGGGTGATAGGCTACAAGACATTCGCAAAAACAACGCCACTCACACTTCATGCTCGTGGCTTGTTTGTTTTTGCTCACGACTTATTTCCTTTACAACACCCTTGTAGTACCATAAATTACTAATATTGATAAACAACTGATAACCATTGATATAGTAACGCACGTAATTCAGTAAACATGTTCATATCCAAGAACAAAAAATACTTCAGTATAAAAATGAAATATGTTTTAGAAACTGTTTCAAAATAAATATTTATTCAAAGAATAAGCGCCAGGTTGTAGAAGGTAAAAAAACTGATTCAATTATGTAGTAGTGGAAACGCCATTAATATTTTCATAAACGATGAATACAATACATTTAACTTCGACGTCACTTAATTGCCATAGCTTAATTTCTGATAACGATGAAACTATAAAAATTTGTAACACATCCGAATTATATGAATAGCAGTAAAGTGTAGAGTATGAAGTAAACTCTTTGCCCATCAAAAAATAGGAAGGTAAAAAGATAGCTATAAACTAATTTTGTAATTTCTTCAAAGTAAACCGAGTATCTTTATCAATTATCTATTAAAAAGTGTATAAGTATTAACACGTTATATTTTCACCCTTAAAGTAACCAAATATAAAGATATATTTTTAACGTTACATTAACCCTTAACGTTTAGTGAGTAACGTTTAGACAACGTTTTTTTAACGTCTTTAAATGTTGAACGTTGCAAGTAAAACCTTTATTTAACTTTTTAAAAACGTTTTCCTGCTACCTGGGGTCAGTATATAACAATTTCCAGCGTACATACTGCTATATATGTATATAAAATATATAATATTTTATAATATACATTGGTCGTGTTCAGTTAGCTCAGCGGTAGAAACAGAATAGATAGGTATACCAATAATAATAAATAAAAAAAAAACCGCGCGTCGTGCGGTCATAATTAGTTCATATTACAAACGTCTTGGCGTTCTAACAACACATAACAAAATAAGATTGATTTTGAGAAATAATTTATTTTCGGTTATTTTATTTATGTAACAACAGAAATATCACAAATTTAAATAAATCAAATTATGATTCAGCAAGTATAAGTGAAAAGTAAAATAATATGTACCACAATTATTTACACAGACGAATACTAAATTCATATCAGAAATATTAATAAAGGTATTCTTAAAGTTCTATTACATTGCATAATATTTCTATTGTGCTATAGGTTTTAAAAAGTGATTGGACAATGGTCCTTCGTCTGTATATCCTGCAATCTCTTGAGGTATAATAGCACTTTCTTCAATTCCTGTACAAGGTCTGCACATACAATCCAAAGGAGCTTTTGTTGTTACCTGAAAAACGTTATCTCAAATTTAAATTTGGCGCCGTATGTAATGCCGAATACCCAAGAACTGTTTTATCGATATGTGTATTTCTGCAAGTGTGAAATGGCTTGTTTCTGATAAATTGATAGTTGACATTTGTTAGTGAATAATGTGGTGATTGTTGTTTAACTCTGGCAAATGAAATATTTTGTAAGTAAAAATCGTTCCCGTATTTTAAGTAAATGTTAACAAATTACTAGTTGGTGGATGTTTGATAAAACGTTACATAGCTGAATTTGCTCTTATTATGAATTCTGACCTTTCTGAATTTTTTCTCTCCAGGTTTTACTTGTGGACAAAAAATTGATACTGATGCTTCTCTTTCACCAGATTCTTGGCAGCACATACATGATCTTTCCATTTGCCAAATTTTGCTACCTGACACCTGTAATGTTTAAGAAGTTTTTGTTGTTATTCATCGAGGAAATGAGCTTTCAGTAGTTTTTACTTGTAAATATGATGCACATCGACCCATACACGCAAAACTAGGAATAGGCTTTGGAATACATCCGGGATATTGTAAAACATGAATAACAGGCGTTAATTGACATTCATCTAAAGATCCAACAGCATGCACTTGTATTCTCTTGAAGTTTGAATTGTTACATATGATGTCCAAAGTTATAAATATGATAATAATATTCCATATCAGCAATGTTACTGCAAATATCCATTTTGTTTACTTGTAATATTTTACTATTTAATGCGTACCTGATTTAAATAATAGTTTGAACATGATATAAACTCTGCGAATCTTAGAATGTATATGGTGTATATAAATTTTCTTTCATATTTATAAAGTCACACAGTGCGTAGTTTTGATATATAACTACCTTGTTGAATGTTACATGGCAGGGGTAAAATTCAGTGCATGTATTACTTGTAAAACAGCAGGCACTGTTTCACATAGCTTCGATAACGCATTTATTGGCTTTCAAAGTATGTATTCTCACACCAGGCCTTCAGCATTTAAACCAACTTTTATGTATTAGGTATTTGCTAAAAATAAACAAGTGCGATATATGAATAATATATGTATTAAGAAGAAAATAACTTGCTCTTATTTGCGTTTAACCTTATTTGCAGTATATATTTTTGGGGTATTTTCTTTACTATCGTACAACTAGTACTTACTACTGTTGTTGTTCTGCAGTTGCTATCCATTTCTTGTACCTTGCAACTGAAATTTTGCACATGTTAATGCTGTGTTTGCTCATGTAAAGTTGGAAGCAATGTTCTTCTTAATACCTATACTAATTAAGTGACGGAATATTAGGTACATAATATATAAACATCCTTTTATTGTAAATAAAATGGAGTAATTTAATATAGAAGTAACTTCCTTGGATAAGATTTATGCAGTATGGTGAAAACGATTTGTTCAAGTTTACCTACATACACAAAACATGTTTTTGTAGGAAACAACAGAAAAGTTGAATTTTACAAGAAACAAGTTGTACCTACTTCAGTTGTAAATCAACATACAACAGAAGTTGTCTATCTCGGAATTATTGGAACACTGCGGACTTGCCCAAATCTCTTTGTGAAAGCGCTAACCAATGTATTAGTTAAATGCACTGTGGTTTTCAGTAGACACCAATTAAGTCTACAGCATAGCTTCAAAGAACGCGACTTAACTGAGAATCTGGTGGTTTCTAAGTAACTTTTAAATAGAGATACAAGCGTTAGAGAAGTCAATAGTCACTATGCATTTAAGATATCAAAATTAAAAATGGGTCACTTGTCTGGTACTCAGACAGATCCACGAACATCAAGTTCTCTAAACTGTAGCTCTCTGCATCAGAGAAAACCTGAGCAAACATGAAAAAAATCAACTGCTTACAAAAAGTAATCCTTGATGCTACTTCCAGACCACAACAATGTTGTAGGAAATGATATGACACACAATATGCATTTGGATAGACCAGAACATTTCTTGGGAATCTATAACAGCCAAATCACGAGCAAAGTTTAACAATGCATAGTAAACGAAAGTACGAATGCATTTAAACCAATTTAAACAGCAACCTTCAGACAAGTACAAAATAGAAATAGAACATTGCTTTGTCTCGCAGATAACTCGAGTTAAACAGAGCCATCTAAGATACTATCTAAAAATGATGAGCAAAATTAACTAACACAAAAATGTTGATTTTGTGTAGAATTGAGAGTGCTGAACACATACTTTGCGATTGTAAAGGAATAATGCGAAAAATATATGTAGATATCTAAATATATCATCTAGAATAGGTGTTTGTTACCCTGACGCCCGAGGAGATCAAAGCCTGAATAATAAAGGAATAAGTTACGTATATTTTATATGGTAGCCATCTTATCACATTTAACTGAGTTCTAACGAACCATCAGTTCCGTGAATAACCCTGTATATCATGATATATGATGTAAGTCTCAAATTTAAATTTACTATTCGTTTTATGTTAGTTGGCATATATGAGTATTAATATGGGCAGTATAATGTATTGATGGAATTATTAAAAGTGTCAAATTTTTATTAGGTGGCAATCGCTTGTAAAGTGTATGCGGTAAGGAAAGATCCAAATCATACAGTCTTATGCTAATTGAGCAAGCCCCCACACCTACTAAAAGTTTACTGCTGGTAAGCCATGGTCATACAAGTCGAGCATCGACATACTTTTACATTCCACACTACAAAGCAAACATTTGGCATCGCGGTAAAGTATCTATTTTCCTATAATATAGCAAAGTTTTGAGCTGATTTTGACATTCATTTGACCATTTGACACTGATATAATAGTTCATTTTTCAGTTTTTAAAGTACTAGTACTTTAAGGTGACACTTTAATGGATAGTAAAGTAGCTCATAAAATAGGCAACTATGATGCAGTCGAATATAATTTTTTTTCCTGATGTGTAGACCATGAACGACTGGGACGACAACATCACGTCTGAGCTTTAAGTAGCCTACGTGGCCTACAGACGATACGATCGGTTATACGACTTGTCGTACTACAAGCTGAAAACAAAACGTAAAGACAAGGCAGTCGCTGTTTTCTCTCCACACGTGGATCGTCGAACCAATTAGGCTATTACCACAGATTGTACAGCCGATCGTTTTGTCTGTAAGCCGCGTTAAACCGTCGAACCGACTACGGTTGCACAACCGATCGTATCGTCTGTAGACCCCTTTAAGAATTCACATTAATTTTAGAAATGTCATGCGTAAATAATCATACGTCAAATTGACAGGTTGAAAATATGTTTGCAATTTGTTAATTAATGGCCTTTGTATATAACGGACCACAGAAACTATATATAGTTGAAATTTATCACAGATGAATAGCCCTTTTCCTTTGCTAAAAAAGTGTAGCACGGTGCAGCACTGAACTACACTTTACGCCATATTCTCGTTCCTTTGCACGGTGTAAACAAAACCAGTGCTGCACCAGGATTGTTTATCTGCGCCAGGGTAATAGCTGGTGTAAATTACACTATTTTAAATGTCAAGCATATGTCAAAGTGATTAATGAAGGTACTTTTATTCGTGCCGTTTACTTTATACTACGAATGTTATTTATTGGAATTTGTGCAGTATATATTGATCAAAAAACGTTAAATATCTATAAAACGCATGTAAAAAGAAGACAAAAAGAGGTTATGTATTGACTATAAAGTAAAAAAATTGTTGTGTTTTAGTTGAATTACGGCCGGCATTATTATTGGAATTTTTTACGGTTTACAAGCAATTTTCTTTTAAAAAATGCCATTGAATAAGGTAATTAAGTATGATTTGTAAATAAATTAGTGAAAAATATTTTCGAGTTAATCCATATTGAAATTTTCATGCTTTAACGCATAATTTATAATAACGGGAATTGACAGTTGTTTTTATAAATATATGCAAAGAGACTG
The DNA here is from genome assembly GCA_023690525.1 of Holotrichia oblita. Taxonomy (NCBI): domain Eukaryota; kingdom Metazoa; phylum Arthropoda; class Insecta; order Coleoptera; family Scarabaeidae; genus Holotrichia; species Holotrichia oblita. The sequence continues at coordinate 89,901,738 of CM043017.1, read as the reverse complement.
CGAAAAAAGTTTATCTTAACTAAATTTGTAAGTATGCTTGTACATAATAGCTATTATAGCATTATATAAAGGATTAGTAAAAGTGCTACTAGTTTCTTGTCAAGTCAGGTTATGATAAGTTGATTGTTGAGGTTATGTTATAAATCCATCTACACTCAATTCGTTCCTTTGTATTGTCGCCTTCGTTACAGCACTGTAAAAATTGTAGTGTAAATTGCACTACACTAAAAAGCAAAGGAAAAGGCCTAATCTCAGGCTTTTGGTAGAATGATTTTCAAATATTGCTATATCTATATACATATAATCATGTACAGTCGAGGCCAGATAAATGTAGTACAAGCGTTTTTTAAAAAAATTGTATCGTGTAAGTTTGAGTTTCAGTATGGTCTGACATTTGATTTTTATGACAAGCAGCTTAAGTTAAAGCTCGTCTTACAATACAAACATTTCAAATTTTGGACATATGTATATGAAATTTAAGGTTGTACTACATTTATCTGGCCACGACTGTACGTATACATGGTTATTGTTTAACCCCTTGGGCAATATAAAATTGTTAAACAGTATTTTTGAACACCTTAATGGGTAGGGTATGCCGCAAAACAGCACAAAAAATATTTAGAAAAACTATATACAGTGAAATACGTTTAACACGAAACTGACGGGACCGACGACTATACATACATACACTTAAGAGCATGGAATTCCAGACAACTGGTACAGCAGTTTTGTCAAAATATTTGCTATTGTGATCGGGTATTTTACTGGCACTTGCAGCTTCAGGTTATATCAGTGTCATGCGTGCGTCTCTATTAGGCGTATTTTTAAATGTCAATGAAACATTAATAAATGTCAATAAAACTCTATATGAAAGACATATTTACAGTAGACAATGTGTCTTGAATTCCATGCTCCTAACTCTACATACTAGTATATATGTATGCATTTGCAATTTTGTGCAACAGTTCAAGAATCGTAAAAAGGGCAGTGATAGGTTAGCAGTTAGAGACGCACATTTTTAGCAATGCACCGCTGTACTTATCTACAGAAAATTCGAGTTTGGGCAGCTGTTTCGTCAGAGAAAAATTGTTGGACCTATATTTTTTGAAAGTATATCGAGTGCAAAATTTTAGACAGTATCCAAGAACTTCATTTGGTAACTTGAAGGTGTCTAAAGAACGTCGGACTCTATATTGTTAAGCTATATAATTTGTCAATGTAGTATATTGATTTCATAATGATCTGGGACAGTAAAATCGACATAACGTAGTTTTTTTAATAGTGTAAATGTGACTTTATTTGACAAATATTTGAAAATCTCAAGGGGTTTACGAAAATTGGATCGGATATATACCGATATACCGACAACGTTCGGAAATTGTATCAGTTACAATATACTGCCGTTCGAAAAATAGCCGCTAGATATCTGTTCCATGTACCGGATCCACGATTCTTGGATCGAGGTTTAGAGTCGGTAAATAGAATTGCACCGGTAAACATAACCTAATGGACTCATTTAAGTGTCAGGTGTCATAGTAATAATTTGTAAATTGTGGATAATTTTATTATGCTGTCACTGCTGTCAATTAATTCAGATATCAATAATTGATAACTGTCTTTTATTCTCCATTTTTACGATTTTTACCAACACATTATTGTTTAGGTTATGTAATTAATGATTGACAGCTAACTGAAAGTATCGAAAACGTTCGGAAATACATGTATGTATGTACCAATCCCATCTATCGTCTGAATCAGCTGTTTACCGGTAGGAACTCGGTAGATACCTTGCAATCCTAATTTTTATGACGTAAACGTACTTTGATACATAAACAAACGCAAATTTATCGCAAATTCCAAAATGGCGCCGCGAATACAATTAATACAAGGTGCCAAAAAGAAAGTACAATCGAATTTAATAATTTTTTATTCCATCACACATCGATAACAATAGAAAAATTAGCTGATGTCTGTTCTGGTTATTCTGTAACTCTCAGTTACATTCCTTTGCTTGTAGTGATAAGAATCATTGATTGATATTGTTTCTTGCTCTTTATATCTTTGTTGGAGAAAGTAGATATTACACAGATTGTTAACCAGTTGTTCGATTGCAGCAACAAAAGTTTGAAATTTCTTTTTCTAGTTGATAGTTAAATCTTTATTAAAATGATGCAAATAAAATATATAATAGCAAAAAATACAGGTCTCAGCTAGCATGCAACGTTTGTAAAACGTTTTAAAAAGGTTTTCTAAGCATTAGCAAAAACGTTTATACAACGTTTAGGAAACGTCTTAATGTCACAAAAACAAAACGTTATAATTTAACGCTCCATAAACGTTCTGTAAACGTTACATGAGAAACATTTTATTCACGTTGGAAAATGTAAAATTTTTTTTATAAAGGAATACAATACATGAAATTTTGACGCCACTTAATTGCCATAACTTAGTTTCTGATAACGATGAAACTACAAAAATATGTAGCATATCCGAAATAAATGAATAGTAGTAAAGTGAAGAATATGATGTAAATTCGTATTCCATCAAAAAAATAGGAAGGTAAATAGACAGTTATAAATTAATTTTCTAATTTCTACAACGTAAACTTCGTATCATTATTCATTATCTATTAAAAAGCTTATACGTATCAAACATGTGTTAACACATTATATTTTTTATAATAATAATAAATTAAATAAATACATTTCGGTGTCAAAATTGTCGCCATATTGATGGTCACGTGACGTGTTAAAATCAATTTTTAGGTTTTCCGATATGCAGAAACGATACCCTATAAGGTATTTGTATGCTGTAGGTAGTTAAGTTTGAGAAAAATAAAAAAGAACCTTTAAAATATGATGAGAATCTTAATATCAGCATATTATAACAACGAGAAAAATGGCGTCACTCAAACTAATCAGTAACTAACTGTAGACAGTACGCTATTTCACTCACCGGTATCTACCGGTGACCGGTTGTGTTAATGAAACCATTGTACTGTCATATAAATACAATTTTTTCTGCTTATTACAATTATTGTTATTTATATGTTTTTACCATCGTAAAAATTTTAAAATAAATGCAGATATATTTACAACAAGTAGCGGGGGATATGAACATAGTTTGTATAAATTTATTTTGAAATTATGAAGGAAACGGAGAATAATTTTATATTGTATAGCTCGTAAATATAGAAAATTTGGGTAGTTTATATATTATACAGAGTATAGATATTGAAGAATATCGTATAATGTTATTATGTACCTATATCTTTTTATTTTTTATTTTACTCATATATTTTTCTCTTATATAATTGTCAAGTATTTTGGAGATTATTTCGTATTAGTCCTATTAGTTTGTTAGATTTTACTTTCTTCTGGACTGATATTGAAGCGTAATTAAAACAATATCATAAAAATATTTAAAGTCTAAAAATGTTGAAAATATCAATGCTGGCGAAAATTGTTCGTTACCGCAATGTATCAAATACATGACTAAATCAAATAAACAATGCAAACATTAATTAACAATAAAATTATCAGAACGTTTTAAATTAGTTGAAATCAGTATGCAGTAACTCGGATGTCTGTCAAGTAAGCGACAATAAATGTTGTAATGAAAATTGGTTGCATCTAGGCTTACGGTGATTTTTTTCGAAGATAAATTGTCTTTTTTATATTACTTACCAGAGATACTTATGTACTTGAGATGTGTAAGTAAATATAAATTTTTATTTCTAGGAAAATCTTGAGAGAAAAATGTTCGAAATCCATGGAATCGCCAAATACTGCTCTTAAGGGGAACAAAATCAGCCCTTTTAAAACACCTTCTAAACGACAGAAGCTTCAAAATTTGGGTAAAGAGGCTTTGTTGGAATACTATAGGAGTTTATTAGAGAAGGAAGAAACTCTGAATATTGAAATTGCAGAATTGGGAAAGAAAAAATTAGATTGTAATCTCGATGCAGAAATGCAAGCTTTGCATACATATAATGATATAAAGGATTTAACGCAGATTGTGTTAGGTTACGTTGCTGACGCCGAGCATTGTACCGTAACCGAGTTACACAAGAGGTACAATCTACCCACCGATTAAATTTAAGTTTTGTTTTTTTGAATTGCAAAAACGGTTTCCTGGGTAAGTTACCATGTTAATATACAGAGTGATTCTCGTTTTGATAAACTAACGTTAGACAAGTGGAAAAAGACTTATAGTTTTGCGAGAGCAATTAAATCTGTCTTATGGCTTACTATTTCGAAACAAAAAGAAATTAGACAATTACTCTTTGGCATTATTTTTAATTTTACAGAAAAAATAAATAACAAGTTCCATGTAAACGTATTCTTGAGAATTTTTCTTAAATAAAATCGATAGTTATTTATTATCTCATGAAATGGAACATTTTAAAAACTTTCTAATAATATAAAACTCGGTATGATTAGTTCTAAAAATAACACAGATAAGGCTACTTTGAGTTTAATTTTATATTTCAGTATAGGTAATCATGAAATATATTGATGTTGTTGTGATGTTTCAGGCAGATGTATTAGTAGTTGTAATAGTATTATTTTGCTAAACAGACAGTTGCATTTTTTTTAGCAAACGGAGAACTAGATATAATCAACGTATTGATGTGCGAAATAGCATTTGAGTTTGATATATTACAATGTACCGCAATTAAGTTTGATCTACATAAACTTTCAATTTTACAAAATTTACACATAAGAGGTGAAGATCGGCGCATCATATTTAGTACATGGTTTAGAATCATGTGTGCTGGTGATTCAAAATTTCAGTTAAATATATTGTTGACAACTAAAGTTAGATTTACCAATTGTTAACATGTTTAACAGGCAAAGCAAGTGTATTTGAATATAATCCGCATTATGTGAAAAAAATAAGATCGCAGATTAAATTCGGGTTTCATTTTTGATATAGCATCGGGTCAATAATATTTTTGCAGATGAGAGGCTGTTATTTCCAATTTTTTTGCAACATCAGTATAGTCAGCACTCTCTTAACATATGACGAGAGAAATCCATAAAGTCAACAATATAACCAAAGTTGTGTTTTCTTTAATAGAACACCGTTCTGTTAGAGAAAACAACTTTGGTTTGTTACTTGTTTGCGAACGACTGTTGCTTCGGAAAGTAATGGGAAACACCATTCTGTCGTCATTAGAGAAATTGTAGAAGACAAAGTAAATCAAAGAATTTATCAAACAGTTGATGATCTAAGAAAACCCGTTTTAGAAACTTTCAATGGTATTGGCAGGCGATCTGCTATGAAAGCAAGAAACAGTTTTAAGTTGTAATTTGTATATAAATAAGAATTTGGAATTTTTGAGCATCTTTTAAAGTAACTATTGTTCAGACGGTTGAACTTGTAGTCTTAAATTGCGGCAGTATTTATTTCATTTTTGTTAGTGATGTTTATCATTACAAAGCTCAAAAAACTCTTGTGTTTAGATCATAGTCAACTAATTCAGTATATACAAAATTAGTTAACACTATCTTGTTAAGAATGTAATTGATTGAGGCTTTTAATTTTACACTTTTTTTGTAGTTAGAAATAACAAAGTTAATATGATTAGAAGAGATTTCCTAATTTCATGTTTTTTCGAAATATTTAGTAAGTCGCGGATTCTTCCAAACAATCAAAAAGTATACGAGACTGGTCTGGCAAAACTAAAATTCTTACTACTTCGCTCTAGCTTTACTTGTTTCCGAGATTGCTATAGTAATTATCGAAAAACTCATCCTGCGAAATAACTTTAGATTGTTATAAACCTAAACACTTATACATTTATATCAAAGTTTGATGTAATAAGTACACAGTGAAAGATTTTATAAACTTTATTTGAAAATAAATAAATTTTTATTTACTCGTGGTCACCAATCTAATATTATCGGCTAAAATCGCCGCACTTGGAACATTTACATTCTATTGGTTCTCTTAATTTTACATCCATAGTCTCCATATCACCCTCTGTTAAACGAATACCATCGGGATTGTAGCAATGGGTCAACGTTATTATTCTTTCCTTTAAGTAACTTTCACGGCAACAGTAGCAATCCTTTGAGAAATATAGTACAATGTTAAGTATGGTGTTACATTATTAGCGTTACCTTTAAAAAACCAGTTGGCGTGATTACCGATGGCTGCACTTGACTGTTACACGATCCTTCGCATTTGTTTACTGCAATTTCACCACTGCAGCTTCGGTGCAATCTTCCTAACTCATCAAATTCTTCTGTAGTAGAAAAAAATGTTTAGAATTGTTAAAATTTCTTTATTAGCTATTATTAAAGCTCTTTATGATGAATGTTTTCTTTTAAAAGAAATTTATAGCTAAAAATATTCATTTGAGTTAATTTTTTAAATATTGCTAGTTAAAAATAAACAGATAAACATTCTTTGCAATGATACTATCATTCCAAAAAAAAAAAAGTGACTGCCTAGGAGCAATAGCTTATGTAAGTCTACGTGTATTTATGAATCAACCATATTACAATACATTGTTTATGTTTGATAAGGAAAATCGTTTTACAGTAAAACGTACACCATGATAGCTGTCATTATTTTTTGCTATTATTAGTAAAAGTTATAGCTATTTTTGATATGCGTTTCCAACATTAACATTAGTGTTAACACAGTATTCCGGATTTAATTTACCTTTCAATAAGTTGATCTCTGACTGTAATGTTTCACAAGTCTCTTCTCCAGGTATATTGCTATAGCCATTTGTCTTATATAATGTTACTACTACAATCAGTATTTTAAAATATATCCTAGCTACATCCATTGTTAGATTAAACTGGCAGAGCAAAGTAGATGTTTCTCTTTTTATAGTAAAATTTCGGAAAGCAGTTTTGAGTGGATTTATGTCCCGGTTACATACAAATATAAATTTAATTATTTCTTTTCTGTCGTTATAGCTGATAGTTGTTTTTGTTTAAGAGTGATTTTTAATATAAATCATGGAGTCGTCAACTTAATTTGTTAATAATAATAATTAAACATATTAATATTTCTAAAAAGCCATGTACCATTGTTCGCCCTTACGCCTAGCCATATCCCGCAGTTTTACAAGCTTTTAGTTTTACGTTCGACATTTCAGCTTGAAAGGAATTTTTAAATAACATGATGTTCTACTTTCAGGGCTACTTGTACGCTCTCATGAAATATATATCGGACGCAATGTCTGATACGTCAGATGATATTAAGGCAGAACGATCGAGTGATCAAAACACCGAGAGCGTTTGTAGAGATTTTACAAGAGGTGCTTGCGACAGGAAATTTTGTAAATATAAACACGAAACAGAAATACGCTCTTTGAATTTTTGTTACGATTTCCAAAATGCGTCATGTCCTAGACCCAATTGCAAGTAAGCTACTTTCTCATCTGTTTAATTTATGAAGTTTTAATCTTCGTTTATATAATTTAAGATTTATTCATTGTACAACAGAAGAAGAAGAAGAATATAAGAAGACTGGCGAGATGTCCAATCAAATATTAGCGGAAGCCTCACGAAAAAATCAATTGCCAGGTATTCAACCTGTGTGCAATATGTTTAGAAAAGGAATTTGTAGGTGAGTATAAAAATTTTGCATTCCCAGCATAGTATATTCTTACAGATGTAGGTTCAAGATTACTAAGTTATTGTGTGTAACATCGGTTTTGTATTTATATCTAGTGATAATACTATCTTATGAAGGATTATACCGTGTCTCCTAATGTGATAACGGAAGATATCAGGATATTTGACGAAAAAAATATGTAAAATACTTGCTAACTAATAATAGATGAACACGGTAAAATTATACTCAATTTTACAATTATACATTTTCGACCATTATACAACTTCCTTCTTTTAAACGGAAGACTTCATTAGTCTAATTCTACATCATTCTACTTTAGTGTTTCGTATACCTATCTAGCCTAATTACCGAGATATTTAAAGATATTTTACATTTTACTGTAATATAGAACTTTAATAAAAAGTGTATGTTAATAATTTTTGGGCCTACCTGTACGTTCTTTTGCGAGTTGATTGACGTATGTCTATATTTTATTCTGATAGAATATGGGTTTCCTGTAGTTTCATAAAATAGTAGAAATAAGAATATTCCAAATGTCGGTACGCCAAATTAAGTCTTAAACGTAACTCCGGGTATATTTTTCATAAATCAATATGTTTCACATTTTTTTAAACATTTTCCTTTAGCTAATTTGTACCATTTCTGAGTAATTTTGGTTTTCTGAATATCCAAGTGCTGCTTACAGCTGTAGATTTTTGCTTTATCAATTATTTAACATTTTCCACGATTTTGTGAGCATCATTAACTTAATTTAACAAATCTAAGTTTACTGGAAATTAAAATAATAAATTAAAATAAATAGGTACTTTAATATTATATTTTATTCTTGTATTTATATACTAAGTTATGTCACCTTGCGTTTTATACAGCAGTCCTAGAAGACTAGACTTGTTCGGGAAGAAGTTTACAGTAATTGGAATTTCTTGTTTAATCATCAATTTCCGATTTTAATAAGATATTCTCCAAAATTAGAAAAAATGTATAGAATGTATCAAGAGAATAACAAAGTAAAATAATGTAGAATGACTATGTATATAAAATAACGAACTCATATATTGTAACACCAAAAATGTACACTCTGTATAATTGGGTCTTCAATATATTTTTTTATTTGTCCTGGAAAGGCGCTATCTTTCGTTGATACTATAAAAAGAAAACCAAAGGAGCGTCTCATTGCTAAGACATTGCTATGTATTTTTATATATTTGAACATAGTTAGTTATTTACCACAACACAGGTATAAAACAAGTTTTCTGTAAAATGTCAACTACAAGAGATATAAAGAAAATCGGGTTAAGTTTATTCGAGGTGTTCACAGAATATTTTGTAATGGTCAACTTTTTTGTTTGAAAAGATAGAGAGTCGTTTAAATGAAGAAAGACCATTGCATAAATTACGACAACGTTCAAGTTAGCCACAACTACACAGTACCATCAGAGATTCATACGAGAATTACTGGAAATTATGCAGAATGCGGGTAACTTCAACTGAGAAGATAGGTTCAACCTGAGCAATACCTGGCGAATAACTTTACGAGAGCGTCGACGTAACCATAATACCGGAACGGATGCAACTAATCGAACTGTAACGGTCACGAATCAATGAAGTGAAGAAGAAATAAGATATATAACGAGGAGCAGGAGACAATAGCAGTCTTTAGAATTTTCGAGAAGTTGAAGCTCAAGAATAAGCGAAACATAAACTTACTACGCAAGACCCGGAAGACTTCAACGTAATATTTTGTCCCCAGAAACTAATTGTATTTAACAAAAGAAGTGAATTCTGATTTTGGATGGGCATATTTAACAGTAAATCTTGTTTGAAAGTGACATAGAGGTATCTGTTGGCGTTTCTCCGAAACTGACCTCACTTAATTTAGTACGGTGGGTGCTGAAATTGCTGTTTGATTATTTGTGAATTGTATCTACGGTTTGTTGCTTTTTCTTGTGATATTTTAAAGTTGTAAAAATAGGGCTGTCAACTACATATTATACTGAAAGTACCTGCCTAGATAAATATGATTTGTTTTTGGTGTTTACTACTTGTATTTGCAAAAAAAATGTGTCATATATAGGGCAATATGCGTTCATATTGTTTTTCTTTTGTATTTAGGATGGATATCTGTACATTTTAGATTGTAAGAAAATAATGGGGACGAAGAAATTTTCTGGTGATGACCACCTGATTCAAACGATGCTAAATCTGAAAGGGCCAAGCAAACGGTTATTTCTGAAACAGATTTGGAGCACCGAACAAACAGTAATGTCTTTCACCACATTACGCCAGAAAAAGAGGAAAAAAGTAGACTGGAAATTAAGTGGGAAATGAAAATTTCTCATGAAAAGCGGATTGGATTTATTAAGGTGTTCAAAAATACTGTTTAACAATTTATTACTGCTCAAGGGGTTAAACGGTAACCAGGTAGACGTCCAATGTAAAACATTGTTTTCGTTATTTATGTGAAAGGTCATATCCAATTTGACTTTAAAAGGATATTCGCTTCTTTTGACAGTCTTATGATTTGTATGTGTATAAGAAAACGCAAGATGCAGCACTCAAAACAAAATTAAAGTCACTTCAAAAGTCCTCTGCGATTTTACAGTTAATTTACTATTACATCTAATATTTGACATTGGCTTTATGACGATAGCTTTATAATGACACTCTACATTAACTTATAATTTTGATACTACCTTCCTACAACTGTTAATGTGATTTACAAAATGCTCTACAAGTAGTTCACCATTGAAAAAAGAAGCGTAATTATTTTGTTAAAATTCTATTGAACATATACTTTACATGCTGTTTTTAGAATAGGCATTCCCCAAATGCAGCTACATTTTCCTTAGAACTATTTTAGTCATGATTTTATACAAAAGCCATTAGATACTTTTTTGCCCATGCCTAGGCAAACAATTACATAAAAATTTATAGTTTTCAATTGAAAATAATTCATATTCTAGTCGTATCTTAACAACGGTACGCTCTTTTGGTTTGATTCGTATAATGAAATCCAAACTGCAAAACACACTAACGTTCCCGTCTCCGTCTCTTAAAACAAAAAAATTCCATTGCAGAATGTTCTGTAAACGCACTGAATGAACTGTACCCGATTTTCTTTACAACTCTTGTAGTAACAGTTTTACAGAATGATCATTTTATACTTTGTTCTATTAAATGACTAGCCAAGTACAAATATATAAAAATATATAGGGTGTGTCGTTTATACAAAATAGACATTATAGTCGTATCTTAGCAATGAGACACTGTTTTATTTGTTTTTTTATAGCATGAAATACAGATCGCAATGTACACGAACTCTCTCTATTAAACAGACTATTTCTAAAAACAAAAAAGTTTGTTATTGTGAGTCAAATTAAGTGCGTACCATTATTATGGTTGCTACTAAGTTATTGGAGACTTTAGAAAGTATAGTAGTTTTTGTCAAATTAAGATCGTGATACGTTTTTCAAATTTATTTGTTCATTACCTTATTTTTCTGTTCTTAAATTAAATGTACACCGTATATACCTATTTATCGCTGTAAGTCTCTACCAATTACTTAAACTCCCCGAATATAAATGCCCTTCACTTCTTATACACATTTAAAGATAATTTTTTTAAGGTATGTTATATTTATTTTTTTAAATCAGATTAAACATCTTATTCATAACGCATCTTATCACAGAGTAAATATTTAATTTAAAGTAAATAAACCGGATGTTTGGTTATTTTGCATACTTTTTTTTAAATTCTATATTCTGGTGCTATATTTGTATGAAATTCACATTTATGATTTTTGAAGTTATTTTAACTAAAAGATCACAGGAACAGAATATTAACTCCAACTATAGTATCGTATCTCACAGAAAATAATGCAGTTATCTCCCTTATGACAATGTAACTAAGCAAATGAACTGTTGTAGCAATTTTAAAATCTAACAAGTTAAGGGGACGTTTCCGCGCCTAAATTTTCATCATATCGTTCAAACTATATTTCATGTCGCAACTGAAACATAGATGCCTCGGAGAGTACTATATTTCTATACACATCACAAATTTTCGTTTCAATTTAATGACCTTGTTTTAATTCCGTACTATAAGTTTATTTGCTATGTATTTGTATGTATATGGATTTACCTGAATAATCAGACTATCGGTTTATCTTTGTCAGTTGTATTGGATTAAGAAAGGGTAGAGCGAGCAATGAATACGTTGGGGTAAAAATTCGTTTTCTCGAAAGTTTACTTACTCCACAACTACATCTGATGAAGTTGTGCATCAGTATCAATTGGTATCAATCCGTATTGTACCTAATTGTGTTTCTACTGTTCGCTAGTTGGTTTTTCTAGTCCTGCAAGAATTCGCAAGAGATTTATTTGTTAGCATTTTTTACTATTATTGTTATTAGTGTAAATAAATATACCGTATATACAGTAGTAATTCCAGGTTTGTGGATATAGCGGTGTTATATACTTATATAAATATTTTATTCTGGGATAGCTTATCGATTTACTAAAGGTTTTGCTAGCATAAGAATTAGGTACATGCATAGAGTAGTGTAGAGTATTTTTTTCAGGATTTGGTAGAATAGGTAGAAGAGCAAGAAATACATCATTTCGCCAGTGTATTCTTTATAAAAACCCTAGACCTTTGAAAATGCAGGAACGACGGGCAAAAAGTAATATATGATATTCAGTCCTATATATAAATTTTTTGAAATTTCGGTCTAATATATTTAGCTTTTTCTAGATCTTATAGCTAATAATGGATTAATTCAAATTAAAAAAAGTACCTACTTGTACCAGTTTACATATCAATAAAACGTTTGTAGAACAAACAATTCAATTTATTATTATATCAATAATGAAATAGTTCCTAATAGAAACATTTTATCAGACTTTTATATTTCCAGAAATAATTAATAAAACAAGCAAGCTGTGTTATTTCTTACCCATAACTAGCCTTTTATGTAAAAATTAAGGTATTTTTATTTAACATCTTAGGTTTTTAAGTAACTTATTACTTTCTGTAGTAATCTGTTGCATACTGGTGAAACATATTTAAAATATAATTTAATAACAAAAATACTGTTTTGTTTCCTCTAATTTGTTAAACTGTTTAAATTGCAAGTATAGTATAAAACGATAATTTGGTAAAAATAATTTCAATTTGACATAAACAAATTTTTTTTCAAAAAAAATACGTAAATAGGCCTTATATTAATAGGAAACCTGAATATTTAGAAATTTAAAATATTTAGAAAATAATTAATAATTTCTCATAAGGTTTTAAATTTTGTTATGGCAATTGAAAATTTTATTAGCTTTGTTCGATATGGTTTCCTGCTTTATATAGTGAAAGGCACTATCATGCGCCATAAAATTACCCTATTCAATTTGCATTGTCGTAAGAGCGAGTTTCGAATATCACTGCAGGCATCGTGTTGTAAACGTCTAAAAGGAACAAACCTATTGACATTTAATGAGCGTCATCTGTTGCACAATCGCTGAACTTCTTGCATGTACATTTGCCTTCGGCATCATATTATTGAGCTTTTACTAAAAAAATACCATACATTTTTTAATTACACTATATTTCTAGCTACTTTGTCTTTTTTATGGAACTACATGTATATATCTAGGTTATGATTAAGAGATATCGTTAAAAAAGCCTTACTTCGTCAAGTAATTTTTACTAATTTTTTTATTACAGGTCTTCCAATTTTCTTTTGTTAATCAGCAACTGCCTAACGCAGTTATAGTTTTATAGAAATTATAATAATTTCGATATTTTTGCACGTTTAGAAATCTACGGTACTCTAAAAATGAGGAAAATTTAAACTTCCCGCACAACTGTGTAACGTCACCTTAATACTAATGCTTGAAATAACGCGAAATATTAGTACTTAAAAACTTATTTCTCCATTTACAGTTATTTTTTTGTAAATATTTATTTCCACGTTTTTAATCAAAATACGTACTCTATTTGTATTATAATTAAATGCAATATATTTTCAGGAGACCTGTTTGCAAGTATCGGCATATTACTAAGGAAGAAGAGGACTGCGAAATAATGGAATTAATAAGAAATAATTCAAATAATCAAAGGAACCGATTTCCATTCAATAATAATTTTCAAGAATCTCACTTCAACCACCTTAACGGAGTAACAGGTAATTATAATAAAAGACAACGTAACAAATTTATGAATCGCTTTTTGCTACAGATATTACCCGACAATCTAGACTAAATTTTGATGATAATGATTACGAACCGCTACCAAAACGTCGTTTTTGCAGTAGAACGGATTTTACTGAAACTGGTGTATTGCCACCCGATTTTCATAGAAAGAAAGCAGCGTTTAGGGGATATTTCGCTGCAAATCCTCCTCCTATGCTAGGTCATCTTGATGCAAGGTATTTATTATATGAAATACGTCGATTATATTATTTCTATTTTATTATAGGACAATAATGTTGGAAGAAGAAAATAGTTTACTACATAAAGAAATAGCGCAGTTGAAGAGACAGGTACTTATTTCAGGTCTTATTGCTACTACAATTTATTGATTCAAAATTTTGGTGTTTATTACAGGTTTCTGATTTGACTGCTACGAATGAATTTCTATTGGATCAGAATGCAACGTTGAGAGTTTCAAGTAAACGGAATGCATCAGTGACTGTCCCTGCTGTTACCCTAACAAATTCTTTGCCACAAAATACACCTCCACAGGTATTACATTCAAATATTTTATTTTTTATATAGTATTACCTCTAAAAACTAATCGCTAATCAACCAGTAAAATAAATGAAGCTTGTTTCTGATTATAAGAGTATTGTAAATATTGTTTTTAAAATAAACTACACGACGTCTCGTAACATAAGTTTATAACTTGGAGAAATCCACGTATACAGTTACAATAATTTATTATTTGTTAATGTATAAGTTAGTCGTATTTTAAATAATTTGAGTAGCTATAGAATGAAAATGTATTGAACAAATAAGCTTCAGTTGCGGACTTGTGTGAGATTATATAATACAGGGCGAGCAATCGGAAGTGACTTCAAATTTTAAGTTTGTAGTACGAGATATGTGACGTTTGTTACATATATGTATAACTTCTATAACTATAACCTCAAAACAAAATAAATGTCAATTTTTTATTTATAAGAGTAAAATGCGTTTTAGAAGAATGCATTTAAAACAAAAATATTTTGGAAAACATTTACATTGCAATTTTTTTATGTTGATTGCATATTCCGGGATACGTTCTTTAAGACTTCTCAGGCAAAAGTATTTACAATTACAGTGATTTCCATTTCTCAGCATATAGAGCGTAAGAGGTGCATTTCAGAAGACCACGTTTTGTAAGTAGCCAGATAAGAGTGAAATTAGAATGTTTGACCAACGTATTGGCATTATAATACGTTTATATGACGTTTCCAATATTTCTAATATGACGGATCTAATATTTTTCTTTGTAGACGTGTGCATTTTCTGGAAGTAGGTAAACTAAGTCACTTCTGGACCAGTCACTCGACGTGGACACTCTGTATAAGCCGCACTTTGACAGCTAAAACCTGTCAAACTGTCATGATTATGACAATTTGGTGGTTTTACACAGGGTTTAGCTGTCAAAATACGGCGTATACAGCGTGTCCACGTTGAGTGACTGGTCCAGAAGTGACTTAGTTTACCGACTTCCGTAGCCTAGGAACGATAATTTTGGCTATGAATATTACTCGGAATATAAACACAATCGCAAAATGTGATAAATTATAAGCAATAATTGCGGGTCGATAGCCGCAGTGGTTAGGCGGCTGACTATCATTGTGGCAGGACGATAGGAGCCGGGTTTCAATCTACACACACAAAATACACCGCGAGAGTTGCTGTCTGACTATCAGACAAGTAATACAGCTGACGGAGTCACTGCAACTAAGCACCCACCACACATAAAAAAAAGTGTCTTGTGCTTGTGCAGCACTTTGACACAATGAACCTATCTTGTTCATCTGTGGATGTAATTATCGCCATATAGATAATGAGCAGTGCTGCAGTCACTAGGTTTTAAAAAGGTAATTATAACACAATAAATGCTATATCGACGAAAGCTCACAACAAAATCGAACAGAACCGAACGTATATACTATAAGCATTATGTGTAACAGCAACATAAAAAGTAGGTAGTTGTTGTTGTTTGTAGTCACGTGTTGGTCATTTCCGGTTGCTCGCCTTGAATAAAAACGATGTCGTTTTTTGTGTAATGGGTGCAACTGTGGCGGCTTCCTAAATTACATTGCTTGTCAACACTACAACTACATTTCTTACTGTGTAACTTGGTGGTTAAGCGGCTGCCTAGTGTAGTGACAGAACGCCAGGGGTTCAATTCTCCGAGAAGACGATGACATTTTTCTCGGGAAGTTGTATTCTGATCGATCTACCATTCGCTGTTCGGAGCAAAGTGATTACTAATGCGGCATTAAAAATGGCGGTATAATGCTGTAACAAAGCCATTGCATACAATTACACACACACAAACTACACAGCCAGAGTTGTGTCGGTAGTCGTACAATCGATACAGCTTAAGAAGTTACTGCAAATAGCACCCGTCACATATAAAAATCAGTTGTACGACTACCAACAACCAATTTTTATGTGAAATGGCTGCTATTTGCAGTAGCTTGTTAAGCTGTATCGGTTGTACGACTCCGACTACAACTCTAGCTGTGTAATTTGAGTGTATGTAATTGTGATTAGTGTCTCACCGTGACCGTTCATTAGAATTTTATGAGTTC
Organism: Holotrichia oblita; assembly: GCA_023690525.1. Lineage (NCBI taxonomy): Eukaryota > Metazoa > Arthropoda > Insecta > Coleoptera > Scarabaeidae > Holotrichia > Holotrichia oblita. The sequence goes on along the minus strand of CM043017.1, from coordinate 89,885,336 downwards.
TACCAATACGAAAGTATTGAAAATTTATTCCGTTATTATTCCATAATCATTTCTAGTGGTATAGTACTTTCGGTTACACTGACAGTCTATGACTACTGCTTTTGATGTACTCTCATCACCCGAAATGATTGCAGTTATTGTGAATAAACTATCACTTCTGGTAAGTGATATCTTTTCCATAAAAACTGAATAAACTACAATTATAAAATTTTTGGAATAGTATGGGTCTAAGATTGACGATAGCAACAAACAGACGTCTGAGTGGAATAAGTGTGTTAAGTGCATTGACGACATCGAAAAGGATATCACTGGAGATGAAGAATACGCCCATGCGGCGTTAGGTAGAATCTCCGGAGTAGTATAGTAGAATTAATAATTTGGAAATATATAAATGAAAATATTTGCAAAGTTGTTGCCGATATCGCGAAACAGGTTGGTTTTGAATTTAATGCCTTCATGTCTGACACAGCGTTTGTTCTTCTCGTAAATCCAACGATATACCGAGAAATATTTAGTACAGTTCATTTCCCGCAACATAATAATGTTTTTATAGCAGCACTGTGTTTGCGGGTTGCAAAGAAAATGGTAAGCTGTTTTTAAATGATCATTTGTCTTTGAACAGCAAATAATTCCTTTAGAAGGTAAAACCATTTTATACACGCAATTTTTACAAATTTCATTTGGTTCGTGATGGGAAAATTTTCGCCAATATTATTTCTCACTGTTATGGTCAGTGCTCTATATTTTTACTATTAGAATCTGCGTGGTATGAACACAGCCGGTTGTTTTTCGCAAGTAACTGCAACACAGATCCGGATGAACTGTTGTATGAAGACTTGGTTAAATGATAATATACATATAATTCTTCTGTGGAACTTATAAAGTGTTTCCAAGAGATAGATCTTATGAAACATCAAATAAGAAGGATAATGCTGACAGTTTGATGGCAATGTCGGTGAACTTGGAATGCACTTACCAGCAAGAGTGGTGTACGGCTAATGGTAGATATTTGAATTTCGATTTCTATGAGTGGTGGGCGTAAGCTTCATGTTTGTTGCGTGAATTTGCCTACTAACACCGACATTGCAAAATTTAATTCATTTTTTGATAATCTGATAATAATAATAATAATAATAATAATTCATGCCTTAGCATCCCCCAACAGCTTGCGCCAATTACAGGGGGCATCGGCTGGCCATGAGTTATTATTACGCCTGCGGCTGTAGACCGACTTAAGATGTAACCTTTCCGCATTTGCCGTGGAATTTAGAAAACTACAGAAAACCAAACTCAGAAAGGAAGCACCGGGGTTCGAACCCGGTACTGCCGGACTACGAGGCAAGTGTGCAAGCCACTAGGCCACGAGCCCGGTAATGTAGTTTTATGAGAATAACAAGGATATATTTATTAATAGTGGAAGATTTTAATTTACTGAATGTTCAATGGTTTAATAATGGTCAATTTATTGAACCAAATTCTTTATCTATCAATCCTGGGTAAAGCTGACAAGTAGACATGTTACCATTTTTTAATTTTGTTCCTAACTGCTGCGGCTTTAAAGAATTTCGTATCTTTGACTATATATTGTGCGGGCACATGGTATCAGAAGTCCGAGAATGTATCAAACCTCTTGTTCTGGAAGATAGTCATCATAAAAGTATTATTTTTCAAGTCACTTGTAATGAATTTTAATATTTCCATTGAACTCTTCGAAATCTCTGCAGTATAGCAAAGCTGATTATTCGATAATGAATAATGAGATTTCTGGTATTGCTTGGTTTGATATACACTGGAACCTCGTCTATATCCGCGGTCGGGCAACGTAAACATTCACTTATATCCCCACTCTTATCCCGTTAGCGGAGAGGAAAGGCCGTGCTACGCGTTGATTGGCTCATGTGAATACGTGCACTATAGGGTGGTGGATGCCGAGCGGATATAAATGAGCGCTATAGTGCGAATATGAATGAGGGTGGATATAAGTGAGCGCGGAGATAAGCGAGGTTCCAGTGTACTTAAAGAAAGATCCGTTGATGATCTTCATATCTTTCACTTTCATTTGTTTGCGATAATTCAGAAATATATGTATATAAAGATTGTATGTAGGAACGTCACTTTTGCCTGTATGGCATTGACCGTCTACAATTAAAATTTATAAAGAATCGGGTCGGGTGCATACACGAAATGGAAGAGGGACTCAAGATTAAGTGATTATGAGTCTTTTACCATCCCTATACGTCGATTCAACAATGCTATTACTAACGATTACCGAAATTGGATTAAATCTTTTCAGTTAAATATTAAATCGGATGTTATTAGCTTTTGGAGTTATGTTTAGTTGAAGCGAGCTTTGTTACTTACTGCGCTTACTTGTAGTGTCCATGCATATTAATGAAACGGGTATTTGTAATTTGTTTAATTGCTATTTTGGGTCTGTTGAACGGGAAGATTGTACGCTCGACTCCTTTCTTTCGGTTGTTGACAATGCATCATTTTCTGCTATAAATGTTTCTACAATTAATCCCAGTACCGTCCTGCAGATCTAGATATTCCCCATTCTTTGCTGACTCTGTGGTTATCCTCTAACTGTATTGTTTAACTTATCTCTCATGCAAGGCATTTTTTCTCAAGTTTGGAAAAATGTTAGAGAAACATTAATTATCCCTGTTCAGAAAGGAGGTAATACAGATGTGATCTCAGACTATAGGCCGATCTTGAAACATAACATTTTTGCAAAAATTTTCGAAAAAATCATAACTAACGAGTTATTTCACTCCGTGAAGCATATTATTTTGAAAGCCTTTGATAAAGTCAATCACCCTTTATTGATTTCTAAACTAATTCAAATAGGTTGAAATGGAAATCTGCTCGGATAGATTAGTTCTTATATTAGAAATAGTTCTCAGGCTGTAGCTACTAATGGACTTAGATCTCCGGTATGCCCTGGGGTTCACATCTCAGTCCATTCCTTTTTAACTAAGCGGTATTGGTCGGGCTGGCATAATTTAACTATTGAAAAGGAATTCCCCGAAAGTGTATTGGCCATATCTAACATATTAAACGAACACATCTATTAATGTGTCATCTAAAATCTTTTTTTCCTATTTTAATTAATATTTTAAGACGTAATGTTAACTTTAATTTTGAGAATTTTTAGCATTTATCAACATAATTTCACAATAATGTAATTTTAATGGGTGTATGTTATATGTTTGTAATATAATTTTGAAGAAATTATTTACTATTTTAGAATATAACTTGCAATAAAAACTACAATAAATTGAATGTGCATGTAAATGTGTTCTGGTACCGTTTTATATTTACCGCGTTGTTTTTGAAAGTTTGATAACATTTCAATAGTTGGCGCAAATCATGTACAATTATTGCAGCCGTAGTTGCCATTCTATATTTGATTGGTGTTCTGTGAGCCCACCATTCGAAGTTAGAAGTTATTTTCTACTCTAACACAAGTGTGTTGTTGGTATCGCCTAACATAGGTAACTCCCTTTACCCTGCATGCGACTTATTACCCTCCAAAATATTTCAAATGCTTCCTATAGAGCTCGGTATCTATTTGTTATCTCTGTTCCACACCTTCAGATTTTTGATTTTATGTGTATAAATAGTGCATATTTTTTCCAGATAATAGATGTAATTTCCGTTATTTGTTGAAAAATGTTAAATAATACATGTCATTATAGATATCATTGTGTAGGTATAATATAATATATAATAAATAATATAGTACGAAATAGCTAATGTAATACAGTCGAAGCTCTCTATAGTGAAGCTCCATATAATGAAAATCTATATATAGTGAAATTTTCGGAAGTCTCGGTATATTTATATATAAATACATGCAAAATTATCTGCCTATAATGAAAGGAAAGCTCTATATAATGAAATTCCGCCCAGAAATATAATACGATATTAATAATCCACTTACATTTTAGGGCGGTAATATAAAATCGAAATCTTACTGTTTGTGATACCCATAAATATATACATATAATAACGGCATTAATAAATTCCATTTACCTCATCAGCATAATTCCTAGAAACTTCCTGTTTACGTACTAACGATTAACAATACCCATACATAAATGTAATACGGCATAAATAAAATCCATTTATCACATTAGCAAAATTCCAAGAAACTTTAGGTGGTGGTAGTATAACATCGAGACCTTTATGTTTAACATGTTAGTGCATTATTGCAAGGCAGTTAGAATGTCGAAACGCAAGTGCTTAAGTTTCGCGGACAAATTAAAAGTCTTAGAAGAAGTTGATAGTGGTGTGAAAAAACCGACATTGCTGTAAAGTTTGGTATTGCTCCAAGTAGTGTGACGCTAATAGTACAAAGTCGCGAAAAGATTGTTGAGAAAATTGGTGAAGTGTCTAGTGGTCGCAAACGTGTTAGAGTGTGCTCGTATGAAGATGTTAATGAAGCTGTTCTTCGGTGGTTTCAAGTCACGCGAACACAAAATGTGCCAATCGCTGGAAATTTAATTAAGGAGAAGGCTCTTCAATTTGCCAAAGAATTTGGTTGTGACAATTTCCATGCTAGTGATGGGTGGCTGCAGTCATGGAAAAATCGCAATGGTATCGTATATAAAACAATTTCGGGTGAAAGCGCAAGTGTCAATCAAGATGACTGTGACGTTTGGATAGAAAATGTTTTGAAAAGACTTTTGCAGAAGTATCAGCCGAAAGACCTTTTCAATTGTGATGAAACAGGATTATTTTTTAAATGCTTACCGAATCAAACTCATGCATTTAAAAATGACAAGTGTTTCGGTGTTAAAACCGGGAAAGAAAGGGTAACAGTTTTAATAGGAGCTAACATGGATAGGACTGAAAAATTAAAATTGCTTTTAATTGGTAAGAGCAAGAATCCTAGATGTTTAAAAGGTTTCAAATCGCTAGGTCTGGACTATACCCATAACAAAAAGGCGTGGATGACAGGAGCGATATTTGAAAACTGGATCAAAGGGATAGATAGAAAAATGAAAGCAGAGAAGCGTAAAATTGCAATGTTTATCGATAACTGTCCTGCTCATCCAGTTGCTTTAAGTAAAACTTTAACAAACATAGAACTTGTCTTTTTCCCACCAAACATGACATCAAAATTACAACCTATGGATCAGGGAATTATTAAGAATTTCAAAGTTCATTACCGAGCGCGGATAATTCGCAAAATTGTAAGTGCGATTGACGAGAACATATCAATTAACAAATTAATAACCTTACGAGAGTGCATCACGGAACTAACGAAAGTTTGGAGTGAGGACGTTAGTAAGAAAACAATTTGCAATTGTTTTTCAAAAGCAGGATTTGTGACGAATAGTGAGGCAAGTCAATGGGAATACGTAGACGAAATTGATTTGGCTTCCCTTAAGAGACAATGGTCAGTTCTACAAAGTTCTGGCAGAGTAGATCATAGTTTTTCATTAGAAGAGTTTATAGATATTGACAACGACGTTGTCGTTGCCGAACTTCCCAGTGATGAAGAAATTGTAGACACGATCAAGAGAGTGGAAGAACCTGAGGAGGAAGACGAAAGGGAAGATTGCACTACTAAACCGTCCAGAAAACAAGTTAAAGAAGCATTAGCTGTCGTAAGAGCTGCTCTGCAATATGAAGATGATGTCCCGGACGAAATGTTTCATTATTTAAATAAATGTGAAACTTTTATTGAACATAAATTACTTTTTAGTAATAGTGTTCAGAAGAATATCACTGATTATTTTCCTAAAGAAAATAAATGAGATTAAAAAAAACGTTTTTTTTTACATCACTATTTGTATACATTGTATATTGTATATAAAAATGTTTTTTTAAACTGACGCACAAATAAAATTGTTTAGAAGTAATAGTAATAATTTTTATCATACCATATATGTACAAACCCGTGCAGAAAAATAGCAGTGCTTAATGAAAATCAGAATTCGCTAATTTATTTCTATTTGGAATATATTTTTTCTTTTAATGGAGGAATTTTTTTGTTCTCATATCTTAACTTATTCTGCAGCAAATTTACTTGTTAAATATACCTAACACTAGTATTTACAACTATTGTAAGAAATATCAACAATAAAGTCGAATACCCTAAAACTGCTATTTTTCTGCACGGGTTTGTATGTACATACTCCCAAAATTTATTACATACATAGCGGTAAATTATCAATCATCTGTCTATAGTGAAAATCTGTCTATAGTGAAATTTCGACGTGCATTTTACTCTTTCACTATATAGAGCTTCGACTGTAATTATAAGTAAAACTCCAAATGCAAATGTAATATAAACAATGTTAAAATATTTAACAATTAATAACAAAAGGGGAATGTTGCATAATGTGATTTTGTCCTGCTTTCAGCCAATATATATAGGAAGCAACTGTCATTTGAGTGTACAGAATTTTTTTAAATAAGGTATAGAAAGGCAATACTCTGGCCCATCATTGTTCTGTGCAAGTTATTCTTTACCGTGAAGCAGGTTTATTATTTGTGTTGCGTGACCTAGAGAACTCTCTTTACTCTGTGAGCGACCTAGCATACATGGTAAAATACTCCGTATATACAAGGAGGCGCAAAAGTAATGTCATAATTTGAACTGGCTGCCATTTTTGTGCCAAATGTCACTGTGCTTCGACATTTATGATGTAGATATACCTATAGAGAATTAGTTGTCAACAAGCCATGGAGCGATGCATACCTTAAAAACGTCGAATTATTGTTACTGCTTATTAATAAAGCTACGTTATCACCTTTATGTACTTATCTTTCAACTGCTGAAGTATTTCCACTTGTAGGTCAATGAAATAGCAAATTAATTACATACCAATTTATTGGAATAAATTCCTCGTTTTGCTCGTCGTCGTGTTCCATGTGCTCGAACAATTAAGCGTTTGGCTGAGCGCCTAGCGCAAACTGGGTCCACTACAGATGTCGCAAGAAGTGGCCGGCCTCGTAGTGCTCGTTCGAACGAGAACATCGCCGCTGTTGTCAAAGTGATTGTTTGGTGCGGCATTTGGAGTCAAAAGTGATCGGCCCTTATTTTTTTTGAAGACGCCGTTGGCACCACCGTAACCGTAAATGGTGAACGTTACGGGCACATGTTAAACGAATTTTTTTGCAGCAAGTTGCTGAATTCGGTCTCGATCATATTGTTGGTTTCAACAAGACGGAGCAACCGCTCACACAGCTAGGGCAACTATGGAGATTTTGAGACACCAATTTCCAGGTCGAGTGATCTCTCGTTTTGGAGATTTGAACTGGCCGTCGAGATTGCCAGATCTAACAGAACCAGACTTTTTCCTTTGGGGCTTTTTAAAATCTTGCGTTTACCACAACAAACCACGAACATTGCAAGTCTCTAAAGCTAACATTGAAGAAGAAACCACCAATTTGGAGCCCGATGTTTTGCGAGCAACATGCAAAATGCCGTAAAACGAGCGCAATCATGCGTCAACTCGGGAGGTGGCCATTTGAGCAATATAATTTTTTTCAATAAATATCAATTTTACATTTTCATATAAACTTTTTATGAAAACCGAGCTCTTTTTTATCTATAACAAAATGGTAGCTAATTCAAATTAGGACATTACTTTTGAGCCACCTTGTAGCTGAGTACGTACACTTGACACGACTTAGTCTTTGAACGGTTTTACTAAGCGACAGTGTGCTGTCTTTGTCAGTCTATCCCCTCCACATTTAACGCGATCGTTTCTTCGATAAGGGTAATAGCGTATTTTTCGTAATGTATTCTTACGATTATCGAAGAAACGGTCACGTTAAATGTGGAGGGGTTGGGCTGACAAAGACATCACGCTGTCGTTTAATAAAACCGTTCGAAGGCGATGTCGGATCGAGTGTATGTATCTATATTATCACAGAAAATGCTCTTTATGTGTACTTTCTTTTGCTTTCGACTGTAGGCGCGGCGACTTCACGAATGGACATACAGAGTCGCTGTTAACATAGGAGTCAAAAATGTATTTTTAAGTGATTTATTTTTGATTGATTTTTTAGTGATATAACTTTGAAAATAGGTAAATTTAAATCAGATTTTTGTACCTGCTTATCAATGGATATCATTTTGCGGTTGCATTTGCGTGCGGGAAATTGATTTTCCTGCACTAGTACGGGAATTATTACAATAATAAAGTATGTCTTAAAAGTGGATTTGTTAATAGGTGCTTCGTATTATCATTTTTAGTACACTTGTTAGGATGCGATTTTCAGATATCTTTGATAATAAAGAAATCTGAAAAGTAAGGAAGATCAAGAATAAGTATTATCCCGAAGACGAAGAAACGTATTTATTTCTAGTATTATAAAGACTGCAGTAGAAGTTGTTTATTTGAATATCCAAGTACTGTTATTGTCAAGTAATATCGCTATTCAACGTTTCAACGTCAATCAGTTTTTTTAAGAAAGTATAAACGATGTCATAATGTACAGAGGACAGCATTTAAATAATTAAAATCCAAATTCCACGTTTACATGTTGTACGACTGAGAAATCCATTTCGATAAAATTCGTATTAATCTTCATTTTTAACTATATTTATAACATTTTAATTTCAGGTCATTCGTACAGTAACTGCTAGTGTTGCAACAGTTCCTGTGTCTTTAGCAACTGTAACAACGTGTAATCCGGTTTCTGGAAATCCGGTATCTATTGCTGGTTGCCCAGCAGTGAGCATAGCACCTCCTGCTCAAATTTTAGCTCCTAGTCAACAAATATTAGGTACCTTTCAGTTTGTATTATAATACTATATATATTAAGCTACTAATCTGTTTCAGTCACTACGAATCAGTCAAATCAGTTAGCATTAGCAAATAGCTCTCAAGCGCAGTTGGCTATAGCTCAACAGAATTTGGCTAATAATTTGGCACAACAAGCTCAGCCACAGTTGACATCACAGGCGCAACAATTGGCTTTAGCTACTACTACTCAGCAATTAACATCTCAAGCCCAACATATGGCTACTCAACAGTTGGCTTTGGCTAGTGCCCCACAACAATTAACGACACAGACGCAACAATTGGCAATTGCAAATAGTAATCAGCAGATTGCTTTGGCAAATAGTAATCAGCAAATTGCATTAGCTAACAGTCAGCAGTCGCACTTGACATCGCAGGCTCAGCAACTAGCGAATCAACAGTTAACTTCTCAGGCACAACAACTTGCTTTAGCTAATACCTTAGCAAATAACACAACACAGCAATTAACGTCTCAAGCTCAACAATTGGCATTAGCAAATACTCCACAACAGTTAGCTGTGGCAAATGTTCCACAGCAATTGGCTTTAGCAAGTACAAGTCAACAGCTTCTAGCGCAGCAAAATTTAGCATCGAATCAACAGCTGGAAATGCACAGAAACAACCAAATGAATGCTATAAATACATCCCAAGCAATAGCGATGTCTAATGCAACTCAACCTATGGTTTCATACCCCATTATGACACAAAGTATAAATCATGCATTATCCCATTGAGATATTCAGTGTTTTTATATACTGCAGTGATTAAAATCTAGTACTATTATAAACAGTTACAAATTTGTATATATTTCCTTCTAGATTAGAGAGTATTGTGATTATATTTTTATTTATTCTTTTCTGTATCTTGTGGTATGTTTAATTTAAGCATTACTTAGAATGTAGAATAATATATTACAAACGTATCATTAAATTATTTATCTCATAAGCTCTTCCCTTAGCTTGTTCTGTATATACTTCAATGTTTTCTTTTGTCAAAGTTATAAATAAGCTAGGTCATTTTCCTGTATTGAAAAACTATATTATTAACTAGGTAATTTACTGCTAATATGTGTTTTTGCTAACATTTTAAATTGGTAATTAAGTTTTATATTATATAAGTTGTATTTAAGGATTGGTAAATTTGTAAAAATTAGTGATTTCAATAACAAGAGAAAAATAAAATTTTAATTTCGAAAGGTTCTTATTTATATATTGCTATTGACTTAAAAAAATATATGGGCTAAACCACTCCACTTTAATCTAGTATAACCGACATTTATGTAGTCTGTGCCTCCGTATGCAGGTTCATTGAAGTACAATTTTGCCATTGGTAATGTAACCTGTATCTGGATATAATTTGGTTTTTCACGTTTATATAACATGATAAGCACGTCCAAAGATTTTTATATCAGAGGGAGATATTGCGCCAATTTTCTTTTTCATTTCCACATTCATTGTTGCTCTCCTTGTCTACTAGCGATGGGCGATTCGAATCCAAATGACTCCTAAAATAAAAGATCCCTACAATATGATTTGTACCGAAAGGATTCGTATCGACTCGTGATGATTTATGACTTTCCGTACTAGCGACAAGATTCGAATCGTTTTGGTAATCCGTATACTAAAACGATTCGTATGATTCGTACCGAAAGATCGTAACAGATTCGCCCAATTCATTGATGACTCGTATTAGAGACTCGAGTTTGGATTTTATTCTAATGATCTTGCGGAATAGTATTAATTAAGATTTATATTTCAGTAAAATGAACAAACGTAAATACACAGATACATTCATGAAAATAGTCTACCTTGCTAAAAATACGATAAGAATCACTTCTTATTGGCGCTTTTACGGACACAAACAACTATCTAAAAATATAAAAGCTAGCGAATTAATATGTTTATGAAATCATTATACACCACTGTAGTATAAATAGTAACGATTCATATTCATGCTACTGTTTAGAGAAACTATTTGAGTCATACGTATACGACTGTTCGTAACATACCTACAATTTACCAGTATGAAACAACTATACTGTTTGACTTCGATTTAGTTTCGTATCAATAGACTAACTCAGATATACGAATTCGTATGAAGTAAATGATTCATATAAGTTACGTATAATTATACAGATTCGTACAATGGTACGAATTATACGACTACAATCAATTGCTACCAGTATACTACTTGACTCTGATTTTGATTCATATCAAAATGATACGGATTCGTATAAAGTAAATGATTCGTATAGGATTATACGAATCCGTATAAATAGTAAAGATTCGTATCGTACGAATCACACATGAGAGTCGTACAGTTGTGGTCAATAAAATAGGGACACAGTATATTATCGCTTTTTTTACAAATAGAAGCTGAAAAACGATTTCTTTCGCCTCAAATCGATCACTAATGACCAGAACAGCTTAAATGTGGAATATTTCTCTAAAAAGTTAATTATGAACAAAGTTACAAGCATTGAAGTACAAATGGAAAAATTCACCCCTCCTTTCCGGTGAAAGTTGAATTAAATTTGTGTCACTAAAAGAAAGAGTATGATTTGTTCATCCAACATTCCAAATTTGGTTTGATTATCTGCAGCGGTTCCAAAGTTATGAATTTCTTACTTTACGCCTCTATTTCGTAAAGTAAAAAATTCATAACTTTGGACTTTCTTTAGTGACACAAATTTAATTCAACTTTCACCGGAAAGGAGGGGTGAATTTTTCCATGTGTACTTCAGTGCTTGTAACTTTGTTCATAATTAACTTTTTAGAGAAATATTCCACATTTAAGCTGTTCTGGTCGTTAATGATCGATTTGTGGCGAAAGAAATCGTTTTTCAGCTTCTATTTGTAAAAAAAGCGATAATATACTGTGTCTCTATTTTATTGACCACAACTGTACATATACTGTACGAATCATACGAATCCAATTCATCGCTAATGTCTACTATTTATTTTCTTTTCTATTTTGTTATTTATCTGAACATTTATAGACCCAGTTTTTACTATCATTACTTTTATGTTATCTGACGAATGGTCAGCATGGTGTTCCTGTTTCTTCTGCGCCTTTCTTTAAGAAATTTTCACAAAAATACACATTTTCTTTATAAATGTGGCATACTATTTACGTTATACTTAGGAGTACAAATGATGAATACATAACAACACATATTTTAAATTTGCTAATAAAACGTAAACGTGCAAAAAGCACTTGCTTCCGAGCATTCAATATTATTATTTCCTTTACCTAGTTGTGGACTTGGCTCCTTGGGTTTCTGTGTAAATATTTGATACCTAGAGGTGCCCATTTAGTCTGCTCAGCAATAGTTGGAATAAATGAGGTAGCAATGTGCCACTATACCAAGTTAATTTAGTTATTGATACGTGAAACATGTATGCATGCAATCTGATGGTACAGTGTCAGTTGAATAACACTTACATTTATTATATGTATTCACACTAACATTTTTGATTTATTTCGAAATTATGCGTCGGATGTTTAAGAATATTTGTAAAATGCCATAAATTTACTATATCAAGTCAATGATCTTTTATTTTATTAGAAAAATGTTACCTTAGATCATTCAAGAAAATTCTTTCATTTCAAGTGTGCGAAAAACAAATGTAGTTCGTCTATTTGCGTTTCTACCAGCAAGTAATGGCTACCGTATGCAGGTGAGCGTAGTGAAAAAATAGGTAAAATTAGATAAAATATTTTTGATAAATGTCACCAGTATGTTATATTCTTTTTCGGTTTAGTTTTATTTAAAAAACCAGATCTACGGTAATGGATCCGTTCAAGATTTAAACCATTGTGGGCAAATTCACTTATTAAACTGTGGTGATTATGGTTAATGAAGGTCTCACGAAGTAAATTTGTTATTTTTAGTTATTTTACACGGTTCTAACATTTTTTGTATATAAGCATTCATTTTGAATTGAAATAAAACTAAGCTGTATATAATTTTCGAAATCTTTAGTCTGTGGAACAGATTATGTTGGTGTGTGCAATTCTTATGAGAAACATTTTTTCCATTAACGATATAATGAGTTACTGTTGTGGATATTATGCGACACACTGTTTATGCAGATGTTTTTACAAAACAAAGTGTAACAACATTTAAGGCTATTTTTTGTATCAATAAAACAGATTTTTTTTTTGTTAAAAATCTGTTGCTGTTCCGGAAATTCAGCAAATTCAATAATATAGTAATTTTGTTTCATTTTCTGAAATTAGAATATCTCAAAAAATATTTGAATTACAAATTTGTTATAAAAATTGAATCAAAGTAGTCATTCACAATTTACTCAACAGATACTAGTTGCATAACTAAATAAAAACAAGCAGAGTAATAATAAATATATGGTGATGATGTAGGAATGTTAATTTAATAGTCATATCTTATTTACTATTTTATTTAGTTGCTTATAAATTATTTTTCATTAAATAATATTTAATAGCATTTACATAGTCCCCATGGAAACAAATATGTCTTGCTAATTCGTTAACTTGAGATCTAATTGGACGAACCTGTTCTTCTTGCAGAAATTGCAACAATTCTTTTTCCATTTGCCAAATATCGCCTTGAATCTTCTTCACATATGTTAAACGTTTTGTACCTCTATGACTAGTTTTTAAATAGACAGGAATCATGTGATTTTTTGTGCGAGTTGTATAAAATGGCAAATCTTCAGCGGATTTCTCTTGCGGTTTCCATCCTGATGGATATTCTGTTAAATATTTAGGTTCTGGTATTACTTTTGGTGGTAGAATTCTTTCTACATACTTCCATTCATTAGAATTTTTTGACACTTCATATTTAATAGTTGAATTTTGCTCTACAGCATTACTTGGATACCGTTTCGCTGTATTGATTAGATATAAATGTTTGTGTAGATGTAATGTAGCTAGTCGTTTTGCTAGCACTGTAGACATTTTTGGCTTGCTTTAAAAAAAGTGATAAATATTACACAAATGCATAGCAAAATTTTAGGTTAAGTAAAATTACGTTAGTGAATTATTAAAACTTTTTGTTTTAAGTTGGCAACAATTCTGTTATTTTTATGTTGACAGTCCTTATTTTTAAATTCAATTTTCTCCAATATACGTATCCAAATGCGGGATTTTCAAATGTTGCAGATTATTTAAAAATATAATAATTGAATAGTACTGTGAATTCTAACATAGACGCATCAGTCTTAGCGATGATCCCAGGCTGTGCTTTCTGTGTCCCAAGCACTCTGTACCAACCACGATACACTTATACCGGTACACGGGATCAAAGATAATAGAGATGGGCCACTCCTGTATAAATATTCCCGGACTCTGTCATCAAATAAAGTTAGGTACATACTACTAGCGCTACTTAAGTGACTGGTGTGTTAACTATTATCAACTAGCGCCACATTTAAATTTTTAGTATATTTTGAATTTTAGTTTTCAGGACAATCAGTCTGTATCCACAGTACGCGATTTAACAGCTCTGTTAAATCTTTACCGAAAGGTTCAACACAGCTCTTAAATTGCGTATTGTAGATACAGACTTCGACTAAATATGTTCATGTATGCTTATTTTACTATCTGCTTTTATTTATTACTAGCCTATAGTAAAATAAGCATACGTAAACATATTGTTTAAGTTTAACACAGATTACGATTGTAATATTTTTATTTGTTTAATTTTTGGTTTTTTCCTTTCTGTTTTTTTTAATGTTCAAATGCTAATTTGCTGATTTTATTGCGATGCATTTGTTTGTTCTGGTATTTACCTCGTAATATCTTAATATTACTGCATACACTCCCTGTCTAAGTTCGTTTTGTACAATACTTGTACAAAATGCGTTTTATTTTCCAATAAATTAAAATAAAATACGATAGATCTTAAAACAATACTGAGCGTCGATTTAAAAAGCGCGCTTTTGATTGCTAGCGCGGCACATGGTTGCTCCGTGTATTACTCTACCCCACCATCAAATTACATTGAGTTGGTACCAGATGAGTAGCATATACAAAATATTTAAGGTGACGTTACACAGTTGTGCGGGAAGTTTAAATTTTCCTCATTCTTAGAGTACCGTAGATTTCTAAACGTGCAAGAATATCGAAATTAGTATAATTTCTATAAAACTATAACTGCATTAGGCAGTTGCTGATTAACAAAAGAAAATTGGAAGACCTGTAATACAAAAATTAGTAAAAATTACTTGACGAAGTACGGCTTTTTTAACGATATCTCTTAATCATAACCTAGATATATACATGTAGTTCCATAAAAAAGACAAAGTAGCTAGAAATATAGTGTAATTAAAAAATGTATGGTATTTTTTTAGTAAAAGCTCAATAATTTGATGCCGAAGGCAAATGTACATGCATGAAGTTCAGCGATTGTGCAACAGATGACGCTCATTAAATGTCAATAGGTTTGTTCCTTTTAGACGTTTACAACACGACGCATGCAGTGATATTCGAAACTCGCTCTTACGACAATGCAAATGGAATAGGGTATTTTTATGGCGCATGATAGTGCCTTTTACTATATAAAGCAGGAGACCAAATCGAACAAAGCTAATAAAATTTTCAATTGTCATAACAAAATTTAAAACCTTATGAGAAATTATTAATTATTTTCTAAATATTTTAAATTTCTAAATATTGAGGTTTACTATTAATCTAAGGCCTATTTACGTATTTTTTTTGAAAAAAAATTTGTTTTATGTTAAATTGAAATTATTTTTACCAAATTATCGTTTTATACTATACTTGCAATTTAAATAGTTTAACAAATTAGAGGAAACAAAAAAGTATTTTTGTTAAATAATTATATTTTTAATATGTTTCACCAGTATGCAACAGATTACTACAGAAAGTAATAAGTTAATAAGGATACTTAAAAACCTAAGAAGTTAAATAAAAATACCTTAATTTTTACATAAAAGACTAGTTATGGGTGAGAAATAACACAACTTGCTTTTTTATTAATTATTTCTGGAAATATAAAAGTCTGATAAAATGTTTCTAATTTAGGAACTATTTCATTATTGATATAATAATAAATTGAATTGTTTGTTCTACAAACGTTTTATTGATATGTAAACTGGTACAGGTAGGTACTTTTTTAATTTGAATTAATCCATTATTAGCTATAAGATCTAGAAAAAGTTAAATATATTAGACCGAAATTTCAAAAAGTTTATATATAGGACTGAATATTATATTTTCCTTTTTGCCCGTCGTTCCTGCATTTTCAAAAGTCGAGGGTTTTTATAAAGAATACATTGGCGAAATGATGTATTTCTTGCTCTTCTATCCATTCTGCAAATCCTGAAAAAATTACGCTACACTACTCTATGCATGTATGCTAGCAAAACCTTTAGTAAATTGATAAGCTATCGCAGCATAAAATATTTATATACCTAAGTATATAACACCGCTATATACACAAACCTGGAATTACTACTGTATATACGGTATTTTTATTTACACTAAGTAATAACAATAATAGTAAAAAATGATAAAAATGCTAACAAGTAAATTTCTTGGGAATTCTTGCAGGACTAGAAAAACTAACTAGCGAACAGTAGAAACGCAATTTGGTACAATACGGATTGATACCACATTGATACTGATGCACAACTACTCAACTACATCAGATGTAGTTGTGGAGTAAGGAAACTTTCGAGAAAACGAATATGTAATTTTTACCCCAATGTATTCATTGCTCGCTCTACCCTTTCCTAATCCAATACAACTGACAAAGATAAACCGAGAGTCTGATTATTCAGGTAAATCCAAATACAAAGCAAATAAACTTATAGTACGGAATTAAATTAAGGTCATTAAATTGAAACGGAAATTTGTGATGTGTATAGAAATATAGTACTCTCCGAGCCATCTATGTTTCAGTTGCGACATAAAATACAGTTTGAACGATATGATGAAAATTTAGGCGCGGAAACGTCCCCTTAAACTGCCCGGTCATTATGAATAATATACCTATAGGTATATACCTATAGATTGAATAAAGACATTTAATAATTATTATTATAACTTTTATTATATAGACTTTCAAATGATTTGGCAACATGAAGTCTTATTAATTAATATAAATGATATATAAAAATAAATTTAAAAACATATGAGAAACACAACAAATATATAAAGTCAGTGTTTAAATTATTTAAAGGATTACAAATTCAAGTAGGTACATAAATATCTACAAAAATTACAATATGTATAGTAGGGAGGGTAGGTATGTTTGGAACTATTTTAACATTTAATTTTTTTTTCAGCGAAACATCATGATATTGCAAACCTTGACCTATCAAATTACTCATTGCTTTTTTGGCAACTGGTAAGAACGGCAAACACATAAAATTTTATGTAATTGTGGCCAGCAAAAATAAACTACGTTTGCTTTGCAATATGTCCCAAACATACCTGATGGTGGTATGTTTGGGATGGCTGGTAGGTATGCTAAAGAACAGCATTATATTACGTTTGGCAAATATTTATTTGTAGCAAAGAAGTGTAAGTAATATTACATTCTGGTGAATAAACAACGGTACTGTAAGGTTGCTTAAGGGGCTATTATCAGTTGTTGGTGGGAAATTTGAAATTGCGGTATTTTTACTTGCAATAATTTTTGTGGAGAATGATTATAAACAAGAAATTATTACTGGCATATTAACATTTAATTATAAATGGGTGGACAAATAGTAAGTGATAGAAATTACGTGTTTAATAAAAAAGAATTTATTTTTATTTTTTAAAGTAAAGTATTTCAAGAGTTATAAACTTATTCGTCCACTAAATATGAACGGGAATAAGCATAGTGTACATTATAAAAAGAAATATAATGCTAAATAAAAAAGAGTATTGCAAGAAACGTATCCGGTAGTAACACAGATAACTGTAGACGTTCCAAATGATTTGGCACCTTTCTAAAAGAGGGGCACATCATCGCCGCAATTACTGCAATTCAAATTTACTTTATATTCCTTTCTACGTGCTTATACCCGTTTCACGACATGTCTCTATGTCACGATCTTGCTATCTCATTTTGTATATTGCTGTCTTTCATCTCGCAGTATGATCGACAACTGGTACTATTAGCTCCCTCTGTTATCCAATTTATTTGTAATGACAGCCGATATTAGTATAGGATGTGCTCGCTAGGAGTGAAAATAGACCCTTAAATGAAATTTGAAGTTGCACCAGTGTTCTGAAACCATAGAAACACGTCTTACAATGTCGTTTTCATTAATATTTTGAATATCGTCAATAAACGGATAACAAAAGATGTCAGAAATGCCGCGTCTCCTGAGGAACTTAATTGAAAGACCTGCGTTCTTATCTTCCCCACAGTTAACTTTCAAAATTTGGCCGATATAATGGACATACGAGCAACTGTGGTCTATCAAAAATTTTACAATAACGTATTCATTTATTTAAAAATCATCATTTTTGTTTTGACTCTTTCTTCCAACTCATTTTTTTCTGGCGTATCAGTTAAAATTCTGGTGCGTCCTGGTTTTCGACCACCATTTCCCTTAAAGAAATAAATTTTGCACATGTATCTTCATAATGTTCCGTAAATGAGGCGGCGATTGCCAAGTGTTCCTCTTTTTCAGCACGACTGTTCTTATCACCATCATTGGCAGTATCAAGCATACTTGGAAATGGGCGGTCGGTCACAGATGAAGACAAATAATCGATGTCAGTGAAAACATCTGGGTTATATGGATAAATCCCTGTTTTGGCAAAACCACTTTCAATATTAGATTTACTAAAGGCCGGGGAATATGCTTTTTACAACCAATGCAGCAATTTCATAAATAGTAATAGTTTTTCCAGGGTTGTTCGTCATCAATTTATCCGCTTCATTGTTATGAAAGCGTTTAAATGGATAAAATACAGACACACAGTGGCTGCAGTTTATTGCTGCAGTGCGGCGGCAAAGTTAGTAAAGGTATACCATTTTCTTTTGAAAAGTTGATAACATTTATTGAAATGTGACTCTCATGGTTATCAAAAATTAAAAGCACAGGTTTTTCTTTAGAAGGATTTGCATTTGCAGCAAAATGCTTTATATAGTCTAAGAAGATAGGTATAGTCACCCAACCTGATGGTGAGGGACTTCCAGCGGATCCATGTGGCGAATTTTTGAGCATATAATCCTTGAAGTGAAGCCTAGGAAAAATAAAGAAGGGCGGTACTGAGTTACCGATGCTATTTATACTGCAGCAAACAGTGACTAGAGATCCTCTCTGTGCAGAAGTTACTTTACCAACCTGTTTTCTGCTCTTTTCTGCCACTATTTTGCCAGGGCTTTGCACGGTAGTTATTGCAGTTTCATCTGCGTTATATATTTGTGAGGGATCAAAATTGTATCTTCTATATAATGATTCCAATTTTTCAAAAAATTCAAATACGTTTTTTTCTGTTAAAACTTGTAGCTCGCGAGAGACTGGTAGCCTCAGGCTTCCTCAATGAAAGATTTGGATGCCTGTTAAAGAAACCTATAAGTCAAAATGTCCCAGCTGCTACTTTTGTTATTAGCGATGGCAAACTGGTAAGCAAGCTCATTTGTTTGCTTTACATCTAACCCATAATGCATATGGCTGGCTTTAATTAAATATTCTGCTAATTCTGACTTTGTGAAAATCTGCTTGCTTGTGTGTACAGAAGCAAAAGTAGAGTTATTTGGAATATTTTTTGTTTTCACATATCTAGCAAGGGTTGATTTTGGAATCACATATTCTTCTGCAGCTGTCCTTATGGATTTTCCGTTATTTAGAATATCAGAAAAAGCCCTCTTAGGCGGCTGACTATTGTTGTGAGAGGACGATAGGTGCCGGGGTTCAATTCTCTGGAGGGACGGTGACATTTTTTCAGAGAGTTTAATCCCGGATCGACTTGCCATTCACTGTTGGGAGCAAAGTGATTAACAGCGCGGCATCATAAAAGGCGATATGATGCTGTCACAAAGCCATTTAAACACAACTTACACACACTAAAGTACACCGCAAGAGTTGCAGTGATAGCCAGACAAGTAAGACAGCTTACGGAGTCACTGCAACTAAGCACCCACCTCACATTAAAAAAAAATAGCATCGACACTTATTATTTTTCGTGGTTTTCGTTTTAGTTCTATGTCTGTCAAAATGTTCACCTCACAGGCACGGCGACGTACACAAACACAAAACTTTGAACTGTGATTGGTCATGATGGCGGTAATGCTGTAACGGAAAACTGGCTTGCTAAATTTAACAGTTTCAAATTTAATGCCAATGTCTCACACATACCTACGTCCCAAACATACCTACCCTCCTACATATTGAGTAGAAACATCACACTTTAATCTATGCAGACATTTTGTTTGCAACTAGATGAAGAATTAAGTTTTTTTCAACAATTTTATTAGCTATATAATAACATTTTATTCTATACGTCCATGGGACTTGTTATATCCCACTGCACATTTGTATAATTAAAAATAATAAGTAACAATACCTTTATTCTATCCGCGTATAGGAAACCAAAACAATGTCTTTCATTAAGCGATATCACCACATATGAAACATTTTCGCCTCGGCATATATTTAAAAAAATATCTATTACATTAACTACTAAAACACTACACCAACTAAAATAAAATAAGAGAAAATGTGTATAATGTAATAATGAAAGAAAAGTTCTCAATAGAATAAATAGCGTGTATGTATAGGCAAAAATATGAATTCGGTATTATATGTAGATATCAACGATCACGCCTCGAACACAAAAATGATCTAAAATAGAAAAAATATCTTCCACAATACTGACATTATATCGGGTGATATGCAACAACAATTTCTTTTTCTTTCCAGTATTATTCTTTAATTACCTGTAGCTTAGATAACTTTTTATATATGCACTCGCAGCGCGGCGCATGGTTGATACGCAGAACTATCGTCTTATAAGAACAATAAGTCATGAACAAGTTTACGGATTTAAGTTGGACCCGGGTGATTTCAGGACAGGACCGGCAAGAACAGTCGTCACCAAGAAAAAATATCAATGTTGTGCGCCATCTGATTAATATGTAGATAGGGGTTGAGAAAGTCGTGGAATCCGCAGGTTTTAATCGGAGAGCAAAAGTTGTCTTGCCTTAATTGATGTCGAAAACTTTGAACCGGTTCAATAAAGGAAACTCAAAAAACTTCAATAGTATCGTGAGTAACGATGAATCATAGATTTATTCTATAAACCCGAAAATAAATGTTAGTGCGCTGTTTGGATGTTTCAAGATTGAAAATCCAACGAAAGTTATCTGTTGGCGAAGGTCTAGTAGGTACAAGTTGTTTATATAATCGTAGAACGATTAATACGGATTGATTCATAACCATTTGTTTGACAAAGATACATGATTCGAGAAACCAACCCACAACGACGAATTGTCCTGCATCTTGACAATGTGAATTTACCTAGGGGGAAAAACAAGTTTTTGGAGCAGCAAAATATCGAATTACGGATCATTCTGGTGATCATTCATAGTGCCAATTTAAGTCCCAACGATTTTTTACATTTCTATGATTACCTTAGTCGAAAACTAGAATAACTGCTTTAACAATTAGTTTAAACGAACGCAGTAGTGTATCAATTTTTGTGAAAAGCAAGAAAGCAATTTGAGTCGATCTACTGTTAGATTTTATAGTTATATGTAGGACTGGGAGATACCGACATTTTTGGTATCGAATATCGATACCAATTGAGGTATTGATACTTACCGAAGCATTGAACAAATTTTGCACGAAAAAAAGAACTGCGGTTGAATGATGCTTACCTAAGTTACTACCACTTAACACTGTTGATCTCTCGTAAGTTGTATGCAGTTGGACATTACACATTCTTGGAATTACTGTTATTATATAGTGTCTTGGAAGTATTTATTAGGTAAAAGTTAAGTGTTACGTTTTATTCATTTTGCTTTTGCTATTGCACAAAAAGCATATATTTACATATAATCATCAGGATATTAAGGGGTCGTAGGAATTTTATATATTTTTATACCATTTCTTAGTCTTGTTCGTCTTATTTTGCATTTGTAACCCGATTAGATGGGGAATTCTTGTGAATATTTACAGAGCTTACCTAAATATAGTCGTTGCTTTCTGTCTTATCCTCTTGGTATGCTGTATGTACGTTAACGTTTGCATTTGGGAAATTGAAGCAGGAAGGGCACTTACTTATCATACTAAAATTTCCTTATTCAGGTCAAGTGTTACGGAATGATGCTCATAATATATGCAGAGATTTTAAAAAATCTCGTTTATTGAAATTTGTCCAAGGCGGAATATTAATTCGAAAACTTTCTAATAAGAAATTATACTTGTTACGTCGAAGTATAATATTCCTAACGGTGTAAAAGTCTTAGCTTTTTTCTCTAATTCAATTTATACAACAAATTTATTTACACAAGCGGTAAGTCAGTTATAACGCAAATATACATTATGCCTTTATCTGCATTCATAGAAAATGAATACCAAACGGCTTGATGGCGTAGTGGTAAGAGCGACCACTAGCGTGAGTGTTACCTTAAGATGTGAAACTTCGAGGTATGTACGTAATGCTGCTAAAAAGTCCCAGAACACTTTATATATACTAAATTACTGGTGCGGTGAATCACTCGGCGTAGCGCTAATACAAGAGCCCTGGTCCTTCGGGAACCAAATTATGGGTTTGCCGACACAATCATGTAAGTTAATATATTCATATGCATATATTGATATGCATCAACGACACAGGACAGGCATGCTGCTCAGTAGAAATACATATTAAATTTCTTCCAATTCTAAAATTCATTAACAGAACTTTGGTTGCAGTGATGTTGGAGGTGCAAGGAGGTAGACAAGAGGTGATAATTGCGTCGGTCTACTTTTCTGGGGACGGCGAAACCAGACTTTCGGAGGAAATCCATCTTCTTTTAAATCACTGCAAGGAGAAGTACAAACAATAATGCCCACCATACCATCTGGGGTAGTACGGACACCAACAAACGAGGTGAATCTTTTTTTGAATTTTTAGTTAGCAATAACATAACTATAATCAATAAGGGAAATACACCTATTGTTATGAATAGATAGTATTAGGCAAGAGGTGCTCGATTTAATCTTAGCCTGTCCGCTAATATGTGGAAAAATACAGAAGTGGCATATCTCGGACGAGGAGTCCATGAGGGAATAAAAATTACCATAAAAATCTCAGAACAGAGATTGACTACGATACGAACCAACCTGCAACTATTGAAGACATTGATTTGAATGCGCCCAAGTTGCAACAACCGATGCTGATATAATGTGAAAAAGTCTGTGCTCTGATACAAAGGCACAACTTTAGGGATGGGTCGTGGTGGAATAAAGAACTTAGAGCCAAGACGAGAAGGCTTTTCAACTAGGCCAGACGCTCAAACGATTGGAGATAATATAAGGCTGCCCTAACTGAATACAATAAGGAATTGAGAAGGGCCAAGAGGAAAACGTGGAGAAGTTTTTGCGAGAGGATCGAGGAACTCATCCCAGCAACACGACTCCAAAAAGTCCTCTCAGAAGATCCCTCAAATAGAATATAGGACTCCTACAAAAAGAAAACGGAAGTCACACCGAGAACGCAAAGGAAAGTCTGACAACTTTAATCCAAACACATATTCTTAGCTAGGTGGAGATAAAAGATGGGGAGGATTCGGGCTGGCTAGGGAGGAAGCTCCAAGGTCTGGCAAGTTCCTCTGGGAAAATCTTTACCAACGAAAGTATGAACTGAGCAGTCAGATCTGTTTAAATTTGTGTCCAAATAAAATAATTCATCATGTGAAAGTAGTGAAATTTCATTAGTTCTAATTCCAAATGCAGCTAATTTGGCATTAAGCCGAAAGTTTGTTAGTTGTGGAAGTATTTTATCATGTTCGTTATTTATCAATAGATCACTGCTTTAATTATATAATCTTTATTTATTCAAACTGTGATACATCGCTACTACGTATATCTACTTACAAGACGTATACACTACACATAGGCGTACACACAACACGCCCTTTTCCCTTTATCACCAAAATAACAACATGATAAGTCTGATTTCTGAACTTACAGGCTATAGGTCAAGTCGTTGTGTAGGCCGCTTATTTCTATTAGATCTACGCAATCTTGATTGAGGTGTAGGGATTTGTTTGGTATTGTTAGCATTAGTGACTACGTTGTTTTCATTATTCCA
Organism: Holotrichia oblita; assembly: GCA_023690525.1. Taxonomy (NCBI): domain Eukaryota; kingdom Metazoa; phylum Arthropoda; class Insecta; order Coleoptera; family Scarabaeidae; genus Holotrichia; species Holotrichia oblita. The sequence goes on along the minus strand of CM043017.1, from coordinate 89,861,319 downwards.
TTCAAAGTTGACATTTTTTCTCCTCTTTATTACAATAGAGTTTCGTCTAAACCATTTACCCTTGTCAGTCTTCACTAAGAATGATCTGGCTGCGTTTAAGTTTTTAACTACTTCTGCTTTGTCCCATGTTTTTGTTTTAGAGTCTTGTAACCATATCTTGTCCCCCGCTTTAAAATTCTGAACCTCTTTGGAGCTTTTGTCATAATATATTTTTGGGCTTTTTGATTTTCGCACAGTTTATTATGTACTGTTTCATGATCTATCAGTGTAGGTTTTAATAATTTCAAATTTATGCAGATTTTTGTATGTATACCTTTACCCATAAGTAATTGTGTTGGTGAATATTGTAAACCTGCTACCGGTGCATTACGATAATTTAACAAAAATAATTCTATATCTTGCTTGGTCTGTCAGTCTTTTTCAACATATCTTTTACGATACCAACTGCCTTCTCCGCTAGGCCATTACTTTCGGGATGATATGGATTACTTGTATCAATTGAGAGATCCCATTCATTCGCAAAGTTCCGCCTTTCTTGACTATTGAATGGGCTATTATCCGCCACAATTATTTTAGGGATACCAAAACGACTAAATATCTTTTTGAACTTTGTTATTATAGTTGAATAATCAATGGTTGAACTATCTTTATTTTTAATTTTGATTAAGTCTAACCACTTAGAGTAATAATCATACATTACAAGATAGTCATCGTTGCCAAGATTGGCGATATCGCAACCTATTTTCATAAACGGAACTTTAGAAATGTCATGGTTAAGTAATAAAGGTTGTTTGGTCTTTGACCTACTATATTTTAAACAGATGTGACATTGATTAATAAAAGATTCAATATCAGACATTATTCCCGGCCAGTATAAATTGTTTTTTGCAATTAATTTAGCTTTGACAATTCCTAAGTGAGATTTATGAATCAACTTTAGTAAATACATTCCTTGATGGGACTATTAGTCTATTATTATAATAGATTAAATCATTTTCTACTGTAATGTCATGGCGAATGATATAATAGTGCTTAAGTTCTCCTTCTAATTTGCCTTTAATGGGCCAACCATTTTGATACCAGTTTAAAACATTTTGTAGGATACTATCACTTAAGGTTTTAGACTGAAATTCCTTGAGTTTATTGTCTGTAATACCAAACAAGCCCTCTGTAACAGTATGCACTACTTCATTTAAATTGAAAATATCTGAATAATCCCTTTTAACAAAATTTCTAGACAATAAATTGGTCACACACATTTTTGATCTGGTAGATACTTTTAACTCGTAATCGTACAATAACAGTTTCATTCTTAAACGTCTTAATCTATTGTTTTTTATCTTATCTATATCTTTTTTACTCAGCGATATAAGAGGTTGATGATCAGTATAAATTTTTACCTTATAAGCATACATATAATTATGTAATTTATTACATGCAAAGACTACCGCCAACAGCTCCTTCTCTATCTGAGCATAGTTGGTTTCTGTTTGCGATAATGATCTAGAAGCATAAAGAACTGGCTTTCCCTCCTGCATTAAAGAACAACCCAAGGCGTCTTTTGAGGCATCGCACTGTATTTCAATTTCTTTTTTGGGATCAAAAGGAACCAATATTGTTGCATTACTTATCATTAATTTTATTTTCTCCAGCAGTTCCTGATGCTTCTGGGACCACAACCATTCAACATCATTCTTAAGTAATTCTCTAAACGGTGATATTATTTCAGATAGATTAGGTATAAAGTTTCTTAAATAATTGATAATACCTAAAATTTTTATTAGATGGAGCCCCTAGATCCTGTATACCCTTTTTTTTTTCTTTATCAGGTTTCATTCCTGTTTTATTAAATACCAAGCCAAAGTGTCGTATTTCTGGTTCAAAATATTGTATTTTATTTGGGTTAAATTTAATATTACAATATATTTACGAGCGTTTCCTATTACTTAATTTACTATTTTTGCTAAATCTACTTCATTATCTGCTGAACATATAATATCGTCAAAATAATTTGAAACACCCGGTATATCACCAAAATATTTCTGGTTTAATTTTTGGAAGATTTCGGGTATACAACAAAGACCAAACGGTGCACGTAAAACCTAAAGCAACCAAAAGGCGTACTGAAGGTAGGTACATAATTTGCTAGATTCCTCATCAAGCTTTATTTGATGAAACCCATCTTTTAAATCAAATACACAAAAAAACTGCATGGCTGTTGAATTGGCAGAGAAGCATATGCAAGTTATAGCTAGAGATTCACCGAACTAGGACCTACATGCGGTAAGAAAGGCTGAAACAAGCAAATCCAATTACAATAAGAAGAAATTTAAGTGTCGACACTTAAATTTTTGCGACAAGTAAAAGATTGGTTTCGTTGGAAGGATATTACGGTATTACTATAGTACACAATCACCGATCCTCTCATTAGACCTGAATTTCACCGGAACCCAACAATATCATGGCGCCAACTAAAATCTGCCATAATGGAATGCTATAGTTAATGTATTTATCAACATAGAAATGCATATAACTTCACTGGTGTTTTCTGATACTAACTAAACATTAGGAACGATGTACATGGTTTTTAACTTACCTCAAGTAGTATTTTTGAATAAAATGTAACATCCATATTAAATTGTAAATATTCATATATATAGGATGTATATGAGATAATAATAAGACTTTATATCATACGTTTGTATCATATTAGATCAGTGCATATTAGAAATGATGATGAAAAATAATTTGGATTTGTTTTAAAGCTGGAAATGGTACTGATAAAATTTCAACAATTTTCGTATTATTAATATCCAATTACCTTACCATTGTATGTATGTATATTGTCACTAGATCTAGTTAAATAGTAAATTTCAACTGAATTATCACCGAACTTTTCCAATATCGTCAGTTACATTCCATTAGCGCAATAGAATTTCGACAGGAAATCGCCTCTAGTTCATATAAAATGTGCAGCGTTCGGATTACACTTAAGAAAATTTATATGCAGCTGAAATTATCCTCGGTTTTTGAAAGCATTGGGGTGTCAATTAGTGGAAGTTAGCTTTGGAAAATTATGTCTTCAAGACTACGTTCTCACGTGGAAGACACAAGGAGGATAAACTCTTATTTCGCTTTATTCTGTTTATAACTTCGTGAAAACGTTTGCTTCTAATTATTCACCTTAAGTTTGAATGGAGTTTAAATGCTTCACACCCTTATACTTATTTACATAGCGTTCGAGATAAAAGACACACCTGCATAAAGTTTACTCTTGCGTTGGAAATTTTAGTATTTCTTGTAAGCAATTGTATTTTAATGAGAGAAGAGAATTCAAAAGGTAATTTTAAGGTACTGAGGAATTGAAAATATTTCGAAATTTTTGCTGTTGTCAGAATTAGTTTTTATTGAATTTATATTAGCACAATATTTTTGTGGGAGAATGAGTTTTGTGAGAACATCTTTGCATTAGCTGATGTATCTCTTGATTTTCTTATAATCTTTGAACTATGTCTTAATAGGGTTCATACTCTTATATTATCTTAAAAGGTAACTTTATATATCAATTCTAGTGCATAGACTAAAATCTAAAATATAAATTTTTTAATTTTTATTTCATCATATACAAAACTGTACTACAAAAACAAATTGAAAAGATTATTGCTTAGTTATGTATTCGTCTAAGCTGTATGGCTCTAATTCTAATAAGATTTTTTAGTACATTTTTGAAGGTTAAACAGTTACTTATTAGGTAAGTAATTATATAATTTAATACAAGCATAACTCGGCCTTTGTTCTATCAGGGTTAGCTTGCGAATTGGGTAGCTTACATTAGCTTTTCTGGTTCTTGTTGTCCTAATGTAAAAGACTTTCTATTGATGAAAAAAAAAACAGAAGGCACTTATAAATATAAAGCGCAGGTACTGTTAAAATGTGCAACACTCTAAAGGTACCTTATAGTGATTATTTAAACTGTTTCTGAATAATGCGTAAAATTCCTTTTTGCGGGACAAATATTTTTGTATAAGACTGTTATTACCACAAAAGATTCCGTATGTTACCACAGACTCAAAGCTAGCAAAGTAAACGCTCGCGCTCTTTAAAATATCCTCTTTTACCGATTACCTACACATATTCCGTAAGGCCGGTTTCACACACACCGATATTATCGGTATCGGTGTCGGATTGAAGCAAACATACATTGAATGAAATGCCACCGATATCGTTGCGCTTGTCGGGTGGCTCTGTTGATATCGGACGGAAACGTATCGTTTCGTTTTACTACACAATGTAAAATGAATACAGTTTTCACACAGACAGGTACACTGATGCAAGACTACGCCACCATTTGACTGTATCAGATGTCCGACACCGATACCGATAATATCGGTGTGTGCGAACCGCCCTAACACATATAATTTAGTCGTTTTAAAAGTAGGTTGATGTATTGCGTCCAATTCATCATTTCACACTCCTAAGAACTTGGGCTGTCCGGTAATGCAGAAATCGCTGTCCTCAAGTTGGACGTTTTCTGGTGTTTGAAATTTTAATTATTTTGTTTTAAATATCATACACTTTGTTTGTTTTATCTCTATTCATGATCAATCTATTTTTTGCTGAACCAAGCGTTAGCTTTTCATAAGTAATATAACAAGTGACCAAATTTTCCGATAAAATTGATTTGGATAATTTGTAAGTGATTGTTGAGATAATAGTTTCAGAACACGAAGGGCGAGTGAAATTATTTAAGATCAACAAGCACGAATAAATTATCCAAATCAATTTTATCAAAGAAAAATTTTGGTCACGCGTTGTATTTAAAAAGATTATATGACGAACAAAATTTGTTGCAATGTAGTTTGCTATTAGTAAATTCCGCAGTTATCGGATGTTTTCGTAATTTACTGTGTTAGGTTGTGCTCATTTTGCCATGTATTTGGCTGGTAACTCAGAAACAAAAAAAAAATTAACATGATTTGCTTTATGTAGTAATTGCGAGCATTGTGAGTGAAAATGAGCCGTTTTGGCAGCGAATTGATAAAACCACGAGTGATTTTATCACTTATTAAAATTCACACGTTATTTTTTTGCTATAAAATGAATGTCATTGGCTGTTGCTAAGGAATTTCTGTTTCATTTACCGACGATCTCAATCCCTTATAAAATGTTTAATTCCTTTTAACTTTTGAGAAATCTAGGTTGTCTATTTGTATAAAAGATGACTTCGTGTATTACCTAATAAAGAAAATGAAGTAATACCGAGTGCAATAATTGAAGCCGCTGATAAATATCTCCAATTGCACAAACTGTACATTTAATATTAATTATCCAAAGAATATGTGATTTTCATTGTAATAAAAAACATTTTATATGTACGCAATTTTCTCTTGTCATTTTTGACAAACTGTCATTTACTTTTAACACAAGTCTTAAAGTGGCCTTTTTAACACGCTACTCTATAAAATCGCATTTTTAACTGAAGTTAGCCGTGTCAAAATGTTAACTTTTAACGGTGTTTGTAGAAATACTAGGGTTGAGAAGTTGACTATCATTGCCCGAGTTGGCCCGAGTGGCGAGAGATTTAAAGCGCCGAGGATTTAAAGCCACGAGGGCAACAATAGTCAACTTCTCAGCAAATATGTATACTATTTTTGTACCAGTAGTCTAATTGGATCTTGAAACCTTGATAATTAGGAATAAATTTGCTAATGTATGTAGGGTGCACTTGTAATAAAACATAAAACAAATGTAAGTAGGCTTCATTTTGATGTTGACAGATAAGTGTTGACATAAACTAAAAGCGAAGTATTTTTTAGATTATTTTTCGTTTTGTTTATGTATGTCTGAAGAAAATAGTATATTAAGTATGGAGAACGGTAGAGTTCTTTACCGTTCAAAGACAATTGTTTGGAGGAGCAGCGAGGCGACGACTCCAAACAATCAGAGTATCTAAGAAAATGTATGTTTTAAAAAAATCTACTTTCCGAAGATTGAACTTATTTATAAGCAACTAAGTTTTAAACATCCTGTTATATTATTATTATATATTACAGAGAAGAAATTTAAATGCTGTGTAACTATACAATATCAGCTGTGCGCATGCAAATTTTGTTCGTCGCTTTTATTCCTACGTGGTGTAATCTACAGTATGTTTCAGTTTACATGAAGACACCCAAATAAATTGTTTATTAGCTATGCAATTATTATTAAATTTTATCAGTGATACTGGTCATTAAGGTTAATATTTTTGTATGAATGAATTTTTGTTGGAGTCTAAATCTGACTTAACTATGATTCAAATAAAAACTAGGCTTTCTAGTAAAAGTCATATTAGTGTTGAAGATAGAGCAAAAAATTATTAAGAAAAGTTGTTGCAAATCACTAAAATAATACGAATACGAAGATTCGATGGAAAAATTTTAATCTTGAAATTGGACCTTAATTTCGGAATGTTTTCATCCCAATGTAAAGAAAAGTGAAAAGAAACACTTTTCTAAATACGTCCCAGAATAGCATATACTTAGTGTTAGTGTTGTATGATCAATATGAATTTCATTTGTTTATAATACCAGACGTGATAGAAGATATTTGTTTTTATAATAATTATTAGTAAATATAAAACAAAAATAAGTTTTTATATAATTCATAAAGAAAAATAAAAAAAATGGAAATTTGTTTAACGGTTTAATAAATGTTGAAATGTCCACCTTCGTATTCCGTACTTGTATTAAATGTTTTAATAATTGTGTGGATGATTGATAGAACCGGTATTTGTCTGTCGGGATATTTTTGCAGCAAACTGATCTCATATATTTTTAATACTGTTTCGGGGGTGATACCAATTTATAATTTCATTTTTCTCATCTTTAGAATACATTTTATGGATTATTTTTTATCTTGTCACGACTTTGACAGTTATCGATAAGATGTTTATGTAGAAACCAATAATATACAGGAGTAAAGTTGGTTGCATAACTGCCCGTACGTTGACATGGGACAAATAAAATCGAACATAGGGCTGATGTACGGTGTTATAAAAACCTCACTGTATATAAAGAGAGTGACGTTGAATTTACTATCAGTTACTACGCTTATAACTCCATTTTGTATGGAGTGATTTTGATGCCATCTGCATGATAGATGACGATTATGTTTACGTTACATTGTGACAATTTTTTGCGACAATTGTTTTGCGGAACACAAGGGGGAGTGGTGGTACGGGACGGGCGGGACACGGGGGTGGTACCCGTAACAGTAAAACATGAAATATCTAAATCAATACTTTTCGGCAGAACGAAGTCTGCCGGGTCCTTTATTTAAATATAAATAAAATTTGAAGGCAAAACAACGTTTGCCGGGTCAAATAGTATCACTATAAAGTAAGATCGGTATCTGTCAGTTTTTTTCTTTATTGCGAATAACTCAGAAGGAACGGTATTTGGGTATAGGGTATGATTAATGAAATATGTGTAAAATTTATCATAGAAGCTGAATTTGTAATTTATTTTATAGCATTCTATTTAAAAAGTCGAAGTTGATCCGGTTAACCGGAAGTAATATTTATTCAAAAATATTTTCACGTGATAGTTCGTATTTAACCATATCCAACTACAAAATTTTGTTTTAAAAATTCCGTTCCGTTTGTATAATACTTTTAATAGGCCATTCTCACCAATCACTCTGTATAGTAATGGCCCGTTAAATACTACGATCTCCTTCCCATAGTAATGTGTCCAATCCAAGACTTTGGTTTCCTTCCTTATGTACACAACCTAACTCCTAAACTTATGGAAATTGTTTGTAATTCTACTAAAGCTGTTAAACTAACCCCTCCTGAGTAGTATGCTATACTAGCAACCTTCGTATCATTCTAAATCGCTCTCCATTAGTATTCCTTATATAGTATCCTGTCCACGGTCAGAGTAGAGTCAATAGTTGATGAACCATGTCCTGGAATTGATCATGTCATATTAATACAGAGAAAAAAAAATAATTTTCTTTTTATTAACTTGACATGGTAGCTCTCTTGGTTTTTCTATTTGGCCATTATATAACATTACAACATGCAATGTACTGCAACAAAAAGGATCTGTAAGCAGTCCATAACAAGCCTTTAAATTCTTCGAGACTATACTGCTTTCCAAATTGACAGTTGTTAAACATATCGCAATAAATCTTTTAGTTTAATCCGGATCAACTTGCCATTCGCTGTTGGGAGTCGTTTAAACACAACACACACAACACACAAACTTCGCGAAGTTGCATGATAGCAAGATAAGCGATATAGCTTACTGAGTCACTGCAACTAAGCACCACCACACATAAAAAAAATCGGCTTTTTTAGCTTTATAATTAGTATAATAATCTATTATTTCACCAAATGGACAATTAAACATGACGTCTTCATCCTTAGAGTATTTCACAGAGGGTTACTTGCTTCATTTACGCATGTTAATACAAATAATGTGACATGAAACAGGCGATGCCGTCGTATACGAAATGTTGCTTTTGTCTGCAATATTCATAACCAACCTAACTCACGACAGTGTTAGGTGGCA